>CM031239.1:540688062-541288062 GCA_018340775.1 Taxus wallichiana var. yunnanensis
CGTATTGCTGAAAAAGCAACACAACTCTAGAAGAGAAACTGCTAGTTTGAAATTAAGGAGTGTTGGAAACATGCATGTGATGTATATATTTAACCCAACTATAGCTTTTTTAGAAAGCTAATTTTAGCTTTAGTCTTCATGAAGTTGGGTTAGCTTTATCTATTTTTACTATTAGATTTAATTCAAATAAATTGCTTTTAAATCATGCATAGCATGCAAATCGCTTTTAAAGCATGAGTTTAGATTTAGAATGCTCAATCAAGAGCTGATAGTGGGTGTGTTATTCTATTTTAAATAACAGCGATTGTAATTCACGTTGTGATGCATTAATACAAAGGTGTGAAATCTGCAAGTGTGCAGGAAGGATGTGCATTGAGAAGCTTTTACACAGCTGCATGCACGACTTTGATTGTAAGAGCTGAAGCTCTAAGTATGATGAAGCTTTTATTAATGGAGATTATGATGTCACAGAAGTGATGCTTGGTTTGAAATATTCATAAAGGCTTGATTGGATAATAAAATCTACATCTCATCTTGAGGGGATAAATTATCAATGATTTTGCATGCTATAGACACTAAATCACACACTAGGGTACATCTCTAGGCCCTAAACACATACTAGCATTCATATGATTCTTAACAAAGAAAACTAGCAATTGTCTATTGTCATTGACCTCTTTGATTTGTTTATTTCTTTTTCATTCATATGTCGATCTCCTAGGGGGATAAATTATCAACGATTGTTCCTACATCACATGTTTATTTTAATTAATTGAGCTAAAAACTAAAAATCATGTCTACAAAGTGCTACAAGAAGCAAGTAGTGTTGTTGGGTTTTGAACATACACCTTATTGAATTCTCAACAATTATTTTTTTGACCCTTTAAGCCTACAACGCACTCGCATGATTAATTCACACGATATTGTGATGATTAAGAAGAACACAAACAAAAGATATTATTTTGGTAGAATAATATGCCCGTGGAATACGTGTGAGACATGTATGTATTCGATTATCACCTTTCACCGATATGACCAATTGGTAGAGGGCCTCAATTATGTATGGTTATTTGGACACCACATATTATATAGTGGAGCACCTATAAAAGATGGTATTTTAGTTGGAACAATCAAATCCATAAAGCATGGCTTTAATTCCCATCTTTTTATTTCTAACTTTACCTTCATGTCTTCACCTTATGTAACAATTTAAATGTTATGCAATCAAAATACTTGATGCCATAAAAATTATAATAACAAACTATCAAATCTTGTTTGACAATGAAAATATCCCAATCATTCATATGGCCATCCCATGGAGGGGCTCGATTATCAATGATTGTTCTTGCATCACCTAATTTTGTGTAATTATTTAAGCTTAAAATTGAAAATCTTTCCTACAAATTTTATTTTTTATTAAATCAAACCTTTACAGACGTTTTCTATATAACCTGGAGCTAAAAGAATCATTATACAAGCTGAAGAACTCAAGCAAAAATTCATATAGTCTAAAGAAATTACCTTTGGCTTCACAACTTGACCAAGCTTTATACTTCTTCTCAACACAATATAATTAGATACCTTGTCTTCTTCTGTAACTTTTAATGATCTTAGAAAACTTTAAAGCTAATGTGGACCTTATAACTCGTAGCATTCATTTTCAACCATACTTATAAGGGAGACTCCATCAAAGCATCTATACCTTCAAGCTTCATATGACTATCTTGAACATTTAATAAAGTTATATTCATAAGATAAACAACACAAATAGGGAATATCTACACATACCATTTATCTTCTTTCATTAACTTATTATGTTCATTTAGGAGCACAAACATGTAACTTTCTTGATTCTTGAACTAATCATGAAACTCATCATCTCCTTCTTGAATCATCCTACACTCATAATTTTTTAAAATCATAGTAATAACTTCTGAAAACATAGTGAAAAACTTAGGACATACCTACTACCTCATTGTCATGGATATATAATTCAATCTTTACCTTGAGTGGCCTTTAAACAATTTTAGTACACTTATTAAAGTGTAGAAACATGCTCGTGTACCCTTGGTTCATGATGATTTTGAACATTCCTATTGATCTTCATCGGGATGAAAAATCCTCACACTAGTCTTGTATAATCACGCCACATTCTTTACAATTTATGTCTCTACTTGAAATACATCTATAGATTCAAACATCTTTTAAATACAAGGTACATTAATACTTCAAGGTCAACACACACGTCACTTTGAAATATTGATTTGGCTTCTATTTATCCTACATGAGAATATAGATCCCTAGATTTTCTTGTCGTAAAAACATCTTCCTTCAAGCCTTAGCATAATTATTAACAAGTTAAAAGCACATGTTGAGCTAATATACTCAAATTTGGTCAGATCATCTTGTGAATTTTTCCTATCTTCTAGTTCCAATTTCTATCTATACTTGATTGTTATTAGTTCCTGCTACACCTTCTTAAATCTAAGAGAATCAATACACAATTAAATAAACATGAACCAAAGTTCACTTCCTAGAAGCATTCCTATAGTTGTTTTATTGATACTACTCAGTCTAAAATTTCATGTTTTCAAAGGTTTGATTAAAACCCTTCATGCATAGCTCAGTAGATATGAGAAATTTTCCTTCTTTAACCACATCCTTGACTTCTCGAGACCAATCCTTCTCAAAATTAGTGCAATAAGTCACATAAGTACAACCTTAACACAACTGATACATACTTTAAATGTATTCAAACTCTTTTCATATATTTTCAACAAGGAGACTAAATTCTGTCATGATGAAATATTTTTCTATGACACTTTATGTTTCATGAAATACACAATCACATACAGTATTGATACTTTTCTACCTTCCCATGACTAATTTTGTATAACTTTATACAATATAATCTTTCATCCCTCATGATGATAGTCCTTTATCACTTGAATCCTTCATATTTAGTCTTATTCTCACCCTACTCCCCTAAGATCAACCTAGTGTTTTGTACTTAGTCCACAAAGAAAAAGAGAAAATCATACATACTCATGACTGTTATAAACACATACATCTTCATGAATTTACTTCTCTTTCATACAACTCGACTCAAAACTTCTTACTTGTCCCAAAATAATAGAGTTCCGTAATCATAGGATGATAAAGGAATAAAAATTTCCATTTTCAAGAAACACATCTCCCTGTGTAGATACCTTTTATAGCTTTGGAAAATCTTCGGGACTTTTCAAAACCTTGATAACTTGATTCTTAATCAAAAGATATAAAAATGAGATAACAAACATCGATGACTATTAAATTTATTTTTAAGAATTCTTTTGACTTTGGTGACTCACTCAAACCTTCTCATGAATGGTCAAGATATAAGGTAAGTAACAAGATTGTTAACAAACCTTAATTATGCAAATTCAACAAACTTTGCAGCTATAGATCATGATCAAATATTTAACTACATGATTCCAACTTCGCACTTCAGTAAAATTTGTTAGGACTAATAAACACTCTTCATGAACAAAACAAATCCTTCAATTTCATTAAAAATACTCATGCCTTGAATTAACTCATGGATTCAATCGTATTTAGGACATAGATATCCTTTGAAAGAGTATACCATAAGGTTACCTTTTTCACTACAAGTTATTGTTTACTTCTTTAAACTTAGTTCTTAACACTCTTTCCATTACATACATCAAAACATACTTTATTTTTTCTAAAACTTACATATACATGCTTATTGAATCCTTAAACGAGAGAAATGACTTGCCAAACTAATCGAAAGAATACTTTAATAGAACCCTTACTTTTGAATTTTCATGAACTTGGTAACAATGATTCACTCATCTTCTCATAGATATTTATCACATTTAAATACACACACACACACACACACACACACACACACACACACACACACACACACACACACACACACACACACACACACACACACACACACACACACACACACACACACACACACACACACACACACACTACACATTATGCACACACACGCACACATGCACACACACGCACACGCACACGCACACACACGTGCACACATTCACACACACACAACACACACACACACACACACACACATGCACATGCACACACACTCATGCACACACACACAAGCACACGCACACGCACACGCACGCACACACACACACACGCACACACACACACACGCACACACACACACGCGCCGCACACACACACACACACACACACACACACACACACACGCACACACACACACACTCACAAACACACACTCTCGCACACACACATGCATGCACACACACACACACACACAAACACACACACAAACACGCACACTCTCACACACACACACACGCGCGGCGTGCACGCACACACACACACACATAAACACGCACACACACACACACACAGCTGCAGCGCATGCACACACACGCGCGTGTGCGCACACACACACACATGCACACACACACAAACACAGACACACACGTGTGCACACACATGCGTGCATGCACACACACACGCGCGTGCGTGCACACACACATGCACATGCACGCGACACACACACACATGCACACATGCGCACACACACACACGCTGCGCGCATACGCACACACACACGCTCACACGCGCGCGCGTGCACACACACACATGCGTAACACACACACACACATGCGCGCGTGCACACACACACACACATGCATGCACACACAAAGATGCATGCGCGTGCGCATGTGCTCTTCCTCGCACCGATGCTAATACTTTATTTTGACCTTATAACATCAAACCAAATCCCAAGACACTTAGAAAAATCCTACAACATTAGTATAGGGGCATATCAACAAAAATGACCTTTAGGAGCACATTTGTGACTTATTAAAACATAGGTTAAGAACTACGACAGATAATTATCATTTGATGAAATATAGACACTTGAATATTACAAAAACATGATGGACTAATTAAGAACAAACCAGACATACCTCAAGGAATAGACACATTTTCTTTGCAATGAAAATGCACCTAAAATTTTTCTCGATGAGATAATATGCCTTCAAGAATTAAATTGAAGACATCATATGAATTTTAAGAAACTAAAGTATCTAGAACTCAGGTGATTCCCAAACTTCCATCATCTTTCTATCCACATTATTGCCAATTTTCACAAATCTCTTGGTCATTTTAGGCTCACTAGGATTGATGTCCTTATTGTATATCTTCTTCTTTTCATTCTCCATAGAGAGGTCTTTGTCAAACACATGATTCTCTTCTAAAATTCCTTCAACCATATGAAACATATATTCTTTTATTGAGGTTTGATCTTATTTGATATTCTCATTATCCTTCTTAGCATTGTCTACAATGACCCTCTTCTTTACAACATTTTCCTTCATATTGTGTTTTGACACATTGGACCTTATGTTTTTAGCTTCATTGTATTTGACATTTTTTTCATGGATGAACTCTTTATATGTCATGGATATACCAAATTATCCTTTGGATATCTCTATATGATCACAATGAATATATTATTTTCTCTTGTAGACATATATTTTCACCTTACAATATCTTACACTATTACCAATCTTTTTACATTTGAAATAAGAAAACAATTCTTACCCTTAGATCTTCTTATTTCTTAATAGGTTTAGGTGGTTATTGATATCAATATATAACAATGTGACCAACAATATTATAGTTGTATTATAACCTTATAAATATCTTCATATGTCCATCTCTTTGATGATTTATGAAAACAATGCCTAGCAATATGACCCTTCTCATGGAAATTATAGCAAGTATTTTCTCTTGACTGATATGAATGATCATCACTATCATTTCTCTATGTAAATGCATCCATGAAACTTATGATACACTCCTAGCTCTATGAACAAATATATTGGAAGAATAGAAAACACCATTGAACTTGCTAGTAAATTTTATTCCATTGGGATGCTTAGTTATGTTCCTTTTATCCTCCTTGGTTCTAGTAGGTCTATGACTAGATGAAGCATGATAATATTCCTTATTAAATTTTTACTTAAATCCCAAACCTAGTTTTTAATATGAATACCTTTGACAACTCAACAAATCATCAAGATTACTAGAGATATTCTCAAACTTGTGATACATACTCATCTTTCTTGATGAATTTTCCAAATCTGTAGCTAAATATTTCATAGCCATGTTGAACTTCATGCACTATTTCTCTTTATCTCGTGAGACTAGAAGAGAGCATCCAAATATATTTTTTTCAACTAAATACATTCCATTTCTTTGACTTCATGTTTCTTCCTTATGAGACAAGGTCATCTAGATCACTAAAAAGTTTACCTACATGATATATAATTCTGTTATTTTTATTTCAAACACATTCATCTTCTAGTACATACCTTTTTCAAACCTACAATCATCATATATTTTCTAATACTATAATGTCGGCTTTACATATTCATACAAGTATTATAACTCTCCCATAACTCCTTAGGTGAATCAAACTATACAAGAATTCAACTAACACATTTGTTTAATGCCCCAAAAATGATATCTTTGCCAATTTATTCCTGGGGTCCGATGAATCATAGTAATAAATGTCAATCTCATATCCAATGGAGTGTATATGTACTTTCATTATGAATCTAGATCGGTATATTTAGTTCCATTAAACATAGGACCCTTATATGGAAAAATATATTCTCCCATTTTAATCAAACAACTCGTGCTTCAAGAGGATCTCCTTCAAGTAGTCAAAATTTCTTCATGAGGATGAGATCTCGATACCAATTCTTAGAATCAAAATGGACCGAGGAGGGGTGAATCAGTCCTAAAATGTTTCAAATCATTTAGCATAACTTAGAACAATTTTCCAAAACAAACATTAACCATATGTATTTAATATGAGCTTATTGAGTGTGTAAAATCTATTCAAAATAACATGAAACATGAGATAGGATAAAAATGCCATATATAAGTTTGAAACCATTAAGGTGAAGAAAACTCGGTGAAACGTGTACTTATATTACACAAAACAAAGGAATCAAGTGAATACTACACATCACATGAGATTTGTTTAGTGAGGGAGAAACCCTAAAAGGATGGTAAAGCCCCTAAGATGAATAAAAATAACTCATCTACCTAAAATGGATGATTGATAAATATCTCTTGCTAGAACAACCGATGGAGATCACAAATTCAGCTCCTCTCTCTTAAAACCCTTCTCAACTACACCTTCTTTGTTAAATCTACCTCTCCTTTAAGATGATTTCTCCTTTTCCCTATCTCGTCATTATCTTCTTCCGGCCTAGAAAAAATTACATAATCATTTACCTCTCATGATGGTTGTTCAAACCTCTTTGAAACTCCAAAAATACCCCCTAGGTTGTTCAAGCTATCTCACCAACTAGTCATAAATGAAGTTTCAAATTTTATTTTATACATGTTTATTTTCACCAAATCACCTGGGTCAGAATTCATATGGTAAAAATAATTTCCACATCATAATAAAATCATAAAAATATCACACAAAGGTCCATGTAGGTTACCACAAGCTCTTAAAGCATCCAAGACAACCTTTTGGACACAACAAGCCTTGAAAGCACAAGACAAACATACTTGATCAAAAGTAATGAACTAGAGTAACAAAATTGCATCAAATCGTGGTACACCCTTATAAATGTGTTGTATAAGCACTAAGAAATCTCCATAAATCATGAAACAAGTCATAAAACTTAGCAAACCTCATGAAGCCACTCAAGTGCATGCAAAATATACACCCTTAAAAATGACCATAAAAGAAAAGGTCATAACTTTCTCGTACTTCAAGAAAAATCACGTGTGATATAAAATTGGAAATATCTTGGAACCAAGATCATAAAAAAATTGAAAACAAGTCATAACTCCACCTTTAGCTCCTCTAAAACCATTTTTTTACAGACTTATCAAAATTGCATAAACACTAGTCCTCATAAATAGTGTAAATTGTCAATTTTATCACTTAAAAAATGATATGAAATAATCGTAGAAATGTATTAAAACTCTCATAACTCCATTAATGGTAAATTAAATAATAGGTCTAATGGATAAATTTTCCACAAGCTAAAAATTTCCAAAAACAAGCATTTTTTAGTGGGGCTCACATAATGTAAAAATATATAAATCACCCCTACAGATAGATGGAGTCATCTATAATATCCAATCATAAATTTTACCAAAAAAATAGTTTCGGATCTATACAAGAAATTTTATCCATGCCACTAATAACATAGGATTTTGGGAGGGTTTCAAACTTGTTTACCTTCTTAATGATAATTCAAAAATGAAAATAAAAAAATCCCATTAATATTGTAAAATATTAATAGCTTACCTAATTATCCATGAAAAATATCTCATGTCCCCATGCAAAGGATACAATCCACAATGAGCATCAGAAGGTCAACTTTTAGCACAAAAACACACCTTTGAAAACCCAATTTTTAAAAAAACCTGAAATTTCTTTTTCTTCAACATTTTGACTGAAGTGTGATTTTAAGCATCCTACATACCTACTGTAGCTGAAACAAGTCTCATCCATACTCGGATATTGCTAGAGCAAAAACATTTTATCCACTATGACTTACCAATGTCTACTAGCCTTGTTCTTAAGAAACTTTCTTCAATGGACCATTAAAATTTTTAAACCTCTTAATACTCGACCAAAAAAATCCTCATATACAATTCCTCGACACTCCCGCCATTATTGTAATTTAATGACATGATATATATATCATGTTTCCATACCATACACCATGCACTAGGTCATGAATAGACCTAAAATGACCACTTCACCCCATAACTCTTCATTAATAGATAATGATGACCTCATACCAAAACTCGGAAAATATTGACACATCATGCCAACCATGATTTACCTCATCAAGATTTCATACAACATTTGTAGAGATCATACTATATTCATGCCCACTAAACCATGTACCAAACACACTTGAACACCATCCAACATCACCCAAGCAACACTAACCAGTGGAAATACATCACCATGATACCTCTTAGAGACTCACATAATACCAAAAAACCCTTTTCTATCAATGGAATTTGACATCAATGAAAATACCTAGACATAATTTACAAAATTACTCAAAGAAGAGGTCATAGACTTCCCTTTCAAGAACATCATTTTTAGGTTTGATGTCCCTTCCAAATTAGTTTTTCATAATGCCATGAGTTTTAGACCTATTTTTTTGTAATGTGTAATGAATATGGACAAAAACCTTTTACCCCATATTATAACCCCCATGAAAATAGGAAAGATGAATAAAACAATAAGATCTTGCTCAAGATACTTAAGATGACCTCGAGGTTTATAAGATGAAATTGGGTGAGCAATTGAAATTTATAATATGGAATGATAGAATTAAACATATAAGGTCAATTGAAATAGCCAATTTTAGAGTCTATATAGCCCAAGTTATTCTTCCTCTTCCTTTGATGTTATTAGTGTATCAATTCATGTAACAACTGGAGAGGAAGGAATTGATCCTTTTACAACAAGGATCAACCAGATTGTTGGACTTGATTAGGTTAAGAGAGAATATCACCAAGAACACATAATGTTTAAGAAAAAACAAAGATAGGATATTTGACAAGAAGCTATCTCCAAGAATTTTCCATATTGGGTACTTGGTGTTATTATGGGACAATATGAATGAAGATAAGGGCAAGCATGGAAATTTTGAATCTCTTAAGTATGGCCCTTACGAAGTAGATGTTATAATTGGAGAACATGCCTTTTTGAGATATTTGGATAGTGAAAATACTTGAGCTTATTGTTAATAGTAGGCATATCAAACAATTATTCTAATAGATGTATCCCAAATCATTCTTTTTCTACATGGTATAGTCTTTCCTTTGTTTTTTGTTGTTCCCTTTATTTTTATTTTTATTTTCTTTGTTCATTTTAGTTGTCCTTGGTGGGGTCTTTTATTCATATGTCCTTAAAATGAAAAAATCAATTCCTTACCTATTTGATTTTGTTTCCTAGTGGATACACACTTGGTCTACTTCCAAAAGTGTTATGTGGTCCTCTGACACCTAATGTGGTGTCCTTCACCTAGCTAGAGTGAATATTGGTTCCCATTTTGAACTTGTTATATCCTGGCACAATATTTTCTAAATTTCCTCATCTCTTCCCTGAGGTGGTCCTTATATTTATTCATTGTTCCTTGGACTTGGAAGTTATTTATTGACTTTTTAATGTAACATTTCTATTGTCCCCTTTTATTCCTTGGGTACACTTGTGGAACTGTTCTTTTGTCCCCTTAATTCTACCCTCCATCGGATTCACCAAAAAAATAGTGTTTCTTGGATTTGAATAATAGTATTCCATATATTGAAGAGAATGTAGTCTTTGGATGGTTTTGAATCAAAACAAAGATGCCACAAAAGGTATAGGTTAGAAATATTTGGGTTGAATGAATTTGAAAATGAAGGTCGTAAAACCAAAGAAGTGAATAAAATTATAACTCGACAAACTTATTAATTATAGTGTTTCATAGAATTAGTTATATTTGTAAAATAAAGGGTTTAGTCCACCTAGTAAAATCCGTAATTAAAAGATAAACTTGCATGAGGATCTATGATTAAAAAAAAGAGTTAAAATGCAATTGTTGAGACGTAATCATAAAGACCCATGAATTTTTCGCACACATGATGGGTTAAAACTCTCAATGTGATTTCATAACATGGAGCTTATCTCAAAGTGTGGGACTTTGAAATTCGTGAGAGCTCTTCGGATGAAGGTCGGTTCCTATTCCTTTGTTCAGTGTGCACAATCAATTTCTAGAGGATCTACTCTAAAACCTATTCTAACTTGCTAAGGAGACTAGGTTAAGAAGATTCAAGAAATTAAGCGTGATCTAATAGAGGTGATGCACCCAAGGAATGCTAAGCATAAAAGGGTTACATGTGTAATGTTATTTCTTTCCTTCCATGGGAAATGCAAACTTCCAAAACACCCTAATGCATCACTAAGCCAAATTAGGGTCCGACATGTCAACTTCCTATTTGATTGGAATTTATCCTCTCGAAAAAGGTCAAGCATAATGGATCCTCTCCGATTTGAAGTGACTTCATATTTCGTATCTCGCACATTATAATGCAACATGATAAGGATATTCCTCCCACACTACCACCCACTAAAAATCACCGTAAGAAGTTGGCGTAAGATGTAAAACATGTGATATTGTGCTATAATGGCTTCAGTATATGGACCCATTCAATAGAACTCAAACAAGAATATGATGTCGGGTGTGAGCTTGTAGCCTGTAGATAATATCATATCAATTGTGTTTGAAGTTACACATGAATATGTGGTAAATGGACCACGTTGATGAGACCAACACAAATCCTCCTCTGTGGAAGTAAAGGACGGAAAACATACTTCCTCAAGTACAAAGCACTTGTCTCGAAAGGTAAAAGCATACCCAAAACACTAATGTGCAATTCAAGAACAACATATGTGGAAGGCATGAGATTTTGAGAAGCCTTGGAAGCCAATACATGGACACAAATTAATTAAATCTCTCTATTAGTCATCCTTTCAATTCCTCTTTTCCAATTGGGATCTACTGGGTTAGCTCGTGCTCGGTTCATTGTTTCCTTGGCTCTTACGAAACCCATTAACTAAAATTTCATCCATATTTAATTTTTTATTTCTTCCGGTTTGGAAATACACAAATTAAATTATAGGAAAATACTCTCTCATAAGGTACAAGAGGAGAAATTTTTAGTAAAAATGCCCCACTTTCCATTTCCAATGCCCATGTTGTACACTTGGACCTTACCTTATTTATATTGTGCCATGGTGAAATGCCATGTTGTGGAAATTTATAGAAAAAGATAGCAGCTTGGTAAGGCCCTCAATGGGACAAGTAAAATAAGTTAAGAAAAGATCTTTCCGCCCTCTTCGACTCCATGCAACCAATTCCAAATTTACTTTAATATATCATTGACCAATTTTGGTTTTCCTTAAAAGACAAGGACAAAAAAAGATAACAAATATTATTTCTCGGTCAAATCAAATTAAAATGCATGTACTTTGTAGCATAGTAACATAATAACAATATCATAACAAGAAGACATTATTGATTTGATAATGTTTTAGAAATCTCAATATTTACACTCAAGGCATTTACATACTTGAATTTTCTTGCCTTTTCAACAAAATTTAATTGTGCATAACCTCTCTATCAATGACCATGTCAATGGAAAAACCATGGTGTATAGGTAACAAAAGTGGTGGTGGTTGAAATTTTATAGGTGTTCCTTGGGTCTATTTCTATCTTGCATGTGGAGGGAAATTTAAAACTTAGAAATTATTGAATGCTCACCTATTTTTATTTTGGACCATTTAAGCTCACATTTCACTTGTAATGCCCACATTTTACACACACAAATACAATAGTAAAAATACCGAATTAATTTTTTTATACTTTCATTGCTCACTACATAATGCAACTAGGGTTCCAAAAAGATAAACTCAAAAATGCATAAGACACTTACATAAGTCATCGAATAACATATAAACATGAAAACACCATATACATGTCGATGCCACACTTTTCCTAACTAAAAGATGCCAACAATGACCCACCCGCAAGAAAGGGTCTCAAGGATTGGCAAACCCACAACACATCACTCCCATGAATACATATTAGTTATGGTTAACATTCCAAGAACATTATTGTGTGAGGATAATTTTTTCATTTTTCCACCTATAGGTTCTTAAATTAATTTCACATTCAACTCACAGTTCGACCATTTAGATTAGCTCTTTATCCTTACAACAATCTCCATAACTTACATAATTAATTGGAATATTTCAAATTACATACAAAGTTCCTAATTCACTCATTCTTATGTTAAGCTTATGTTTCTCAAACATTTATTCAATGTTTAAATTTTAACCTTGCTACACAAGTGAATTTGACGTGATGTCAAGAAAGAAATCTAGGATTTAAGGAGGGGTTAGATTCAAGATAGATTTTTCCCTAAAACATTCTTCGATCATGGTATCTGTATTTCCCTACCATAATTAAAATAGTTCAAAAACTTGTTGAATCCTTTCAACATTTCCACATCAAGAAATTATATTTATATTTATATATATCTTTTGTTTTCTCAAAGTTTGATCTCACCAAGGGAAATTCATATTCTTTGTAACACATGACTTTTTAATTGAGTTATAAGGACTCCAAGAGTGACATTATTCCTAACATAGAATCTTTTTTCACTCTTGTATACTTTACTCTTACATCGCTTTAAGGTCTCATTGTTAGCATCACTTTATAACAAAAGAGGTATGAAAGTACATGTTTAACATCTTGAATAAGTGCATGATTAGAATTATTATAAACTACACATGAACCACAAGTGATTTTTGTTTAATATAAGATCCTAGGTTTCGCTTTTCAGATTCCACATGTGAATTTTCTTTTATTCTTAATGTCATAAAATGGCGTAACAAGGGATTATGGAACCAAGAATCTAGTTTGTCGGGTTCTCTAAGGCTCTAAGGCGAATTTCAAATCAATTTCATTAAAAGGAGTTTCTTACCATATTCTACCCAAAAGTTAACCTCCTAAACAACTGAGGTTTAGTTTAGTTCCAATTGTCACTTAGGGTTCTATGCCCTACTATGGATCATATTAAGGTGTGAAAACATATTTACCCAATAAACCCTCCGTAAAAGATCAATGTGCTATATTGTCACAAGCCAAAGTAACACATTTAGTTGTGATGAAATAAAGAGATCATTAACAAGAGTTTAACTCTAAGTACAACTATTCACTAGGTCCATTTGTAATGTCCGGATCCCACAAGGAGTTCATTCAATGATTAAGAAAATTCTTACATCTAACTTCGTAAGACTTGGTAGATCCGACTATGAAATTAGGAGGTGTTAATTCTACTTACTCTAGATAAAGTTTTCCCGTGTCGTTCCTAACCATCGGGTTCATAATGACAATGCCGACCATACCGACTACTACGATAACACAAACTAGAGGTCTTATTTACCTAAACTAAGATGTTCCACCAAGAAAAAAATTAATTTGACTCTATGGTTTTAATTTCTTCTACGCTAAGAAGGATCACAAATAAAGACAAGTATTACACGAATCTTGTGTTAGGGTTGATTATTGTGGTTAGATTCCTTTATTACATTTTCAAGGTAAGAAACACAACACTAATTATTAAATCATCTATCGCACACTAGAAATGCGCTATAAGATCTTACATTCAAATTCATTTAACATATATATCCAACCCCCTTTTCTTTTTTTTCTTTTTTTTGTTAAATATACATAAATCAAACAAAATGACACATAAGATTAAATGCATATTTCCCAATGAATTCGTAAAAGTAGAATCTCATGCATATTACAAAATTTCAAATATAAACTTTTATGTTACATTGCAACTAAATTACACATATATACATTTTCCAATAAAATATATAAATTAAAATAATAAGTAATGAATTATGCCATGTCTTTTCGCCATCTTACTTCCATCCTACAAAACCATGTGAGCATGATATCAATGATAAATCAATGGAATGAAATCCACCCTAGTCTAGCATAATTATCATTTTTAGTTTCCCATTTACATAATAACATTAATAATTTGCATTCAAAAGGAGAAGGTAAGAGACACATATTTATTTCATTTCAGTTCACTTCATTTCTTAACAAGTGAGAGAGAAAGAAATAGGGAAGAGAGAGAAACAATATTTCACCAAAAGTTCAATTTCACACAAAATGTCACATAGTAGAGTTTCAAGCAATTTATTACAAGTTTCCACAATGGTTTTGCAACCCAATAGGGGACCTACAACTTTCCTTTTTGTGTTTTCCTACTAGTTCTAAAAATGTGCTAGTATAGGCTTGGAGGTGAAGAAACCACTTTCAAATGTTGTCATTTTATGAGAAAACACACCACGGGTAAGCTTCTACGTGTCCTCCTGTCCACCAATAATACACAGGAATTGATGAGATTCAGAACTAGTGAATGGTTTACGATTGGCGGTCAGTTTTCCAAGGCCATTGGTCATAATTGACATAGTTGTAAACGATCAAAAGTCAGCTCAAGGGATCAGAAAACCATGTCCAAAACTAATATTCAATGGACAGACGGGAAACAAGAAACTTCCTATAAGTTCCCTTATATATGGATAATTCACCAGAGTCGATGGGATAGAGAACTAGAAAGCAGTTCTCAAATGGTGATATGCTTTCTAGAGCCACCTGTCATAATTGGTCCATTTTGACCCAGTCAAACCGTGACCAGATGCATACAAAATGTCATTACCAAACTGTAAAGAAGAGTGTTTTTCAAAAAACTGAAGGTTCCAGGTAATTATCTAGGATAAATACTAGATATTTGGAGAGGCAGATAGGCATTTCATTTGTCACAATTCAAACAGTGAGCCAATATGAAACCCAACTTTTGAAATTTAGCATCATCCTATAGCTACAAAAAAATGTAACAAGACTCCTCGAAGGGCATCAAAAAGATCACAAATGATCATTCAAGGTAGATTCAAGGATAGAAGTGACTCCTCACATGACAAGGTATACTTAGGAAACTTAACATCTCTGTTCCGGTGTTAGGAAGGTTATTTTGTAAGTCTTCGAAAATCATGATTTATTTGTTTTAACAAGAGAGTGGTCGACATATTTATAGGGTGCTCAACTTCAACTTGTCAATAAAAAAGGGTACTATTAATCTGGTTTCATCAGGAAGTTTTTTACATCGTCTCAAAATGAGGGTTTGAGTTTATGCTTGTCTACCAAGGAATATTTTAATTAAACAAGCTACAGTATGAGGTATTTTGTTTTGAAAACAAGTTTATTTAAAACTATTAATTTTATGATAATGCTACATTTTAAAATTTTATTTCACTGCAAATGAACAACTAAAGAACAAAATTTATGAGAGATAGGGAGAGATGAACCATGCCTAAAAATTGAACTGGCGAGACGGAACCTGGGGAGTTTGACATTGCACCCATCAATTGCACTTGCTTGCAGCCATATGGTGTGCATCCAAAGATTTGATCTGAGTGTGCCTTACAATGGTTTGATTTATTTGTTTACACTTCCCGAGTGACTACCGAAGCCACCAAAATATTTTGGTTATCTTTTAAAACAAGTCATGTCCCAATTGAAAGCTTCTAGCTTTTTTTTGACATACTAGTTTGCCAAATCATGAGAAACAACAACATCTAACAAATTTCCTCTCCAATGGTTCTCCTAATAATTTTCAAATGTTTTTGTAGTTTGACTTTGAATAATGAATATGTTAATGTTCTGTCTGAAGCTAATAGTTTGTTATGAGAGTATCTATTTTACTGATTCAAATTCAACAATTCCTCCCACTCTGAGAAAAATGTATCGCATAACCTCAGTATGTCCGGATGAATAGAATTTATCTTTTTAGGTTATGTATGGCATTTTTCCACTATCCATGCTCAATTTTAACCATAGAAAGAAAAAAAGACCCAAATATATCTATCCTTTATAAGAAACTTGAGGCAATTACCTCCAGTTGTCTTTGCTTTAGCCTGATACAGATATGTCTGGTATATCACTATGATGCTGACCACCAAAGGTAGAGCGTTTTCCAATCCTAAGAAGCAAGGAAACAATTATCAATAACACTAGGGATCCAATTTTTTGAAGGGTCTACTTCTGCCCTAAAATCAAGTACATGAACAACACAGTGAAAAATAAATTTGTTTGGTTAAGCGTTGTAAAAGTGAGAAAATCAACATTTTGATTAGAAATTTATAATAAATTGTTTGCAAGGCATATATTTCTATTCGGAGGCCTAGATAAATTAACCTATAAAATTCCATTTTTTACAAATTCTACTCCAACAACCTTCACACGTAATAAGTATCAAAGCACAGAACCTTTTCCCACTGCACACCAAGATAAAAGAAGTCAAAATTACTTCTCTCCTAGTGAAGCATTTAGAGAGCAATGTTTGTGCGTCGTATTACAGAGTGAGAAGAAAAAGATAGGGCTATATCCTTCCCTTATGGCCTTGTGGATATTCAATGTGATATATCCCTTTAAATGCGCAAATCCTACAATATCTTGTACATGTTAAAAGCCTCCAACTATCCAATACCGCTAAATTATAATGTTAACTAGGTTTTGACGTGGCTACGCCCCTGGGATCACAATAAATTGGTTGAATAATTATGCAATGAAAGTGACAAGTCTAAAATTTGTTAAGGCTCCCATTCCCCCCGTCGGGGAGAACATGTGCTTCCACATGCGTTCCATAATTGCTTTCACCCACTCCACCAAACACACTCATTTCCCGCCCTTTTTTTAATAATTTAATTCAGCTTAAATAATAGTTTATATATTTCTCCATATAGGGAACCACATCTCCTCCCCTTATAAGAGCATCGTCCTCAATGCGACATAATGTCAAGGTTAAAAAGGGTACTCATGAGCAAGGAGGAGAAAATCAACGGCTCATGTCATCGTGAAATGATACTTGTTGCCAAAGGGTGACCACAAGGAAGAAGACAAGGTTTGACAATTTATAAATGTTCGTGAATATTGGTAGTTCCAGTTTATATTATTACCTATTTACTCTTTTCCCTTAAGAATACGTATCAATCTCAATCTCTTAATATTTCATTATTTTAGATTTTAGTTTGTTTAGTTTTGTGGGTGCCCAACAAAAAATGACATCACAATACTACACATGGCCCGAACACAACACTACGGGTCCTCAAGAAATATTTCTATATACCCACACAATTGTATCACATCAAAAAATCTCAACCAAACCATTGAAAGGAACATACACGGTCCACATAACATTGTAGATGTCACACACACATGCCTGACACAATATTACTCATAACATAAGCATACTATAAAAATATAGAATTTCCAACAATACACATACAAAGGTTTCACACAACTTGGGACAATAACTGTAGCTACATAGTGTCAAGATGGAAACAAAATCATGCAAAAGATGAGGAGCATAAATCCTCAACATCATAAAACACAACCCAAAGCACAAGAGTACACATAAATCATAAAACCAACAACAAACACCTTCCAAAACATCACAAAAAAATTCCATATACCTCCCAAAGCATCACCGACAACAACATGTGCTTCCCAAAGCATCACAAATAAAGAAACCTCCAAGTGCACTAATCACACACACATAAGTCTCTTATATCTCCCTCAAGTCTCTTATGCCTCCCTCAAGGCATCACAAAACAACTCCATATACCTCCCAAACAATTCCTTTCAATTCCTCTTCCTCCGATTGGGATCTAATTTTGGTTGGCTCGTGATCATGATCACTTTTTTCTTGGCTCGTATGAAACCCATTAAATAAAAATGCATCCATATTTACTTTTTTAGTTTGTTTAGTTCAGCTATACACAAATTAAATTACAGGAAAATACTCTCTCATAAGGAACAAGAGGATAACAACTTTTGTAAAAAATGTCCCACTTTCCATTTCCAATTCCCATGGCTATACACTTGTACCTTACCATATTTATATTGCACCATGGTGAAATTTCATGTTGCGGAAATTTAGAGAAAAAGCTAGAAGTTGGCAAGGTCCTCAATGGGACATGTAAACTAAGTTAGGAAAAGAGCTCGCCACCCTCTTGGAATCCATGCGGCCAATGTCAAATTTCGTTTAATAGGTCATTGGTGTTGTTTTTCCTTAAAATACAAGGACAAAAAAGATTAAAAAAATATTATTTCTCAGTCAAATCAAATTAAAATGCATGTACTTTGTAGTGTAGTAACATACTAACAATATCATATCAAAGAGACATTTGTTATATGATAATGTTTTAGAAATATCAATATTTACGTTGAAGGAATTTGCATACTTGGATTGTCTTGCCTTTTCAACGACAATCTAATTGTGCATAACCTCGCTATCAATGACCATGTCAATGCAAAAAGCATGGGTTATAGGTAACAAAAGTGATGGTGGTTGACATTTTGCGCAGTTTGCCTTTTGCCCTGCTTTCGTCTTGCATGCAGAGAGAAATTTAAAACATAGACCTTATTGAAAGCTCATCGATTTTTATTTTGGACCCTTTAAGCTCACATTTCACTCACGTGAATAATGCGCATGAGTTTGAGGCAATTAAGTGGATCAAAAATAACATATATCATTTTAGTGGGAGTAATATACTCTGTGAAATAGTTGTTGGGCATTCATTTATTTAATTCCCACCTTCTAATTTCTAACTTTCCATTCATGTCTACATCTAACTTATCAAATTAAATGCCCTCCAATAAAAAAATTTCATCCCATAAAATTAAAAAATGGTAAGCTTGATTGACAAATAAAATCTACCTTTCATTGATATAACTATTTGTTTGAGGGTTTCAATTATTTATGGTTGTTCACACACCTCGTATTCTACATTGGAGTGCATATAACAGATGTTATTGGGGTATGAAAATCTAATTGGTATATTAGGCGTAAGACATGTTGGGTTTTAATTATAACCTTTTTATTTCTGAATTTCTATTCATATCTTCACATTTTTGACAAATTAAACGTCATGCAAGCTGGAAATGCGGGTCAAAATGTTCGACTAGAAGTAGACATTACAATTAGGTCCTAAATATTGGAACTTATGGATTTTCTATTTATTTAATTGGCCCTCGTAAAATACAAATTACACCGATGTGAGTATTTCAAACAAGCTCAAAACTATAAAGTGGACCTTAGATTGTACATATTTTTGGGTTGAAACTATCTACATTGTGAAATAAGTATATGATATGTGAATATTTTTTTTAATGAAAATACATCTTATATTATATTAATAAAATAAAATACAAGATAGATTTTAGAAAAAAAGAACCTCACAATGCTTTAGGAGATTCGGCGAAAGGGAGATACCACAACCTTCCTAAAAAGATGGTGGCGAAAGAATCCTCCATTGTTGAGGGTGGGGCGAGTGCTTTGAGACAAGATGAAAGAACATCTTTGAGATGCGGAGAGGAGTAACACGATGGAAAGAGTGGATCTTTAGTGACGTTACATGAGGAATCACCCCAATTTCATAACTGACTATGAAGATTTTCCACCTCGAAAGCAACTTTGTTAGCGTGAACTTGAATCTACATTAGCGCATGGAGATAACCATATATTTATTATACACTAAATTTTTTTGATCAACATTAGAGTCCATAAAGGAAAAAACATTTCTTTCTTTCCATAACAAAATTAGAATTTCCCCTCTTAAAACATGCCAAATCTGGGTGAGCATAGGTAGAAGTTATTGGTTATCTCCTAAAAGGATATGCTATCAAGTAAAGCATTGCAGTATGAGAGGAGAGAAAAATGAGTGTATCCAATTCTAAGCAAGATGTGCTTTCAGAAAAAACCAGAAGAGAGACATTAAATTTTCTAAGTGGCCGTAGAATGAGAACCTGGGAGCCAGGATCTCAATTTTAATAAGTTAAGACCGCATGGTAAGACCTTAATGCAAAACACGCAAGAGAAATTTGGAAATTTTAGGCTCCACACAGATAGATCAGATAGTGTCAAATCATTGATTCCAGGAAGACGAGGTGGAATGAATCACCCATCAACTGTTGAGTTTTTCAACCATGGGAAGATGAGGCAAAAGTAAGTAGTATCCTTTACTAGTATAATAATTACAATTTGGAGTATCAACATACCATTTCAATTCCATCCACCAGGGGTGAGAGGAGCACACCAGTTTGTATAACATATGATCAGGGACCAAATTTATCACTTCATTAGTACTATCCTGATCCTGGTTAGCTAGCCAAAACTAGTCTTTAAGCTCACCCACTGTTACTAGGTTTGAAAGTTTATACAGAATAAGTTTTAGATTTTTTAGATTCCATGCTTAAAATGTTTCATGTAGGAATCCCTAGTATATCTTTGAAACACTTATCCTGAGTCTGGAATATCGGAGACCAACAGAGAGAATGATTGTTAATGGAGATTCCATTACAAAAACCGTCACCTTGCCATTAAAGCCAAGGTTTGATGCATTCCCATGATTTTCAAATGATTTTTAGCACAAAAGTGCCAACCACTTTAATAGGCACTAGAGAAAAAACCCCTAACCTTTGCATATAAGGCAGCTATAAGGTGAACCTTCTTAGATGTCATGGCCCAGAAGCACTTTCCACGCTTCTTGGGCCTAGAAGCACTGTCCACACTTCTTGGCCTGTGATGCATCTAACAATCCATTTTACACAGAGTGCCTGCCCTTGGCGTTGTATGTGAATAATGCCTAAACCCCCATAATTGTGGGGAAGGAAACATGTCTCCGAAGCCACTCGATGAAAACCTTTTCCAATGGACATGTTGGGCAGTCCTTTGAGGAGTTTTTCCAACTTCTAAATAGAGGCTCTAGAAGGAACCCAACATGAATAGTTGTAAATGTGCGTTACCATAAGTACTTTGGAATAAATTTGGAATTTTCCTGCCAAGGAAAAGGTCTGGTAATCCAATAATCAAATTATTTTCCTCATCTGATGAAGCTTTAAAGGAAAAAGGGATGCCAATAAATTTAAACATTTCACCATGTGAAAGAATCTTCAACTCAAAAGAGGCTAGCCATGTGGGCACTGAGAGGAAGGATTGTTGGTAGTACAGAGTTTTCTGGCATTGAATGGAAGAACCAAACTCTAAAAAAAATATAACTATAGTGCATGGTATTGTGGATATTGGATTCTTCCTCAATGAGCGTGAGAAAGGAATCATTAGCAAAGTAACCATTAAGCAATTGAGAATTTTTGTAGAATGTAGTGATATTCCCATAATGATTCCTTGGATTTTGGCGTAATGGAAAACACCCAAAACCTTCAAAGAACAAGCAAGTAGAGCGTAGGCTCTAACGGGAACCATTTTCAAATGAAATAGAACATTTCAAGGATTCAAAGATGAAACCATTAATAGTAATTTCGGTAGAGGCATTAGCAAATAACATTCTAACTAATTGGATAAAAATGGGGTCGAAACCAAGGTCTTAAAGCATGACAAGGATAAATAAATTCAATCCAATCATAAGCTTTCTTAAAATCAATTTTAATGAACATATCAGATTGATTGGATCTGTGAGCCCATTTCATGCCTTGCCATACGAAAATGATGTTTTCAAAGATGTAGCACACTTGAATGAACCTAATTTTTTCTAGTTGAATTAAGGTGGGGAGAATATTATGAAGTCACATAACCACAACTTTGGTGGATTTTTTGGAGACATTTAACAAAGGATAGGCCACAAATAGGTAATTTTCTTTGGATGCCTTGGTTTTGAGATGAAGTTAGTATTCCCTTTGTTGACACATGGCTACAATGATTGGTTCTAAAACCCCTTGAGATAGACTTGAATAAGGTCTTGCCCAAGTGAACCTCATAAAGATTTATAGAATTGTGGGGAAATTGTTGTATCTCAAGGCCTTATCATTATCCATTTACATGAATGCATCATGGAGGTCATAAACATGGATCATTCAATTGCACACCACCTTTTCAGCTTGGGAAATCTTTCATGACAAAACAATTAGACATTTTTCAAGGGCTCCTTGTCTATCGGCAGAGGGTTACTAAGCCTGAAAGACTAGCTTATAATGTCACAAAAATACTTAAAGCATGGGTTAAGGGTCAGTGACCCGAGCTCTGCCATCAAATATTTTCCAAATTTGTTGAGAAGGATTTTTGGCTTTGAGAGAAATAAAAAATTCTTTCGAGACTCGGTCGTCGATTTTAAGCCAATGCATATGGCAACAGATTTGAGCTCCCTAAGTGTTGTGATCATCAACAATTTGAAATTGATAGCAAAGTGTTGTAACTTGAAGTTGTATAGTTTTAGAGAAGGGTTTTCCCAGAAGCACCACCACCACTCATCTAAGAGTGGAGATGTTAATGGAGTATGAGAGACATTTTGTTTTGGCCAACTGTATGTCATAGATTCTAATGAATATAGTAGTTTGATTTAAAATTTCCTCCCACCATTGAGTCCACCTGACATGCATAGGTGGATTAAAGTTCTGACAATGACTTAGCCATAGAGCTAAGATCCAAACACAATTGATATGATTGAGTGTGGGATCATGCTACATCAAGACAATATTAAGAAAGAATTGGGCTTTATGAAAAAAAAGCACGCTTATCATGCCAAGTGATATGAAATGGTATAGGGGAATGATAAGATAGTACAAAATTAGGCATGACATAAACTAGTATGGAATAAATGCTATCAAAATAAAACATTCTTGAGATCAAAACATGGATCTATCGATCCATTTGAGAACATGATCCGAACCTCCTCAAAGGTTGGACAAGGTGAGCCAATCTTCAAAAGTGGGAGAGTGAGAAGAATTAGGGCCATAAAACCCAACCATATTCCATATTAAAAACCACACCTCCCTTTCACTAGATATCAATATCATCAACATGTGGCTGCATTTATGAGTGGGTGACTCAACCATATTAAAATTGTAACTTATGACCCGATAAGCATCAAAAATTGTTCAAGCTATTAATTTCTAAAGATAAGAACTTTTGGTTGCATCGTTCAAGGCGTATCTATTAATGAGGCCAAAAGGGAGGCCATCAACATTAAATAGGACATATATGGCACCGTTTTTTGGGTCACTGCCTTGGTTAATCAGCAAGAGCTGAAATTTGGGAGCTAAAACAGAAATTAAACACCAATTCCCCGCTTCATGATTACCGCAGTAAGGCCAAGATGTTAGGCTATATGGATCTACAAAGGACATGTAATGAAAACCTATAATTTTCACCTCTTGAAAAAAGAAAAATAAATAAATTGGTAAATATTTGTGGATTTTCATGAACAAAATACTAGCAATAGGAGTCTATTAGACCCTAAACATTCCAAGCTAAAAATATCATGGGAGACATTAGTAAACATCCATGCCTTTAGCATCCTAACCATCAAGGGCGTCGAACCATTTTTGTAGGAATTGAGTAGTGCTATGCTACAAAAAAATCCTAAAGATTTCTCTTTTCCTCATCATATGAGATATTATATTCCTCTTCTATTGAGTCTAAACTACACATCAGGTTATGGTCTTGAGAGATGTAAAAAGGACTTTGGGACCTTTTCCTTTTCCCCTATGAGATGTTTGTTAAAATCAACGATGAAGGTTACGACATTTTGACATTATAAAAATAATTTATCTGGTCCATGAGAATTGAGGCCACCTTAGGCGTCTTTGTATTATTTTGGTAACTAGAAAGATGAGTTGGTAGCGTGAGTTAGTTCTTTAGGAGTAACAGTTGGCTCCTTAGCTTACGAGTTATGGGGTTGTTCTTTAACAGTTGGTTCATGCTGACCATTTGAACTAAAGGCATTGGATTGCTCATTTTTATTCCTATTTTTCTAGCCCCCCACTATTTTCTAACCTTTTTCCCGTAGGTGTTTGGTTGATTTAGAAGCTTCTTTAGCAACTATGAAATTGTGAGGAACATAAAGAGGATAGTCCTTGATCTTATGATCATAGGCCTAGGAGCATGAAAAGAAAGTGTTAGGAAAGTTGATATACAGAATACGATGGGAGTAACACCTGTCTCCCATCTAGATTACCAAAAAAAAAATTAGGTCTTGAGAAATATGTACCTCAATAGAGACATGCATATGTGGACGAGTATGGTAAAACTGCTCTAGTTTGAGGAAGACCACCCTCACAATAGAAGAAGCAATCTAATGCACAACATGAACATAAGGAAAAGGTAGGATAGGAAATTTTACCATTACGTGTAATTTAAGTGCAACATACTCAAGTGACCACAAAGTCTTTGATCCATAGATACAAGACCGACAAAGAGTTGCGAACATACTAGGTGGTGTATTGGACCAAAATGTTGGTGGAATTGGGTATATCATAAAAGAAAGAAAGGAAAACTCCTTTAGTCATATTTTGGATGTTATCGATCTGAACCCCATGAGGAGTCTGGACTGTATTAACCAATGATTTGAGCATGCTTTTAGAGGGGATGCAATCCAAAAAATACCTAATGAGACAAAATTATTCCAACCATTGACAGGAAGAATTAAACTCAATAATAGGTAAAACAACATTAGAAGTATAATTATTACCTTGTGGAATACCTACGGGATGAACTTATGAGGATTTTTGAAGGTGGCACAATTGATTAGAGCTCCACTACCTCCAACCAAGGTTGTAATAAACAAGCTTGTAAAGGGAGAGGTCATTATATAGGGGCATCCAACGGGTGAGAAACCTTAGTTAAAACAATGGTATTAATATTCGAGAGAGCCTAAAAATCAACGGAATAACAAGTTTGCAAGGAAGAAACCCTAGTACTGATTTGACTCCCAAACTAATAAATCAGATATGAGAGTATTTATGTAATGCTACCAATTCCAAGTTGTTTTTGTAGAAGGTTATTCATTAGTCTTAGCCTTGGTCATACTCAAGGGGCTAAATACTTTAGAAGCTATTGGGTATTCCACCTTGCTTATTTGTTATATTCTTGTGTTACCATGGATGTTAAGTGACTTAGTGGGGGGAAACATTATGTTTTAACATTAGGAGGGTGATTAATAACACTTTAAAGTTATACTATTTTGTTTGGGAAACTTATGTCCCTATGGCGACTTGGGGGAGAAAATAAACTTAAGTTACTTTATTTTTTAAAGGCCGACTTAGGTTTCTTGGGCCACAATTTTTGGGTAAAATTATAAAAGGAGACTGGGAGGAGAAAAATAGATTATTATTGCATACAAACTCATTATTTCCTTTGAGCAACTGTTGTCTACTTTTTCTATCTTGTGGAGTAAAATCCCATAGGAACCCTAGCTTTGATGGTGAGATATCCATTCCTCGCTAGCATAGAATTATTGAGTGGTGTAAGATCCACCCTTGCTTGTTAATTTGGAATGAATTCTGTGCTGATTTTCATAGATTAATTTTAGGGTTTTTAGACAAGGGTTTTGGTGAAATTTTGGGATTTTTTGGTGGAGAAAAATCAAGGGTTTCCAGATCTATTTTATCGCAGCAATTAGGGTAGTTTTGGCACCACTTCTGAAGAAATTTTGGAAGGTTTTTGGTCTCTTTCCAAGTGGAGTGACCCATTTTGGGATTTTACAATGCGTTTTAGAGGGTTTTCAGTGTGCTTTTTCGAGGAATGGCAATAAGGTTTTCATTCATATTATTTATAGATATTATTTACAAATTTTCAAAATATTATCATATGTATTTGAGAAGATATGAATTTGTTAAGGTTTTCTAGTTGACTAGGTGTTTTCTGTAATTTTTTGGTAGTCTTATATTATCCAAAAATACCAAGAACAACATTATAGGGTTCTTTATTATCATAGAAAGCTTCTTGTAAACTTTCATATGTTTTGGCCAAATATTTTGAGAAAAATAAATAAAACTGCTCATGCCCCCTAATTGAGTATTTAAGGCCAAAATCAAATATTCTATTTGTTCAATTTATCTTTAATTTGTGTGTTTTTGAGTGATATTCCACATCATATATTTAAGTGTTATTAGAGTGTTTTTTCTCGTATCCTATTGGGTTGAAAATATGAGTGTGAGTGAAGAATGTGAAGTGAATTTGATGAAGCAGTAGGAAACCACTAATATTTATTTTAGACAACTCACTGAGAGATTGGCACAAGGCATGATTGATACTCATAAAGAAAGGGGAGAACCTAGTAACTAGGGACACATGGTTCAAAGAGGGGAAAATTAAAATTCAGCCAACCTGTCTCATCAATCTATCGCTAAGCCTTCAGGACTCCATGAACCTTCCTTTTGAAGGATCCGTAAGTTTCATCGATAAGCCACCATCACTGATTTGGATGAGGATTCTTGTTCAAAAATTTACCAATTATTGAATGAGGGATTCATGGATAATATGCCTTTCATAAAGTATTACACAATGAGGATTTTTCATAAATCCAAGAGCGATCAATAGCTACAATTACCTAAGTTAAAGAGGAGATTTGGAAAAAAATTCATTCCACACTTCGATGGTTTTAAGAAGTGTACCACATAGTCCTAGATTCAAATGCTGAAGACCTACTTTGACTTGAATCCTATCCATGAGGCGAATGCAATTAAAATTTCAATCGTAAATCTTGAGGGAAAGGCACATGAATGGTGGCATAATGGGCTAATTACATAAGGGCACATACATATTGATACTTATGCATAATTCACACAGAGGATGATGAGAAAATTTGACAGGAGGGACACTGGCAGGTATTATAGAGAGTTGACTCACTTATGAAAGACATCTTCTTTAGATCAGTAAATTATAGATTTTTAGAGATTATCAGTCATAGTTCTTGATGTTTCGAAGATGAGGTGTTATCACCGAATCACAACACCCTTATGTTTATACAAGTGCATATACTTGAACTTACGGTGTGATTGGATAACATGGGTACTATCTCCAAGTTGTGGGACTTGCTACTTGAGATAGACCTCCAGAGAAAGTTGGTTCTTGCTCCTAAACTACCTGCCACAATCTACTCTAATGCAGGGAAAATAACTATTTAAATCTAAATTTCCAAGGGACCAGGGAGAGAGAATGCATAAAATGAAAGCCTACACTAAAGCGGTGATACACCAGAAAATGAGGGTGTGAGAGTAGTCTCCAAATGCGTGAAATACAGAGGAAAAGTGCACACTAGAAGAGGTGATGACAGTTCTCCATAATCTAGTCAAATGCATTCACAACGATATTCCAAGCATACACAATGATAATGGATCCCTGCAAGAACATAATAATAGACACAATATTCTTGTAGAAAGATTAAAGGGGCAAGAAGAATGCAAGAAAACATAGCAGGGGAAGATACATCCACAAACTGATATTTTATTGCTTCATGATATTTTATTGCTTTGCTATATCGAAAACTCCCCCTTACAATGAGCCCAACACTCCAATTTATAGGAAAATGATAAGAGAAAGAGAAGGGAAAAATGAAAATCCTGAAATCTATCCTTCAACCACTTGTAAGAGGAATTAAATGGAGTAAAATGATTATATATTACTTACAAAAGGCTCCCCATACTGTCCCAAAGTCTTTGCTTGAAGAGAGAAAGAATGATGACCATGCCTCTTAATTGCACTCCCAACCACCAAATGAAACATCATGTTATGAACTCTCCATAATTTTATAAAAATATCCATTTATCTCTCACCAAATCTAGAATTTCTTGATTTCTATGTGTCAGGCTCGGAGCCATTATTCCAACGGTACCAATTTTGTGTGATTTCGTTGAGAAATGCAAAAGTTATGGTCTTCGAGTGTGGCGGCTATTTTGGGTCTAAGAGGTGTTTTTTGTCATTTGACGAGAATGAGCATTAACTAATCGGAGCCGAATAGAGGACACCGTGCTCATTCCAGGAAGTTCAATTTTGTGAAAATTGGAGCTCAGAGTCAAAAGTTATGGCCGTTTGAAGTTTCACGGGTCAAACGTTGACTTTTCTTCTTTGCCTTCGGCCGCTTCGGCTTTTCACGTCCCACACGTACTTTTGTCCCGGATGTCCCAAACTGTCTCAGATGAAAGTCTCCGGTTTCAGCCGAATCATCCACTTCACATCCTCAGCGTACTTTTGTCCCAACTGTCCTAGGCTGCCTAGAACAAATATCTCCGAACCGCCCGAAATGGACTGACTTGCGCCAAACCGGCCGATCCGCATCACACGTGTATTTTTGGCCCAGCTGTCCCAAACCGCGCGAAACAAGACTTAGGCAATTTTTTCCCTCTTTCGGTTGATTCATCTTTTCGCGTTCCTTGCATCCCAACGTCCCGACTACTGTGTGGACCACCTGGCGGCTTTTCGGTCGATTCGTGCCCCGACGTCCCAACTGTCTCGTAGACCGCCTGGACTAGGACTTAGCCAATTTTCTTCATTTTTTCGGCCCCAGCTTGGTTTTTTGCAATTTTTCGCCTTTTCTAACTCGTTGGGTTTTCTTCTTGGATGGGAGAGTTAGAAAGAAGCCGAGGGGGCCCCAAAAACACAATTTCGGGCCTTAAATCAATCTATTTGCTTGGGACTTAAAGAATTGATGCATGTTATCAAATTTACCTTGAGGGGTGAATTTGGATAACAATTTTGGCGACTCAGTGGGATTATCTACCTACTAGATGAAGAACGACCAGCTGCTTGTAGCAATCCATTGGGCATGGAGTCTGTTTGATAACCTCTCAGCTGATCTGAAATTTGAAAACTTGTGTCCTTGAGCTATTGAAACATTTGTTGAGTTGGTTCTCCTGTGGCTGCAAATTATTTTTCGAAGGCTCGATGAACTGTAAACATGCACATACTAGAAGAAATAGGACATGTGCACAAGCACTTAGGGAAATAAAAACTACTCTAATAGTAGTATAATGTGCATAAGCACTTAGAGGAATGGAAATTCTAAATTAATATTTACAAGGGTGAAAAGCTATCTTTCTAGTAGCAACGTTTGAGATAGATCCCATTGACCGAAATCTGCATTTCTTCACCATCAAACTTAGCCAGTCGGAAGGCATTACTACCTTTGCATTCAATGATCATGTATGGGCCACTCCAGATGGCATCAAACTTGGAATGCTTTCTCGGCTTTGCATGATCTGCATCCCATTTCAACACTAGATCTCCAATTTGGAAGGTTCTAGCCTTGGCTTTCCTATCAAAAGTCTTCTTGATCAAGGTTTGATCCTTCTCTATTGCTTGGGCTGCATGCTCTCTAATTTCTTGGAGCTCCATTAATTTTGCATATCTAACCTCCATGGGTTCAAACTCAGCCAGATCCAACTGTTTCATGAGTTCCAATGCTGGCAACTCGAGTGATATAGGTAGAATCGCTTCTTTCCCATACATAACCTTGTATGGAGAGCTTCATGTAGACCTCTTGGGTGTGATTCTATCAACCCATAGGGCTGATATGAGCTTTGCATGCCAAGTTCTCGATTCTCATCCGAGTCCTTCGATGATTCTTAGTAGGTTCTTGTTCGTAGACGGCTTGACCATTACCTTGAGGGTAATAGTTTGATGAAGTGCTAAGATACACACAATTCTTGACATCCCATTCAGTGATTTTTGTGCCAAGGAATGCCAATGCATTGTTTGATATGATAGTGGCAGGGGCACCAAACCTCATGACTATCCCTTCATAGAAATCTAAGATATTAGATTCATTTTCCTCCTTGAGTGCCACTGCTTCGGTCCACTTGGTGAAATAATCCATTGCTGTAAGTATCCACTTGTGGCCTTGACTTGAATTGGGATTGATAACCCCAATGAAGTCCAATCCCCATTGCATGAATGGCTGATCTACTGAAATTGGATGAAGGGGCAGCGCTGCTAACCTTTCTTTCCCTGTGAAGAATGCACATTTCTTGCATTTCTTAACCCATGAGTAGCAATCATTGAACACAGTAGGCCAATAGTAACCAGCTTTCATGATTTTGAGAGCTGTCACTCGTGGAGCAAAGTGGCCTCCTGCTTCCCCATCATGGAACTCGTGTATGATCTTCTCAACTTGACATGTTCCAATGCATCTTAATAGAACACCATTGATGTCCTTCTTGAACAAGATACCATTAATGAGTACATACGGGATAGCTTGTAATCTAAAGTATCTCCTCTTTGATTTGCTCACTTCTGGAGGGCACAAGCCTGTTTGGAGGTAATGCACCAAGTCTTGAGTCCAACATGGGATGAGTGCATCATCAGCTGGTTGTTCTTGATCATTCTGTAGTAGTAGGACAACATCCTCTTAACTTTTTGACCCATCTAGTTGTTTGGAAGCGAGCTGCTCACACAACCGTTTGCCATGAACTAGCTTGGTCACTTTGATTTCAATATCATATTCCATCACCCGAGTGATCCAACCTGCTCTCTTCTCATTTAAATCCTTGTTTAGGAGGAATTCCTTGACACCAGCATGAGACACCAACAGTTGAATCTTATTGTTTGAGACCAAGTGTCTGAACTTCTTCAAACTTCTGATGATGGCAAGGACATGCTTTTCGATGAAATAATACTTTATTTCGTAATCTTCCAAGGTTTGATTGAAGAATGCTATGGGCTGTTCTGAACCTTCTCTATTCACCTGTGTTAAGATCACTGAGATTGTATTTGATCCTCCAAACGCATACAACATGAAGTATTTTGAAAAGTCTGGGTTGATAAGAGTTGGAGCTTGTGATATCTCATGCTTGATGTTTTCAAAACTTTCTTTTCCTTCTGCCGTCCATTTGAATGCGAGACTCTTCTTCAACATCATTGTTAAAGGCTTCACAAGAGTGGAAAAATTAGGCACAAATATGTGGACAAATTTTATCCTTCCTAAGAAGCTTTGAAGAGATTTCTTGTGGTGTGGCAATGGGAGTGTTCAGATGGCTTCAACCCTTTCAGGATCAATATTTAGCCCTTCCCTAGAGACAGTGTGACCCAACAATTTGCCCTCGTCTGCCAAGAATATACACTTCTTTGGATTCAATGACACTCTGAACCTTCTACACCTTTGAAACACTTGTCTGAGGTGAAAGAGATGGTCTGCTGCATTCTTTGAGAAGACAGTGACATCATCTAGGTATACTAGCACTATATTGTTGATTAACCCTTTGAATGCCATATCCATAGCTCACTGAAATGTTGCTCCGGCATTTGACAGTCCAAATTGCATCTTCTTGTAAGCATATGTGCCCCATTTTGTAGTGAAGGCCGTCTTGAATTGATCTTCTTCCTTTCTGCATTATCGATTATAGCTCGAATATCCTTCTAGCAATGAAAACCTTTCTGAACCAGCTACAACCTGCAATATTTGTTCCATTGATGGAAGCGGATAATGATCTTTGAGTGATGCTCTATTTAGATCACGAAAGTCCACACACAATCTTATTTTTCCATTTCTCTTTCTTACCGGCACCAATTTTGCAACCCAACATGAGTGTTTGATGGGGAAGATGATATGGCCTCAATGAGCTTGCTTAACTCTTTTCTCATGAGAGGTTTGATATGAGGATTTACTGGCCTTTGCTTTTTCCTGATGCAGACTTGGATTCCAAATCCAATCTGAATAGTATGTTGTGCCAACTTTGGGTTGAAACCTCTTAGATATTTGTAAGTCCAAGCAAAGACATCGGGAACTCTTGACAAAGTGAACAAAATCAGATTTCTCTTGTGGAGTACTTACTTTTCCAATTTGTAATGTCTTGCCTTCATCTACTAAAATAGGTTCTAAATCTTCACCCTTTACTTGAATGTTCACTTCTCTCCTTGGAACCGATCATTCGGGTTTAATATTGACTCCAAGGTTATGAGGCCTTTTGGCAGTTTGTTGGTTCTCGGCTACACCACTTGGTCACCATCTCGCTGCTCCAAACTTGTCTTGATTCCTCGCGGAGAACTCAGCTTCTTCTTGCAGGAAATTAACAATCTACTAATCATTCTCGAAGACTTGCCAACTTGTATTGTTATCTGGAACAGCTGGCCTCACAACCACTTTGATATGAGGCTGAGAATTTTCACTTTTTATATTTTATACAACATCAAACGCAGCCCCAATTGCTGCCAGTCTGTCTGCTGCTTCATTCTTTTTTCTTAGGATGGAATTGATGCTAAAAGCTTCAAAATCTTCAATAAGATCCCATACCTGATTTTTGTAGTTCTTCAACATATCATTTTTGGCAGCATTTTTTTCCCCTGAATTGGTTTACGATTAGCTCACTATCAATAAATATTTACAAATTCTTGATGCATTTCTTCTTTGCCCAGTGCAATCCATGAATTAAGGCTTCATACTTAGTTGTGTTGTTTGAGCAAGAAAACTGAAAACGGAAGGCTGAGTAATACTTTATACCTTGTGGTGAAATGAGCATAGCTCCTCCTCCTGCACCTTGTCTACTCCTTGACCCATCAAAGACGAATTATCATACTTCATTCTTGTCCTTATGATCTGGCTTGGTGATGCTGGGGAGAGGTTGATTCTCTTCATGTAAACAATAAACTCCTAGCTCAGATTCTTCTATTTCTTGATAAGGATCAAAAGCATGCACCTTGCTTGCCCATTCATCAAGAGTCAAATCTGGGATGCTTCCAACCTTGGTGTCAGCTTCATCAGTGCTTGGATAATCTTCTTGATCAAACGCTGAACAGTTGGTATTGATTTGGCTTGGAGTGTAAGGCTCAATGTGAAAGTTTGCAATAGGTTCAGATCTGATTGTGGCCTTAGTTCCATACCTTGTTCTGAACAACATGTGTGACCAATCCGCTGAAAGATAGCCTCCAATTTTAGCAGTGAAGTCTCTTGACAAGCACAATGCAAAGAGTGGTGGCAGGTCTATGACTGACACATCTTGTAACACTATTACGTTGGGACATGCATGCAGTGTGAGGCTCAAACCTTTGATTACTCCAACTGTTGTCACTGCTGTCCCATCTAATTGCACTACACCCTTGGAGATGACTTCATATTGGAGTCCTAGCTGATCAGCTATTTTCTTGGGCATCACTGAGCTACTTGCCCTGGAATCAATCATGCAATTGTGCACCAATTGGTTTCCAATGATTAATGAGACATAAAAAGGAGGGGGCTTCAACATTTTACCTTGCTATCCTCCATGATTTCCTTCAGGCTGGGCAGCATTTGTGAGTACCTTCTCTTGCATTTGGACCTGTTGATTTGAAGTTGACCAAGTACTTCATGGCAGCTTGTAGCAAATCTCTTTGTCTGGGATAGATAGTGATTCCCACATTGATATGTTTACATTTGTCTTCTCATCATCGATCAATCTTGAATGGAGATGAAGTATCCCTCTATTGTCCTTGGCTTTGCACATTCATTCCTTGCACATGGGCAGCAACAACTGGTATTTGGGTTGGCCTAGGGGCTGTTTTAGGCAATCCTTGCGTGCTTGGGATTGCATTTTGTTTTCCAATAGTTTGTGGAGTGACAGAAGGTCGTGAATTACTTGGGGCCAATGGCTGTTCTTCACCCAAATTTCTCCTCTTTGACCTTGTGTTGCCTGCAACACTTTGAGACGGTATTTGATTGATACCACAAAAATCTTCATCCTGCCAATTGACAAGAGTAGTTTCGTTTGGAGATGTTCCTTGCTGAGGTGCTTCTTGCTGCTGATCCTCTTCGTGGCTAGACTCTTGCGACCCACCAATGGTTTGCACCATAAGAGCCTGATTTAATGCACCGTTAAAGCACATTGATTGGTTATGTGGTATCTGACCACAGAAACACCAATCATATTCTTGGGCCATGTTATTTTGGATTGGAGTAATGCTTTAGAAGAAGATACGACATTGGGGTTATAGGGCTGAAATGGTCTATTAGCGGGAGGCCTTACTTGGCTTTAATTTTGATTTGCAGCTTGAGTTGGTGACCTATTTTGTTGGTATGGGGGCCTAGCCCTGTACTGCACTTAAGGCTGATACGGTCTAGCACTTTGAGCTTGCTGTCTTTTGATAGTAACCAGATCATTTCCCAAATTTTGCAATTGTTTCATGACCTCTTGGAGTTCATTTGAAGCACTAGAGGATGAAGTAGAAGTCTCATTTGAACTTTGATTTCTAGGAGTGGGAATAGGAGCCAAAGTGGGTGCTTGACTAGTGCTTGGATTTTCTAAGTTTGGATACAAGGGCATGGGAGGCCTAGGAGCCAGTTTACCAGCTTGAATAAGACAGTTTTCAGCTCTAATGGAAATGCTATAAGTAGCAGGTAAGGTTGTGCCTCCCATAGATTGAATTAACATAGAAATATCAGAATTCAAAGCCTTAAGATAGTATAGAAAAGCACCTTCTACTGCTGGCCTTACTGCCACTGGAATCCTCTCCCAAGACCTTTGAAATCTGAAGTTGAAGTCAGTCAGCTGCTCATTGGGAGCTCTCTTGATAGTTGTCAATTGTTCTAGTAGAGACAAATTGTCTCCCTTTTCCCCAAACTGCTCATGGAGAACTATGCATAACTGATTCCAATTTGTGATAGAACCAGCTCCAAGGCTCCTAAACCATTGCAATGCCTTCCCTTTGAATGAAGATGCCAACAATTTGACAGCCACATCCATTTCATTTATCTCCTGGATTGCATAGACGTTAGCAATGTCTTTGACATGATCACCAGGAGTGGTATGATTTTCTCTAGTGAAAAATGGAATGTTCTTCAATGCTACAATTGGAACTAGATTTCGTGCATTGAGGGCAAGTGGGGCCGCTAGTGAATTTGACAAAGGGATTCATTGGTTGCGCCATTCGATTGGCACGAGAACTCTTGTTGATTGGACGAAAGGTCTACTGTAAAGTGGAGGTGTAGAGAGATTTACGTTAGGTGGAGATGGAGATCTTTGAGCTCTTCTTCCTCTTCTTTCTCTACACGGAGATAGATGTAGATAAACAAACAATCCTTCTTCCCTAGTTCTTGACTTGGTCTGTACTCTTCTCATAAATTTTCCAGGCTTGGACTGCTGAAACCAACGGATTATGCCTCTTTTGGAGTCGCCAGATGTGTGATTTTAAAGCTCCTTCAAAGCTGGAACTTACAACAAGTGCACATCGATCTTGTTGTAATGAAAGTGAAGACCTCTAAGGTCCCACCGGGCATGCCAGAACTGTTATCACCGAATCACAGCACCCTTATGTTTATACAAGTGCATATACTTGAACTTACGGTGTGATTGGATAACATGGGTACTATCTCCAAGTTGTGGGACTTGCTACTTGAGATAGACCTCCAGAGAAAGCTGGTTCTTGCTCCTAAACTACCTACCACAATCTACTCTAATGCAGGGGAAAATAACTATTTTAATCTAAATTTCCAAGGGACCAGGGAGAGAGAATGCATAAAATGAAAGCCTACACTAAAGCGGTGATACACCGTAAAAGGAGGGTGTGAGTAGTCTCCAAATGCATGAAATACGAGAGGCAAAGTGCACACTAGAAGAGGTGATGACAATTCTCCATAATCTAGTCAAATGCATTCACAACCATATTGCAAGCATACATACACAATGATAATGGATCCCTGCAAGAACATAATAATAGACACAATATTCTTGTAGAAATATTAAAGGGGCAAGAAGAATGCAAGAAAACACAGTAGGGGAAGATACATCCACAAACTGATATTTTATTGCTTCATGATATGCACAGTTCAATCTATTACAAGATAAGGGCCTGGATCACCATGCAAGGAGTCCACTACAAGGGCCTGTAGCACATTGGCTTCACCAAGAAATTTTGACAGAGCTTTGCTATCTTAAAACTCCCCCTTACAATGAGCCCAACACTCCAATTTATAGAAAAAATGAGAAGAGAAAGAGAAGGGAAAATATGAAAATCCAGAAATTTGTCCTTCAACCACTTGTAAGAGGCATTAAATGGAGTAAAATGATTATATATTACTTGCAAAAGGCTCCCCATACTTTCCTAGGTGTCGCAAGAGAGAAAGAATGATGACCATGCCTCTTAATTGCACTCCCAACCATCAAATGAAACACTTGTTATGAACTCGGCCACGTTTTATAAAAACTTGTTATCACCGAATCACAGCAACCCTATGCATATACTTGAACTCACAGTGTGATTGGATAACATGGGTATTATCTCCAAGTTGTGGGACTTGCTTTACTTGAGATAGACCTCCGAGAGAAATTTCGGTTCTTGCTCCTAAACTAACCGCCACAATCTACTCTAATGCAGGGGAAACTAGCTATTCTAATCTAGAATTCCAAGGGACCAGGGAAAGAGAATGTATAAAATGAAAACTTACACTAAAGTGGTGATACACCAGAAAAGGAGGATGTGAGAGTAGTCTCCAAATGTGTGAAATACAGAGGCAAAGTGCACACTAGAAGAGGTGATGACAATTCTCCATAATCTAGTCAAATGCATTCACAACCATATTGCAAGCATACACAATGATAATGGATCCTGCAAGAACATAATAATAGACACAATATTCTTGTAGAAATATTAAAGGGGCAAGAAGAATGCAAGAAAACACAGTAGGGAAGATACATCCACAAACCGATATTTTATTGCTTCATGATATGCATGCACATTCAATCTATTACAAGATAAGGGCACTGGATCACCATACGCAAGGAGTCCACTACAAGGGCCTGTAGCACATTGGCTTCACCAAGCAATTTTGACAGAGCTTTGCTATCGTAAAACTCTCCCCCTTACAATGAGCCCAACACTCCAATTTATAGAAAAAGAGAAGGAAAAGAGAAGGGAAAATGGAAATCCTGAAATCTTTCCTTCAACCACCTGTAAGAGGAATTAAATTGAGTGAAATGGTTATCTATTACTTTCAAAAAGGCTCCCCATACTATCCCATGTGCTGCAGCGAGAGAAAGAATGATGACCATGCCTCTTAATTGCACTCCCAGCTACCAAATAAAACATTGTTATGAACCCGGCCACGTTTTCTCAAAAATATCAATCAATTTATAATAAAATCAGGAATTTCTTGATTACTACGCATCGGACTCGGAACCATGATTCCAACGGTACCAATTTTGTGCGATTTCGTTGAGAAATGCAAAAGTTATGGCCTTACGAGTGCGGGCAGCTATTTTGGAGTGCAGGAGCGTTTTTCGTCATTTGACGGGAATGAGCATCAAGCGACTAGAGCCGAATATGTTTCCTTTATTTAAATATATCTACCTTCATTAAAATTGGAGCTCGGAGTCAAAAGTTATGGCCGTTTGAAGTTCCATGGGTCAAATGTTGACTTTTCTCTCTGCCTTGGCCGCTTCGGCTTTTCGCGTCCACGCATCCCTTTGTCCCATTTGTCCTAATCTTGAAGTTCCCTTTTCGGCCGAACGGCCGGTTCGCATACTCATGGTCTAGATGTCCCATTTTCTTTCGGACCGTCTGGGACAGATTTTCCCGATTCACCGGTTCGGCGGTTCGTGTACTTTTGTCCCCAGTGGCGTCTGGGTGAAAGTTCTCATTTTGGCCGATCCGACCGGTTCGTGTACTTCACGTACCTTCGGCCCAAGCTGTTCAGCTGCCTTGACTCATTTCGCCGATCCATTTGGTTCATGTACTTATTGCCCAGATGTCCCTGTGCTGTTTCAGTGAGTTAGTCAATTTTTTCAAACCGGCCGATTGATTTCCGCGTCCTGCGTGTCCCTTTGGCCCGGATGTCCCAAATGCTTTGCACTGAGACCGCCTAGCGGCCTTTCGGCGATTCGCGCCTAGATGTCCCAACTGTCCCAAGGACCGCCTGGACTAGGACTTAGCCATTTTTCGTGATTTTTCCTAGCCCGAGCTTGTTTTCGCAATTTTTTACATTTTCTCAGAACTTGCTCTCTTCTACTTTGATAGGGAGTTAGAATAAATGCAGGGGACCCTAGAAACATAACTTTTCACCCTAAATCAATATAATTTCTTGGGACTAAAGAATTTGATGCATGTTATCAAAATTACCTTGGGGGTGAATTTTGGATAACAAAACTATCCATTGATCTCTCACCAAATCTAAAATTTCTTTATTTACGTGCATCGGGCTTGGAGCCACGATTTCAACGGTACCAATTTTGTGTGATTTTGTTGAGAAATACAAAAGTTATGGTCTTCCTCGAGTGCGGGCAGCTATTTTGGGTCTCGTAGGTGTTTTTGTCATTTGATGGGAATGAGCATTAACTAACTCGGAGCTAAATAAAGGGCGTCGTGCTCGTTCCAACAATTCCAATTTTGTGAAAATCGGAGCTCGGAGTCAAAACTTATGGCGTTTGAAGTTTCACGAGTCAAACGTTGATTTTTCTTCTTTGCCTTCACCGCCCGGCTTTTGGCGTCCACGTGTACTTTTGTCTCCGATCTCCCAAAGCTGTCTCGGATGAAAGTCTCTGTTTCAGCCAAATCATCCGGTTCACGTCCTCCGCGTACTTTTGTCTCAACTGTCCCATTTGCGCTGGGACAAATATCTCCGAACCGCTCGAAATGGGTGACTTGCACCAAACCAGCCGATCCGCGTCCCCGCGCGTACTTGGCCCTGGCCATTGTCCCAAACCCGCGTGAAACAAGACTTAGGCAATTTTTTCCCTCTTTCGCTGATTCGGTTTTTCACATTCCATGTGTCCCAGCGTCCCGATTACTGCCGCACGGACCGCTGGTGACTTACCGGCCGGTCGCGCCCGACGTCCCAACTATCCCCATGATTGCACTGGACTAGGACTTAGCCGATTTTCTTCATTTTTTTCGGCCCCAACTTGGTTTTTGCAATTTTTTCACCTTTTCTAACTCGTCGGATTTTCTTCTTGATGGGAGAGTTAGAAAGAAATAAGGGGGCCCCAAAAACATGATTTCGGGCCTTAAATCAATCTATTTGCTTGGGACTTAAAGAATCGATGCATGTTATCAAATTTACCTTGAGGGGTAAATTTGGATAACATGAGGTTGACCTCACTTTTCACAACATGTTTGATGAATTCTCTAGCTATATTTGTGAAGGCATTTGAGCATTATTCCATACATGAGGCTATTAGGAGAGAACGTGATTTGGAGTTAGACACTCGAAAGTCGAGGTTTCCACCTTGAATTTAGAAAATGGAATCTCCATATAGATTAGCTGAACTTCAGTAGAAGGATCCTCTATAGAGGTAGGAGGTGGCAAAGAAGACGATCATTTCTAGAGAGCATAGGGAAGAGTTGTGGTGAAATAAACTATGTTTCAATTACCACACCCCTTGGGCTCAGGTGCATGATTTCAAAGGGAAAGGGAGGGCTCAATTCATTTAGGTCTTCGAGGAGAGTGAGGTTGATAGAGGTGAGGAGTTAGAGATCCATGAGATAGATGATGGAGATGGATTTATATTGGATAGTGCTGATATGGAGCAAGAGGAGGAGAATTTCCTTTGGAGATTATAGCAACATTTAATAGTACTACGATGTATAAGGAATTCAGCATTAGAGGAGCTATACGGAGTTCAACGACTTGTGGTACTCATTTATAGTGGGGCTAGTCAAAACTTTATATATGCATCGTTGTTTGAGAGATGAGGTTTGCAAACAAAGGACTTTGAGGGATTCAAAATTATAGCTAATTGGGACTATATGAGATGAACATGTAGAGTTCCATAGTTGAGCTTCACCATGGATAACTACATAGTTACCGATGATTTCCACGTTGTTTGTATGGGAGTGACCAACATAGTATTGGGAGTGTAGTGGCTTCACTCTCTTGGTGATTTTTGGACTAACTTTCGGACGATGGAGCAGAAATTTATGTCTGAGGGAAGGAATGTGATCTTGAGGGTATTATCTGTAGGAGCACATAGAGCACTTGGAAATGAGGAATGGAGAGGAATTTTGGCATGATGAGGTTTTTTTACTATGGGCCGATGTGGAGTCATATGGATGTGGGTGTGACCAGTAGTAGTGCATGTAAGATAGTTATAAAGATTGGTGTCATGAGTTCATATCATATGAATTTATCATTATGTTAAAAATATGAGGTTTTGGTAGACTGGAGATCTCATTTTCTTGTTGAGTACTCCAAGAACCAACAGAAATTTGAGATTCAAGATGGTTGTGTATTGGATGAAAACTATAGTTTGGGGGATGACATGATCTTCTATTAGGGCATATTGTACCTTGTGTCAGATTCATGGTTGAGGATGGAGATATTGTGACATATGCATTGTTCTTTCATAATTGGACACTTGAGCTTTGATGAGAACTAAAAATCCATATCAGAGAGGTTCAGATGGCATGGGTTGAGGGAGGATATCCTAAACTTTATAAAGGGATGTATGGTTTATCATCATTACAAATCAAAGCTTACAGGTTCATCATTTTCTGATTCGACAGGGAATAACTCTCCTATATATTTTACTGCTTCTAGGCGTGGTTGGAATTTCACCCATGTGATAGTCATTGGTGGGACAGAGTTGACTCAGTTACCTAGTTATGTTGTAGGTTCACACTCATCACAGGAGGTGAACTATGTAGAGTTAACATTATCAATTGACAATTTACTAGAGTCTTGAGATTTTTCCCCAATAGGAAAAATTGAGATACATTATGGGAATCCTTACTCTCATACGAGTGTGGGTCATGTTGGAGAGTTATCACAATTTTTTCATATACAAATTATTTCACAAGTTGATTAGAGAAGTAGTGAGTGGTCATATGATGTTGGTATCAGATTGGCAGTCCTGATGTCAGTATCAATGGAGAATTATTTTGGGCATCATTCTACTTCACAGACAACATTGTTCCTTATAGAACATGGAGGTCATGATGACTACATGGGGTTGCATGGCTAATTTGGATCACACCGATATTTTTTTACTGTAGGGTGAGGTGGAGAAACTTAATTTGTGGTATTCATCTTTTGTAGCATGAAAAGATAATGCTTGGGGTCAAACATTTCTCAGGAGGGGAGGATTTTAATGTCCCCAATTCTGAGTAGTTGTCCTAGGAGGTTTTTAATTACTCTTAGCCTTGGTAATACCTAAGGGGCTAGAGACTTTAGAGGCTATTGGGTATTCCACCTTGCTTATTTTTAATGTTCTTGCATTGAAATGGGTGTTAAGTGACTTGGTGGGGTTAATACTTTATGTTTTGACATCAGGAGAGTGACTAATAACACTTTAATGTTATATTATTTTTGGGGGTCACTTATGTCCCTATGGTGACTTGGGGGAGGAAAACAACTTAAGTTGCTTTATTTTTTAAAGGTCAACTTAGGTTTCTTGGGCCACAAATTTATGGGAAAATTATAAAAGGAGATTGGAAGGAGAAAAAGTTATTATTATTGCATACACACTTATGATTTCCTTTGAGCAACTGCTATTTTATTTTTCTAGCTTATGGAGTAAAATCCCACAAGAACCCTAGCTTTGGTGGTGAGAGATCTATCCCTAGCTAGCAGGGCATTCTTGAGTTGTGGAAGATCCACCCTAGCTTGTAATTTTGGAAGTAATTCAAAGCTGATTTTCAGAGATTAAGTTCATGGTTTTGAGTCTGCTATTTCAAGGACTAGCAATTGGGTTTTCGTTCATATTATTTATATATTTTATTTCCAAAATTTTAGAATCTACCCATATATATTTGAGAAGATATGAATTTTTAAGGTTTTCTAGTTGTCTAGGGTTTTTCTGCGATTTTCTGGTAGTCTTATATGATCTAAAAAATTCCAAATATATTGTCTTAGGGTTATTTATTATCATAGCAATATTCCTACAAATTTTCATATGTTTTGGAAAAATATTTTTAGAAAAATAAATAAAATACATTTCGCTACCCTAGCTGAGTATTTAGGGCAAAAATCAGATCTTCTATTTGTTGCAGTTTATTTTTAATTTATGTGTTTTTGAGTGATATCCCATAGAATATATTTCAATTTAATATCCAAAATTCCAGTCACGATGTTGTTTTAGCTACCAAATTAAACATCATCCAATTCATGACCTTAAAGCCATAGAAAAACAATATACATCGGTAATTTCTCTCGTTTGACCATCAATTGGGAAAGCTCGCTTGTTGATGATTATCCATGCATCAGCTTACTTGTTTCAAATACTCTAACTTGAAACTTAAATGGTGCCTAAAAAGTCTACAAGAAGTTGAAATTAGACACAATTATTCATGTTAGCATGTATTGTTCGACCGAGTCCTTAATCTCTACAAAAGTTTTCCTCTACATCTTACACAACATGCATTTTCTCCTTCATTCATTACCCACAAATGTTTTGTCATTGTTAAAGGCATAGGTATCACATTTTCCCCTTTTCACTTCCCCCCTTCCACTTCTTCACCCTTGAACCCCTTCTTCTTCTCCCCTTTTCCTCTCCCTTTACTTATCCCTCACAAATTTAACATCTTTGATAGATCCCTTCGACGTTTCCATCGTACATTTCACATACAATTGCTAGTTTTATATTTTATTTTTCAACGCATCATCTAACATAACCATAAATGGTAGGAAAACATTTGAAGTTTATAAAAATATATACAATGTGATGGAATTGGAAACATGATATGTTTGACTAAATTTGTCACTATATCTTTGAATTAATCAATCACATAGAATACGATTAAAATTTGACTCGAGATATTAACTCTAATAATGATATCAACAATAAATCTAAGGAATGAAATCCACCCTAGTCTAGCATAATTATCATTTTTAGTTTCCCATTTACATAATAACATTAATAATTTGCATTCGAAAGGAAAAGGTTAGAGACACATATTTATTTCATTTGATTCACTTCAATTCTTAACAAGTGCGAGAGAAAGAAATAGGGAAGAGAGAGAAAAAATATTTTGCCAAAAGTTCAATTTCACACAAAACATCACATAGTAGAGTTTCAAGCAATTTATTACAAGTTTCCACAATGGTTTCAACCCAATAGGGCCCTACAACTTTCTTTTTATGTTTTCCTACTTGTTGTAAAAATGTTCAGTAAATGCTCGGAGGTGAAGAAACCACTTTCAAATGTTGTCCTTTTATGAGCAAACACACCACGGGTAAGCTTCTACGTGTCCTTCCATACACCAAGAATACATAGGAATTGATGAGATTCAGAACTAGCGAATGGTTTACGATTGGCGGCTAGTTTTCCAAGGCCATCGGTCATAATTGACATAGTTGTAAACGATCAAAAGTTAGCTCAAGGGATCAGAAAACCACATCCAAAATTGATGTTCAATGGACGAACGGGAAACAAGAAACTTCCTACAAGTTCCCTTATATATGGATAATTCACCGATTCGATGCGATAGAGAACTAGAAAGTAGTTCTCAAATGGTGATAAGTTTTACGGAGCCACGTATCATAATTGGTCAGTTTGACCGGACATAAACTGCGACCGGATGCCTACAAAATGTCATTTCCAAACTGTAAAGAAGAGTGTTTTTCCAAAATTGAAGGTTCGAGGTAATTATCTTGGAGAAATAGTAGATATTTGTAAAGGCGAGATAGGCATTTCATTTCTCACAATTCAAACGGCGAGCAATACGAAACCTAAATTTTAAAATTTAGCATCATTCTACAGCTACAAAATAGTGTAACAAGGCTCCTAGAAGGGCGTCAAAAAGATCACAAATGATCATTCAAGGTATATTCAAGGATAGAAGTGACTCCTCACATAACAAGGTATGCTTAGGAAACTTAACATCTTTGTTCCAGTGTTAGGAAGGTTATTTTGCAAGTCTTCGAAAATTGTGATTTATTTGTTTCCACAAGAGAGTGGTCATCATATTTACAGGGTGCTCAACTTCAACTTGTCAATAAAAAAGGGTATTGTAGCAATCTGGTTTCATCAGGAAGTTTTTTACATCGTCTCAGAATGAGGGTTTGAGTTTATGCTTGTCTACCAAGGAATATTTTAATTAACCAAGCTACAGTGTGAGGTATTTTGTTTTGAAAGCAAGTTTATTTAAAACTATTAATTCTATGATAATGCTACATTTTAAAATTTTATTTCGCTGCAAATGAAAAAATAAAGAACAAAATTTATGAGAGATAGGGAGAGATGAACCATGCCTAAAAATTGAACTAGAGGCGGAAGCGGGGACTTTGACATTGCACACATCAATTGCACTTGCTCGCATCAATTGCACTTGCTGCAGCCATATGGGGTGTATCCAAAGCTCTATCTTGAGTGTGCCCTACAACGGTTTGATTTATTCGTTTACACTTCCCGAGTGACTATCGGAGCCACCAAAATATTTTGGTTATCTTTTTAAACAAGTCATGTATGCGTAACACACACACACACATGCGCGCGTGCACACACACACACATGCACGCACACACGGATGCATGCGCGTGCGCATGTGCTCTTCCTCGCACTGATGCTAATACTTTATTTTGACCTTATAACATCAAACCAAATCCCAAGACACTTAGAAAAATCCTACAACATTAGTATAGGGGCATATCAACAAAAATGAACTTTAGGAGCACATTTGTGACTTATTAAAACATAGGTTAAGAACTACGACAGATAATTATCATTTGATAAAATATAGACACTTGAATATTACAAAAAACATGATGGACTAATTAAGAACAAACCAGACATACCTCAAGGGAATAGACACATTTTCTTTGCAATGAAAATGCACCTAAAATTTTTCGATGAGATAATATGCCTTCAAGAATTAAATTGAAGACATCATATGAATTTTAAGAAACTAAAGTATCTAGAACTCGGTGATTCCCAAACTTCCATCATCTTTCTGTCCACATTATTGCCAATTTTCACAAATCTCTTGCTCGTTTTAGGCTCTTTGGATTGATGTCCTTATTGTATATCTTCTTCTTTTCATTCTCCATAGAGGTCTTTGTCAAACACATGATTCTCTTCTAAAATTCCTTCAACCATATGAAACATATATTCTTTTATTGAGGTTTGATCTTATTTGATATTCTCATTATCCTTCTTTGCATTGTCTACAATGACCCTCTTCTTTACAACATTTTCCTTCATATTGTGTTTTGACACATTGGACCTTATGTTTTTAGCTTCATTGTATTTGACATTTTTTCATGGATGAACTCTTTATATGTCAAGGATATACCAAATTATCCTTTGGATATCTCTATATGATCACAATGAATATATTATTTTCTCTTGTAGACATCTATTTTCACCTTACAATATCTTACTTTGTTGCAATCTTTTTACATTTGAAATAAGAAAAACAATTCTTACCCCTTAGATCTTCTTATTTCTTAATAGGTTTAGGTGGTTATTGATATCAATATATAACAATGTGACCAACAATATTATAGTTGTATTATAACCTTATAAATATCTTCATATGTCCATCTCTTTGATGATTTATGAAAACAATGCCTAGCAATATGACCCTTCTCATGGAAATTATAACAAGTGATGTCTCTTGACTGATATGAATGATCATCACTATCATTTCTCTATGTAAATGCATCCATGAAACTTATGATACACTCCCTAGCTCTATGAACAAATATATTGGAAGAATAGAAAACACCATTGAACTTGCTAGTAAATTTTATTCCATTGGGATGCTTAGTTATGTTCCTTTTATCCTCCTTGGTTCTAGTAGGTCTGTGACTAGATGAAGCATGATAATATTCCTTATTAAATTTTTACTTAAATCCCAAACCTAGTTTTTAATATGAATACCTTTGACAACTCAACAAATCATCAAGATTACTAGAGATATTCTCAAACTTGTGATACATACTCATCTTTCTTGATGAATTTTCCAAATCAGTAGCTAAATATTTCATAGCCATGTTGAACTTCATGCACTATTTCTCTTTATCTATGAGACTAGAAGAGAGCATCCAAATATATTTTTTTCAACTAAATACATTCCATTTATTTGACTTCATGTTTCTTCCTTATGAGACAAGGTCATCTAGATCACTAAAAAGTTTACCTACATGATATATAATTTGTTATTTTTATTTCAAACACATTCATCTTCTTGGTACATACCTTTTTCAAACCTACAATCATCATATTTTCTAATACTATAATGTCGAAACACATATTCATACAAGTATTATAACTCTCCCATAACTCCTTAGGTGAATCAAACTATACAAGAATTCAACTAACACATTTGTTTAATGCCCCAAAATGATATCTTTGCCAATTTATTCCTTGGGGTCCGATGAATCATAGTAATAAACGTCAATCTCATATCCAATGGAGTGTATATGTACTTTCATTATGAATCTAGATGAGGTATATTTAGTTCCATTAAACATAGGACCCTTATATGGAAAAATATATTCTCCCATTTTAATCAAACAACCTGTGCTTCAAGAGGATCTCCTTCAAGTAGTCAAAATTTCTTCATGAGGATGAGATCGATACCAATTCTTAGAATCAAAATGGACTGAGGAGGGGTGAATCAGTCCTAAAAATGTTTCAAATCATTTAGCATAACTTAGAACAATTCCCAAAACAAACATTAACCATATGTATTTAATATGAGCTTATTGAGTGTGCAAAATCTATTCAAAATAACACGAAACATGAGATAGGATAAAAAAATGCCATATATAAGTTTGAAACCATTAAGGTGAAGAAAACCTGGTGAAACGTGTACTTATATTACACAAAACAAAGGAATCAAGTGAATACTACACATCACATGAGATTTGTTTAGTGAGGGAGAAACCCTAAAAGGATGGTAAAGCCCCCTAAGATGAATAAAAAATAACTCATCTACCTAAAATGGATGATTGATAAATATCTCTTGCTAGAACAACTGATGGAGATCATAAATTCAGCTCCTCTCTCTTAAAACCCTTCTCAACTACACCTTCTTTGTTAAATCTACCTCTCCTTTAAGATGATTTCTCCTTTTCCCTATCTCGTCATTATCTTCTTCCAGTCTAGAAAAAAATTACATAATCATTTACCTCTCATGATGGTCGTTCAAACCTATTTTAAACTCCAAAAATACCCCTAGGTTGTTCAAGCTATCTCACCAACTAGTCATAAATGAAGTTTCAAATTTTATTTTATACATGTTTATTTTCACCAAATCACCTGGCTTAGAATTCATATGGTAAAAATAATTTCCAAAACATAATAAAATGATAAAAAATATCACACAATGGTCCATGTAGGTTACCACAAGCTCTTAAAGCATCCAAGACCACCTTTTGGACACAACAAGCCTTGAAAGCACAAGACAAACATACTTCATCAAAAGTAATGAACTAGAGTAACAAAATTGCATCAAATCGTGGTACACCCTTATAAATGTGTTGTATAAGCACTAAGAAATCTCCATAAATCATGAAACAAGTCATAAAACTTAGCAAACCTCATGAAGCCACTCAAGTGCATGCAAAATATACACCCTTAAAAATGACCATAAAAGAAAAGGTCATAACTTTCTCGTACTTCAAGAAAAATCACGTGTGATATAAAATTGGAAATATCTTGGAACCAAGATCATAAAAAAATTAAAAACAAGTCATAAATCCACCTTTAGCTCCTCTAAAACCATTTTTTTACTGAGACTTATCAAAATTGCATAAACACTAGTCCTCATAAATAGTGTAAATTGTCAATTTTATCACTTCAAAAATGATATGAAATAATCATAGAAATGTATTAAAACTCTCATAACTCCATTAATGGTAAATTAAATAATAGGTCTAATGGATAAATTTTCCACAAGCTAAAAATTTCCAAAACAAGCATTTTTAGTGGGGCTCACATAATGTAAAAATATATAAATCACCCCTACGAGATAGATGGAGTCATCTATAATATCCAATCATAAATTTTACCAAAAAAATAGTTACGGATCTGTACAAGAAATTTTATCCATGTCACTAATAACATAGGATTTTGGGAGGGTTTCAAACTTGTTTACCTTCTTAATGATAATTCAAAAAATGAAAATAAAAAATCCCATTAATATTGTAAAATATTAATAGCTTACCTAATTATCCATGAAAATATCTCATGTCCCCATGCACGCAAAGGATACAGTCCACAATGAGCATCGAAGGTCAACTTTTAGCACAAAAACACACCTTTGAAAACCCAATTTTAAAAAAAAAAAAAACCTGAAATTTCTTTTTCTTCAACATTTTGACCTGAAGTTTGACTTTAAGCATCCTACATACCTACTCTAAGCTGAAACAAGTCTCATCCATACTCGGATATTGCTAGAGCAAAACATTTTATCCACTATGACTTACCTATGTCTACTAGCCTTGTTCTTAAGAAACTTTCTTCAATGGACCATTAAAATTTTTAAACCTCTTAAGACTGACCAAAAAAATCCTCATATACAATTCCTCGACACTCCTGCCATTATTGTAATTTAATGACATGATATATATATCATGTTTCCATACCATACACCATGCACTAGGTCTATGAATAGACCTAAAATGACCACTTCACCCCATAACTCTTCATTAATAGATGATGATGACCTCATACCAAAACTCGAGAAAATCTTGACACATCATGCCAACCATGATTTACCTCATCAAGATTTCATACAACATTTGTAGAGATCATACTATATTCATGCCCACTAAACCATGTACCAAACACACTTGAACACCATCCAACATCACCCAAGCAACACTAACCAGGGCAATACATCACCATGATACCTCTTAGAGACTCACATAACACCAAAAAACCCTTTTCTATCAATGGAATTTGACATCAATGAAAATACCTAGACATAATTTACAAAATTACTCAGCAAGAGGTCACAGACTTCCCTTTGAAGAACATCATTTTTAGGTTTGATGTCCCTTCCAAATTAGTTTTTCATAATGCCATGAGTTTTAGACCTATTTTTTTGTAATGTGTAACGAATATGGAACAAAAACCTTGTACCCCATATTATAACCCCCATGAAAATAGGAAAGATGAATAAAACAATAAGATCTTGCTCAAGATACTTAAGATGACCTTGGAGGTTTATAAGATGAAATTGGGTGAGCAATTGAAATTTATAATATGGAATGATAGAATTAAACATATAAGGTCAATTGGAAATAGCCAATTTTAGAGTCTATATAGCCCAAGTTATTCTTCCTCTTCCTTTGATGTTATTAGTGTATCAATTCATGTAACAACTTGGAGAGGAAGGAATTGATCCTTTTACAACAAGGATCAACCAGATTGTTGGACTTGATTAGGTTAAGAGAGAATATCACCAAGAACACATAATGTTTAAGAAAAAACAAAGATAGGATATTTGACAAGAAGCTATCTCCAAGAATTTTCCATATTGGGTACTTGGTGTTATTATGCGACAATATGAATGAAGATAAGGGCAAGCATGGAAATTTTGAATCTCTTAAGTATGGCCCTTACGAAGTAGATGTTATAATTGGAGAACATGCCTTTTTTGAGATATTTGGATAGTGAAAATACTTGAGCTTATTGTTAATAGTAGGCATATCAAACAATTATTCTAATAGATGTATCCCAAATCATTCTTTTTCTACATGGTATAGTCTTTCCTTTGTTTTTTTGTTCCCTTTATTTTTATTTTTCTTTTCTTTGTTCATTTTAGTTGTCCTTGGTGGGGTCTTTTATTCATATGTCCTTAAAATGAAAAAATCAATTCCTTACCTATTTGATTTTGTTTCCTAGTGGATACACACTTGGTCTACTTCCACAAGTGTTATGTGGTCCTCTAGACACCTAATGCGGTGTCCTTCACCTAGCTAGAGTGAATATTGGTTCCCATTTTGAACTTGTTATATCCTTGGCACAATATTTTCTAAATTTCCTCATCTCTTCCTGAGGTGGTCCTTATATTTATTCATTGTTCCTTGGACTTGGAAGTTATTTATTGACTTTTTAATGTAACATTTCTATTGTCCCCTTTTATTCCTTGGGTACACTTGTGGAACTGTTCTTTTGTCCCCTTAATTCTACCCCCTCCATCGGATTCACCAAAAAAATAGTGTTTCTTGGATTTGAATAATAGTATTCCATATATTGAAGAGAATGTAGTCTTTGGATGGTTTTGAATCAAAACAAAGATGCCACAAAAGGTATAGGTTAGAAATATTTGGGTTGAATGAATTTGAAAATGAAGTTCGCAAACCAAAGAAGTGAATAAAATTATAACTCGACAAACTTATTAATTATAGTGTTTCATAGAATTAGTTATATTTGTAAAATAAAGGGTTTAGTCCACCTAGTAAAATCCGTAATTAAAAGATAAACTTGCATGAGGATCTATGATTAAAAAAAAAAGAGTTAAAATGCAACTGTTGAGACGTAATCATAGCACCCATGAATTTCTGCAACACGATGGGTTAAAACTCTCAATGTGATTTCATAACATGGAGCTTATCTCAAAGTGTGGGACTTTGAAATTCAGAGAGCTCTTCGGATGAAGGTCAGTTCCTATTCCTTTGTTCAGGTGTGCACAATCAATTTGTAGAGGATCTACTCTAAAACCTATTCTAACTTGCTAAGGAGACTAGGTTAAGAAGATGCAAGAAATTAAACGTGATCTAATAGAGGTGATGCACCCAAGGAATGCTAAGCATAAAAGGGGTTACATGTGCAATGTTATTTCTTTCCTTCCATGGGAAATGCAAACTTCCAAAACACCCTAATGCATCACTAAGCCAAATTAGGGTCTGACATGTCAACTTCCTATTTGATTGGAATTTATCCTCTGAAAAAAGGTTGAAGCATAATGGATCCTCTGATTTGAAGTGACTTCATTTTCGTATCTGCACATTATAATGCAACATGATAAGGGATATTCCCTCCCACACTACCACCCACTAAAAATCACCGTAAGAAGTTGGTGTAAGATGTAAAACATGTGATATTGTGCTATAATGGCTTGTATATGGACCCATTCAATAGAACTGAAACAAGAATATGATGTCGGGTGTGAGCTTGTACCCTGTAGATAATATCATATCAATTGTTTCAGAAGTTACACATGAATATGTGGTAAATGGACCACGTTGATGAGACCAACACAAATCCTCCTCTGTGGAAGTAAAGGAGGGAAAACATACTTCCTCAAGTACAAAGCACTTGTCTCGAAAGGTAAAAGCATACCCAAAACACTAATGTGCAATTCAAGAACAACATATGTGGAAGGCATGAGATTTTGAGAAGCCTTGGAAGCCAATACAGTGGACACAAATTAATTAAATCTCTCTATTAGTCATCCTTTCAATTCCTCTTTTTCCAATTGGGATCTACTTCTGGTTAGCTCGTGCTCAGTTCATTGTTTCCTTGGCTCTTACGAAACCCATTAACTAAAATTTCATCCATATTTAATTTTTTATTTCTTCCAGTTTGGAAATACACAAATTAAATTACAGGAAAATACTCTCTCATAAGGTACAAGAGGAGAAATTTTTAGTAAAAAATGCCCCACTTTCCATTTCCAATGCCCATGCTTGTACACTTGGACCTTACCTTATTTATATTGTGCCATGGTGAAATGCCATGTTGTGGAAATTTATAGAAAAAGATAGCAGTTGGTAAGGCCCTCAATGGGACAAGTAAAATAAGTTAAGAAAAGATCTTTCCGCCCTCTTCGACTCCATACGCAACCAATTCCAAATTTACTTTAATATATCATTGACCAATTTTGGTTTTCCTTAAAAGACAAGGACAAAAAAAGATAACAAATATTATTTCTCGGTCAAATCAAATTAAAATACATGTACTTTGTAGCATAGTAACATAATAACAATATCATAACAAGAAGACATTATTGATTTGATAATGTTTTAGAAATCTCAATATTTACACTCAAGGCATTTACATACTTGAATTTTCTTGCCTTTTCAACAAAATTTAATTGTGCATAACCTCTCTATCAATGACCATGTCAATGGAAAAACCATGGTGTATAGGTAACAAAAGTGGTGGTGGTTGAAATTTTATAGGTGTTCCTTGGGTCTATTTCTATCTTACATGTGGAGGGAAATTTAAAACTTAGAACTTATTGAATGCTCGTCTATTTTTATTTTGGACCATTTAAGCTCACATTTCACTTGTAACGCCATGATTTTACACAAAAAATACAATAGTAAAAATACCGAATTAATTTTTTTATACTTTCATTGCTCACTACATAATGCAACTAGGATTACAAAAAGATAAACTCAAAAACACATAAGACACTTACATAATTCATCGAATAACATATAAACATAAAAACACCATATACATGTCGATGCCACACTTTCCTTAATGAAAATATGCCAACAATGACCTAGCCGCAAGAAAGGAACTCAAGGATTGGCAAACCCACAACACATCACTCCCATGAATACATCTTAGTTACGATTAACATTCCAAGAACATTATTGTGCGATGATAATTTTTAATTTTTCCACCTATAGGTTCTTAAATTAATTTCACATTCAACTCATAGTTCAAACATTTAGATTAGCTCTTTATCCCTTACAACAATCTCCATAACTTACATAATTAATTGGAATATTTCAAATTACATACAAAGTTCCTAATTTGCTCGTTCTTATGTTAAGCTTATGTTTCTCAAACATTTATTCAATGTTTAAATTTTAACCTTGCTACACAAGTGAATCTGACGTGATGTCAAGAAAGAAATCTAGGATTTAAGGAGGGGTTAGATTCAAGATAGATTTTTCCCAAAAACATTCTTCGATCATGGTATCTGTATTTCCCTACCATAATTAAAATAGTTCAAAAACTTGTTGAATCCTTTGAACATTTCCACATCAAGAAATTATATTTAGATTTACATATATCTTTTGTTTTCTCAAAGTTTGATCTCACCAAGGGAAATTCATATTCTTTGTAACACATGAATTTTTTAATTGAGTTATAAGGACTCCAAGAGTGACATTATTCCTAACCTAGAATCTTGTTTCACTCTTGTATACTTTACTCTTACATCACTTTAAAGTCTCATTATTAGCATCACTTTATAACAAAAGAGGTATGAAATTACATGTTTAACATCTTGAAGAAGTGCATGATTAGAATTATTATAAACTACACATGAACCACAAGTGATTTTTGTTTAAGATAAGATCCTAGGTTTCTACTTTTCAGGATTCCACATGTGAATTTTCTTTTATTCTTAATGTCATAAAATGGCATAACAAGGGATTATGGGACCAAGAATCTAGTTTCCCGGGTTCTCTAAGGTCAACGAATTTCAAATCAATTTCATTAAAAAGGAGTTTCTTACCATATTCTACCCACAAGTTAACCTCCTAAAAATTGTGGTTTAGTTTAGTTCAATTGTCACTCGGCGTTATATGCCCTCTGTGGATCATATTAAGATGTGAAAACATATTTACCCAATAAACCCTCCGTAAAAGATCAACGTGCTATATTGTCACAAGCCAAAGTAACACATTTAGTTGTGATGAAATAAAGAGATCATTAACAAGAGTTTAACTCAAAGTACAACTATTCACTAGGTCCATTTGTGATGTCCGGATCCCACAAGGAGTTCATTCAATGATTAAGAAAATTCCTATATCTAACTTCGTAAGACTTGGTGACGACTATGAAACTAGGGAGGTGTTAATTCTACTTACTCTAGATAAAGTTTTTCCAGTCGTTCCTAATCATCGGGCTCATGATGACAATGCTTGACCATACCGACCATGACGATAACACAAACTAGGCGTCTTATGTACATAAACTAGGATGTTCCATCAAGCAAAAAAATTACTTTCATTATATGATTTTAATTTCTTCTACGCTAAGAAGGATCACAAATAACGACAAGTATTGCACGAATCTTGTACTAGGGTTGATTATTGTGGTTAGATTCCTTTATTACATTTTCAAGGTAAGAAACACAACACCAATTATTAAATCATCTATTGCACACTAGAAATGCACTACAAGATCTTAAATTAAAATTCTTTTAACATATATATCCAACCCCCTTTTCTTTTTTTCTTTTTTTCTTTTTTGTTACATATACATAAATCGAAACAAAATGACACATAAGCTTAAATGCATATTTCCCAATGAATTCGTAAAAGTAGCATCTCATGCATATTAAAAAATTTCAAATATAAACTTTTATGTTACATTGCAACTACATTAGACATATATACATTTTCCAATAAAATATATAAATTAAAATAATAAGTAATGAATTATGCGATGCCTTTTCACCATCTTACTTCCATCCCGCAAAACCATGTGAGTATGATATCAATGATAAATCAATGGAATGAAATCCACCCTAGTCTAGCATAATTATCATTTTTAGTTTCCCATTTACATAATAACATTAATAATTTGCATTCAAAAGGAGAAGGTTAGAGACACATATTTATTTCATTTCAGTTCACTTCATTTCTTAACAAGTGAGAGAGAAAGAAATAGGGAAGAGAGAGAAACAATATTTCACCGAAAGTTCAATTTCACACAAAATGTCACATAGTAGAGTTTCAAGCAATTTATTACAAGTTTCCACAATGGTTTTGCAACCCAATAGGGGACCTACAACTTTCTTTTTGTGTTTTCCTACTAGTTGTAAAAATGTTCAGTAAAGGCTCGGAGGTGAAGAAACCACTTTCAAATGTTGTCATTTTATGAGAAAACACACCACAAGTAAGCTTCTACGTGTCCTTTTGTACACCAAGAATACACAAGAATTGATGAGATTCGAGAACTAGCGAATGGTTTACGATTGGCGGCCGTTTTCCAAGGCAATCGTTCATAATTGAAATAGTTGTAAATGATCAAAAGTCGAGGTCAAGGAATCGAGAAAACCACGTCCAAAACTGATATTCAATGGATGCACAGGAAATGAGAAACTTCCTACAAGTTCCCCTATATATGGATAATTCACCAGAGTCGATGGGATAGATAACTAGAATGCGGTTCTCAAATGGTGATAAGCTTTACAGAGCCACGCATCATAATTGGTCCATTTTGACCCAATCAAACCATGACCAAATGCCTACAAAATGTCATTGCCAAACTATAAAGAAGAGTGTTTTTACAAAAACTAAAGGTTCTAGGTAATTATCTAGGAAAAATACTAGAGATTTGGAAAGGAAGATAGGCATTTCATTTCTCACAATTCAAACAGTGAGCCAATACCAAACACAAATTTTGAAATTTAGCATCATCCTACAGCTACAAAACAATGTAACAAGGCTCCTCAAAGGGCGTCGAAAAGATCACAAATGATCATTCAAGGTACATTCAAGGACGAAGTGACTCTTCACATGACAAGGTATACTTAGGAAACTTCATATCTCATTCGGTGTTATGAAGGTTATTTTGTAAGTCTTCGAAAATCGTTACTTATTTGTTTTCGGAAGAGAGTGGTCAACATATTTATTGGTGGTGCTCAACTTCAAATTGTCAATAAAAAAGGCTATTATTGAGTCTAGTTTCATCGGAAGTTTTTACATCGTCTCAAAATGAGGGTTTGAGTTTATGCTTGTCTACCAAGGAATATTTTAATTAAACAAGCTACAGTATGAGGTATTTTGTTTTGAAAACAAGTTTATTTAAAACTATTAATTCTATGATAATGCTACATTTTAAAATTTTATTTCACCGCAAATGAACAACTAAAGAACAAAATTTATGAGAGATAGGGAGAGATGAACCATGCCTAAAAATTGAACTGGCGAGGCGGAAGCTGGGGAGTTTGACATTGCACCCATCAATTGCACTTGCTTGCAACCATATGGGGTGTATCCAAAGCTTTGACCTGAGTGTGCCTTGCAACGGTTTGATTTATTTTTTTACACTTCCCAAGTGACTACCAGAGCCACCAAAATATTTTGGTTATCTTTTCAAACAAGTCATGTCCCAGTTGAAAGCTTCTACTTTTTTTTACATACTAGTTTCCCAAATCATTTATTTAATTCCTGCCTTCTAATTTCTAACTTTCCATTCATGTCTACATCGAAAATTATCAAATTAAATGCCCTCCAATAAAAAAATTCATGCCATAAAATTAAAAATGGTAAGCTTGATTGACAAATAGAATCTACCTTTCATTGATATGACTATTTGTTTGAGGGATTCAATTATTTGTGGTTGTTAACACACCTCGTATTCTACATTGGAGCGCTTATAACGGATGTTATTTTGGTATGAAAAATCTAATTGGTATATTAGGCGTAAGACATGTCGGGTTTTGATTAAAACCTTTTATTTCTGAATTTCTATTCATATCTTCACATTTTTAACAAATTAAACGTCATGCAAGCTGGAAATGGGGGCCAAAATGTTCAACTAGAAGTAGACATTCCAATTAGGTCCTAAATATTGGAACTTATGGAATTTCTATTTATTTACTTTTACTGTAAAATACAAATTACACTCGATGTGATTATTTCAAACAAGCTCAAAACTATAAAGTGGACCATAGATTGTAGATGTTTTTGGGTTGAAACTATTTACATTGTGAAATAAGTATATGATATGTGAATATTTTTTTGATGAAAAGACATCTTATATCATATTAATGAAATAAAATACAAGATATCTTTTAGAAAAAAAGAAGGTAGTATGAGAGCACGCCCCAAAACCACAAACAAACTAGGACGAGCATAGGAGAAGACCAAACAAACTAGGAAGTGCTAGGAAACCATCAGAGCACAAAATTAAGAAACAAGAACAAACATTCGTTAAGTAGGAGAATCATGATCATCTAATTAGGTTGAACATGGAAATTCCTTTCTAGCATCTGAAAATTTCCCAACCATGTTGGCGAGTAGGAGATACCACAACCTTCCTAACAAGATGGTGGCGAATGAATCCTCCATTATTGAGGGCGGGGCGAGTCTTTGAGACAAGATTAAAGAACACAATTGAGATGTGGAGAGGAGTAACGAGATGGGAAGAGTGGCTCTTGGGTGACGTTACACGAGGAATCACCCCAATTTCATAGCGATTATGAAGATTTTCCACCTCGAAAGCAACTTTGTTAGCGTGAACTTGAATCTCTGAAGTAGCACATTTGAGATAACCATATATTTATTATATACTTGAATTTTTTGATCAACTTGAGAATCCATAAAGGGAAAAAACATTTTTTTCTTTCCATATCAAAAATAGAATTTCCCCTCTAAAACATGCCAAATCGAGTGAGCATAGGTAGAAGTTCTTGGTTATCTCCTAAAAGGATATGCTATCAAGTAAATCATCAAAATCGACAGAGAGAAAAATGAGTGTATCCAATTCTAAGCAAGATGTGCTTTGAGGAAAAACTAGAAGAGATAAATTAAAGTTTCCAAGTGGTCGTAGAATGAGAACTTGGGAGCCAGGATCTCAATTTTAATAAGTTAAGACCGCATGGTAATACCTTAATGCAAAACACGCCGAGAGAAATTTGGAAATTTTAGGATCCACACGAGATAGACCAGCAGTGTCAAATCATTGATTCCAAGAAGACAAAGTGGAATGAATCGCCCATCGAGTGTTCAGTTTTTCAACCACGGGAAGATGAGGCAAAAGCAAGTAGTATCCTTTACTGGAGGAATAATTATGATGTGGTTTATCAACATAACATTTCAAGTCCATCCACCAAGGGCGAGAGGAGCACACCAATTTGTATAACATATGATCGGGGACAAAATTTATCACTTCATTAATACTATCTTGATCCTAGTTAGCTAGCCAAAACTAGTCTTTAAGCTTAGCCAATGATACTCTGGGATTGAAAGTATTTACTGAGAATAAGTTTTAGATTTTGTTAATTCCATGCTTAAAACATTTGACGTAGGAATCCCTAGGATATCTTTGAAACACTTATCCCGAGTCCGAAATATCAAAGACCACCTGTAGAGAGAATGATTGTTAATGGAGATTCCATTACAAAACCATCACCTTTCCATTGAAGCCAAGGTTTGATGCATTCCCATGATTTTCAAATGATTTTTAGCACAAAAGTGCCAACCACTTTAATAGGCAGCCTAGAGAAAAACCCGTAACCTTTTCATACAAGACAGCTATAACGTGAACCTTCTTCGATGTCATGGCCCAGAAGCACTTTCCACGCTTCTTGGGCCTAGAAGCACTGTCCATGCTTCTTGGCCGGTGATGCATCTAACAATCCATTTTACACAGAGTTCCTTCCCTTGGCGTTGTATGTGAATAATGCCTAAACCCCCATAATTGTGGGGAAGGAAACATGTCTCCAAATCCACTCGATGAAAACCTTTTCCAATGGACGTGTTGGGCCAATCCTTTAAGGAGTTTTTCTAGCTTCTAAATAGAGGGTCTAGAAGGACCCAAACATGAATAGTTGTAAATGTGCATTACCATAAGTACTTTGGAATAAATTTGGAATTTTCCTGCCAAGGACAAAGGTCTGGTAATCCCATAATCCAATTATTTTTCTCATCCGATGAAGCTTTAAAGAAAAAAGGGATGCCAATAAATTTAAACATTTCACCATGTGAAAGAATATTAAACTCAAAAGAGGCTAGCCATGTGGGTGCTGAGAGGAAGGATTGTTGGTAGCACAGAGTTTTCTATCATTGAATGGAAGAACCAAACACTAAAAAAAATATAACTGTAGTGCATGGTATTGTGGATATTGGCTTCTTCCTCAATGAGTGTGAGAAAGGAATCATTAGCAAAGTAACCATCAAGAAATTGAGAATTTTTGTAGAATGCGGTGATATTCCCATAATGATTCCTTGGGTTTTGGCGTGGGCTGGAAAACACCAAAAACCTTCAAAGAATAAGCAAGTAGAGCGTAGGCTCTAACGGGAACCATTTTCAAATGAAACAAAACATTTCGAAGGATTCAAAGATGAAACCATTAATAGTGATTTGGGTAGAGGCATTAGCAAATAACATTATAACTAATTGGATAAAAATGGGGTCGAAACCAAGGTCTTAAAGCATGACAAGGATAAACAAACTCAATCCGATCATAAGATTTCTTAAAATCAATTTTAATGAACATAGCAGATTGATTGGATTTGTGAGCCCATTTCATGCCTTTCCATACCAAAATGTTGTTTTCAAAGATGTAGCGCCCTTGAATGAACCTAATTTTTTTTTATTTGAATTAAGGTGGGGAGAATATTATGAAGTCACATAACCATAACTTTGGTGGATTTGTTGGAGACATTTAACAAAGGATACGCCACAAATAGGTAATTTTTTTTGGATGCCTTGGTTACGAGATGAAGTTAATATTCCCTTTGTCGACACATGGCTACAATGATTGGTTCTGAAACCCCTTGAGATAGACTTGAATAAGGTCTTTCCCAAGTGAACCTCATAAAGATTTATAGAATTGGGGAAACCATTGTATCTCAAGGCCTTATCATTATCCATTTACATGAATGCATCGTGGAGGTCATAAACATGGATCATTCAGTTGCACACCACCTTTTCAACTTGGGAAAGCTTGCACGACAAAACAATTAGACATTTTTCAAGGGTTTCTTGTCTATCAGCAGAGGGTTACTAAGCCTGAAAGACTAGCTTATAATGTCACAAAAATACTTAAAGCATGGGTTAGGGTCGGTGACCGAGCTCGCCATCAAATATTTTCCAAATTTGTTGAGAAGGATTTTTGGCTTTGAAAGAAAGAAATAATTCTTTCGAGACTCGGTCGCCAATTTTAAGCCAATGCATATGGCAATAGATTTGAGCTCCCTAAGTGTTGTAATCATTAGCAATTTGAAATTGATAGCAAAGTGTTGTAACTTGAAGTTGTATAGTTTTAGAGAAGGGTTTTCCGGAAGCACCACCACCACTCGGCCTAGGAGTAGAGATGTTAATGGAGTATGAGATACATTTTGTTTTGCCAATTGTATGTCATAGATTCTAAGGAATCTAGTAGTTTGATTTATAATGTCCTCCCACCATTGAGTCCACCCGACATGCATAGGTGGATTAAAGTTCTAACAATGAATTAGCATGCTACTAAGATCAAAACACGATTGATATGATTGAGTGTGGGACCATGCTACATCAAGACAAGATTAAAAAGAATTGGGCTTTATGAAAAAAGCACGCTTATCATGCCAAGTGATACGAAATCGTATAGGGGAATGATCAGATAGTACAAAATTAGGCATGACCTCAACTAGTATGGAATAAATTCTATCAAAATAAAACATTCTTGAGATGACAAAGACATGGATCTATTGATCCATTTGAGAACACGATCCTCCCTCAAAGGTTCAACAAGGTGAGCCAAGCTTCAAAAGTGGGAGAGTGAGAAGAATTAGGGTCATAAAACCCAACCATATTCCGTATTAAAAACCACACATCGCTTTCACTAGATATCAATATCATCAACATGTGGCCGCATTTATGAGTGGGTGACTCAACCATATTAAAATTGTAACTTATGACCTGATAAGCATCAAAAATTTTCAAGCTATTCATTGCTAAAGATAAGACCTTTTGGTTGCATCGTTCGAGGCGTGTCTATTAATGAGGCCAAATGGGAGGCCGTCAACATTAAATAGGACATATATGGCACAATTTTTGTGGTCAATGCCATGGTTAATAAACAATAGCTGAAATTTGGGAGCTAAAATAGAAATTAAACACCAACGCCCTACTTCATGATTACCTGAGAAGGCCAAGATGTTAGGCTAGATGGATTTACAAAAGGACATGTAATCGAAAACCTGTAATTTTCACCTCTTGCAAAAAAAAAATAAATAAATTGGTAAATATTTGCGGAGTTTCATGAACAACATACTAGCGATAGGAGTCTCCTAGACCCTAAACATTCCAAGATAAAAAGAAAAATAAATAACTTGGTAAATATTTGTAGAGTTTCATGAACAACACACTAGCGATGGGAGTCTTTTAGACCTAAAAATTCCAAGATAAAAGAATTCACGGGAGACATTAGTAAACATCCATGCCTTTAGCATCCTAACCATCAAGGGCATCGAACCATTTTTGCAGGAATTGAGTAGTGCTATGCTAAAAAAATCCCGAAGATTTCTCTTTTCCTCGTCATATGCTATATTATATTCCTCTTCTATTGAGTCCAAACTGCGCACATCGGGTTATGATCTTGGGAGATGCAAAAGGACTTTGGGACCTCTTCCTTGCCCTTTGTGAGATGTTTGTTAAAAGTAACGATGAATGTTACGACATTTTGACATTATAAAAATAATTTATCTGGTCCATGAGAACTGAGGCCACCTTAGGCATGCTCGATTATTTTGGTAACTGGAAAGATGAGTTGGTAGCATGAGTTGTTTCTTTAGGAGCAATAGTTGGCTCCTTAACCTACGAGCTATGGGGTTGTTCTTTAATAGTTAGTTCATGCTGACCTTTTGAACTAGAGGCTTTGGATTGTTGATTTTTATTCTTATTTTTCTAGCCCCCCACTATTCTCTAACCTTGCTCCTGTAGGTGTTTGGTTGATTTAGAAGCTTCTTTAGCAACTATGAAATTGTGAGGAACATAAAGAGGATAGTCCTTGATCTTATGATCATAGGCCTAGTAGAGAAGAAATTGTTAGGAAAGTTGATACAGAGAATACGATGGGAGTAACCCCTTTCTCCCATCTAGATTACCAAAAATATTTCAGGTCTTGAGAAATATATACTTCATCTAGACATGCATATGTGGACGAGTATGTTAAACCGCTGCTCTAGTTCAAGGAAGACCACCCTCACAATGGAAGAAACAATCTAATGCACAAAATGAACATAAGGAAAAGGTAGGCTAGGAAATTTTACCATGACGTGTAATTTAAGTGCAACATACTCGGTGACCACAAAGTCTTTGATCCATGGATACAAGACCAACAAAGAGTTGCGAACATACTAGGTGGTGTATTGGGCCAAAATGTTGGGGGAATTGGGTATATCATAAAATAAAGAAAGGAAGAATCCTTTAGTCATATTTTGGATGTTATCGATCCGGACCCCATAAGGAGTCCAAACCGTATTAACCAAGGATTCGAGCATGCTTTTAGAGGGGATGCGACCCAAAAAATACCTAACAAGAAAAAATTATTCCAACCATTTACGGGAAGAATTAAACTCGATAATAGGTAAAGCAACATTAGGAGGATAATTATTACCTTGTGGAAGACCTTCGGGATGAACTTATGAGGATCTTTCGAAGGTGACGCAATTGATTAGAGCTCCACTATCTCCAACCACAGTTGTAATAAACAATCTTGAAGAGGGAGAAGTCATTATATAGGGGTGTCCAACGGGTGAGAAACCTTAGTTAAAACAATGGTATTAATATTTGAGAGAGCCTAAAAATCCAACGGAATAACAAGTTTGCAAGGAAGAAACCCTAGTAGAGACGACTCCCAAACTAATAAACTTTTTTAGATATGAGAGTATTTATGTAATGCTACCAATTCCAAGTTGTTTTCCTAGAAGGTTTTTCATTAGTCTTAGCCTTGGTCATACTCAAGGGGCTAAATACTTTAGAGGTTATTGGGTATTCCACCTTGCTTATTTGTTATATTCTTGTGTTACCATGGATGTTAAGTGACTTAGTGGGGGGAAACAGTATGTTTTAACATTAGGAGGGTGATTAATAACACTTTAAAGTTATATTTTTCTTTTTTGGGAAACTTTTGTCCCTATGGCGACTTGGGAGAGAAAATAAAATTAAGTTACTTTATTTTTTAAAGGCGGACTTAGATTTCTTGGGCCACAATATTTGGGTAAAATTACAAAAGGATACTGGGAGGAGAAAAATAGATTATTATTGCATAAAAATCATTATTTCCTTTGAGCAATCTGTTGTCTACTTTTTCTATCTTGTGGAGTAAAATCCCATAGGAACCCTAGCTTCGGTGGTGAGATATCCATTCCTAGCTAGCATCGAATTATTGAGTGGCGTAAGACACACACTTGCTTGTCAATTTGGAACTAATTCGTGCTTATTTTCATAGATTAATTTTAGGTTTTTAGACAAGGGTTACGGTGAAATTTTTGGATTTTTTGGAGGAGAAAAATCAACGGTTTCCAGATCTATTTTGTCGCATGATGATTAGGGTAGTTTTGGCGAACTTCGAAGAAATTTTGGAAGGTTTTTGGTCTCTTTCCAAGTGGAGTGACCCATTTTCGTATTGTACAATGCGTTTTAGAGGGGTTTTAGTGTGATTTTTAGAGGAATGGCAATAAAGTTTTCATTCATATTATTTATAGATATTATTTACAAATTTTAAAAATATTATCATATATATTTGAGAAGATATGAATTTTTAAGGTTTTCTACTTGTCTAGGGTGTTCTATAATTTTCTAGTAGTCTTATATTATCCAAAAATACAAGAACATTATTCTAGGGTTCTTTATTATCATAGAAAGCTTCTTGTAAACTTTCATATGTTTTGGCCAAATAGTTTGAGAAAAATAAATAAAAACAGTTCATTGCCCTAGCTAAGTATTTAAGGCCAAAATTAAATATTCTATTTGTTCAATTTATCTTTAATTTGTGTGTTTTTGAGTGATATCCCACATCGAGATATTTCAAAGTGTTATTAGAGTGCTTTTTTGTATCTGTTGGGTTGAAAATATGAGTGATAGTGAAGAATGTGAAGTGGATTTGATGAAGCGATTATTCACCGACATGGTGAAGCGGGAAATCACTAATATTTATTTGAGACAACTCACTAAGAGATTGGCACAAGGCATGATTGATACTCATAAAGAAAGCGGAGAACCTAGTCACTAGGGACACATGATTCAAAGAGGGGAAAACTAAAATTTAGCCAACTGTCTCCTTACTCTACTACCAAGCCTTCAGGATTCCATGAACCTTCCTTTTGAAGATTCCAAAAGTTTGACCCGAGAAGCCAACCATCAACTGATTTGGATGAGGATTCTTGTTCAAATATTTACCAATTATTGAGTGAGGGATTTAGGGATAATATGCCTTTCATAAAGTATTACACAATGAGGATTTGTCATAAACCCAAGACGGATCAATAGCTACAGATACCTAAGTTAAAGAGGAGATTTGGAAAAAAATTCATTCCACACTTCGATGGTTTTAAGAAGTGTACCACATAGTCCTAGATTCAAATGTTGAAGACCTACTTTGACTTGAATCCTATCCACGAGGGGGATGCAATTAAAATTTCCATTGTAAATCTTGAGGGAAAGGCACATGACTGGTGGCATCATGGGATAATTACACAAGGGCACATACATATTAATAGTTATGCATAATTCACATAGAGGATGATGAGAAAATTTGACAGGACGGACACTGACAGGTATTGTAGAGAGTTGACTCACTTATGACAGACATCTTCTTTAGATCAATAAATTGTAGATTTTTAAAGATTATCAGTCATATTTCCTGATGTTTCGAAGATGAGGTTGACCTCACTTTTCACAACATGTTTGATGAATTCTCTAGCTATATTTGTCAAGGCGTTTGAGCATTATTCCATACATGAGGCTATTAGGAGAGAACGTGACTTGGAGTTAGACACTCAAAAGTCGAGGTTTCCACCTTGAATTCATAACATGGAATCTCCATCCAGATCAGATGAACTTCAGTAGAAGGATCCTCTATAGAGGTAGGAGGTGGCAAAGAAGATGGTCATTTCCAGAGAGCTTAGGGAAAAGTTGAGCTGAAATAAACTATCTTTCAATTACCGCAACCCTTGGGCTCAGGTGCATGATTTTAAAGGGAGAGGGAGGGCTCAATTCATTTAGGTCTTCGAGGAGAGTGAGGTTGATAGAGGTGAGGAGTTAGAGATCCATGAGATAGATGATGGACATGGATTTATATTGGATAGTGCTGATATGGAGCAGGAGGAGGAGAATTTCCTTTGGAGATTATAGCCACATTGTCTAGTACTCCGATGTATAAGGCATTCAGCATTAGAGGAGCTATACAGGTTCAATGACTTGTGGTACTCATTTATAGTGGGGCTAGTCAAAAATTTATATATGCATCATTGTTTGAGAGATGAGGTTTGTAGACAAAGGACTTTGAGGGATTCAAAATTATAGCTAATTAGGACCATATGAGATGCACATGTAGAGTTCCATAGTTGAGCTTCACCATGGATAAATAGATAGTTACCGATGATTTCCACGTTGTTTGTATGGGAGTGACCAACATAGTATTGGGAGTGTAGTGGCTTCACTCTCTTGGTGATTTTTGGAGTAATTTTCGCACGATGGAGCTGAAATTTATGTCTGAGGGAAGGAATGTGATCTTGAGGGGATTATCTATAGGAGCACATAGAGTGCTTGGAAATGAGGGAATGGAGAGGAATTTTTGGCATGATGAGGTTTTTTTACTATGGGCCGATGTGGAGTCATATGGATGTCGGTGTGACCAATAGTAGTGCATGTAAGATAGTTAGAAACATTGGTGTCACGAGTTAAGATCATCGAATTTATCATTATGTTAATAATCCGAGGTTTTGGTATTTGGAGATCTCATTTTCTTTTTGACTACTCCAAGAACCAATAGTCTTGTGAGATTCAAGATGGTTGTGTATTGGATGAAAACTACAAAGGTGGGGGATGAGATGATCTTCTATTAGGGCATATTGTACCTTGTGTCGATTCATGGTTGAGGATGGAGATATTGCGACATATGCATTCTTCTTTCATAATTAGGCGCTTGAGCTTTGATGAGAACTAAAAATCCATATCGAGATGAGTTCGAGATGGCATGGGTTAAGGGATGATATCCTAAACTTTATAAAGGGATGTATGGTTTATCATCATTACAAATCAAAGCTTACGGGTTCATCATTTTACGATTCGACAGGATAACTCTCCTATATAGTTTCTTGCATGCTTCTAGGCATGGTTGGAATTTCACCCATGTGATAGTCACCTGGTGGGATGGAGTTGACTCGATTACGTGGTTATCTTTGTAGGTTCACACTCATCACAGGAGGTGAACTATGTAGAGTTAACATTATCAATTGACAATTTACTAGAGTCTTGGGATTTTTCTCCAATAGGAAAAATTGAGATACATTATGGGAATCCTTACTCTCATACGAGTGTGGGTCATATGGGAGAGTTATCACAATTTTTTCATATACAAATTATTTCACAAGTTGATTAGAGAAGTAGTGAGTGGTCATATGATGTTGGTATCACATTGGATGTCCCGATGTCGAGTGTCAATGGAGAGTTGTGTTGGGCATCATACTACTTCATGACAACATTGTTCCTTAGAGAACATGGAGGTCATTATGACTACATGGGGTTACATGGCTAATTTGGATCACACCGATATTTTTTTGACTGTAGGGTGAGGTGGAGAAACTTAATTTGTGGTATTCATCTTTTGTATCATGAAAAGATAATGCTTGGGGTCAAACATTTCTCATGAGGGGAGGATTTTAATGTCCCCAATTTTGAGCAGTTGGCCTAGGATGTTTTTAATTACTCTTAGCCTTGGTAATAGCTAAAGGGCTAAAGACTTTAGAGGCTATTGGGTATTCCACCTTGCTTATTTTTAATGTTCTTGCATTGAAATGGGTGTTAAGTGACTTGGTGGGGTTAATACTTTATGTTTTGACATCGGAGAGTGACTAATAACAATTTAATGTTATATTATTTTGGGGGATCACTTATGTCCCTATGGTGACTTGGGGAGGAAAAATACTTAAGTTTCTTTATTTTTAAAGGTCAACTTAGGTTTCTTTGGCCACAAATTTTGGGGAAAATTATAAAAGGAGATTGGGAGGAGAAAAATTTATTATTATTGCATACACACTTATGATTTCCTTTGAGCAAATGCTATTTTATTTTTCTAGATTATGGATTAAAATCCCACAAGAACCCTAGCTTTGGTGGTGAGAGATTTGTTCCTAGCTACCCACGGGGCATTCTTGAGTGGTGGAAGATCCACTCTAGCTTGTAAATTTGGAAGTAATTCAAGGCTGATTTTCAAAGATTATGTTCATGGTTTTCAAAGTGTGCTTTTTCAAGGACTAGTAATTGTGTTTTCGTTCATATTATTTATAGATGTTATTTCCAAAATTTCAGAATCTACCCATATATATTTGAGAAGATATGGATTTTTAAGGTTTTCTAAATGTCTACGGTTTTTCTGCGATTTTTGGTAGTCTTATATGATCTAAAAAATTCCAAATATATTGTCTTAGGGTTATTTATTATCATAGAGATATTCCTACAAATTTTCATATGTTTTGCAAAAATATTTTTAGAAAAATAAATAAAATATAGTTTGCTACCCTAAGTGAGTATTTACGGCAAAAATCAGATCTTGATTGGGAAAGCTCACTTGTTGATGATTATCCATGCATCAGCTTACTTGTTTCAAATACTCTAACTTGAAACTTAAATGGTGCCTAAAAAAGTCTACAAGAAGTTGAAATTAGACACAATTATTCATGTTAGAAGTATTTTTCGACCAGTCCTTAATCTCTACAAAAGTTTTCCTCTACATCTTACAAAACATGCATTTTCTCCTTCATTCATTACCCACAAATGTTTTGTCATTGTTAAAGGCTTAGGTATCACATTTTCCCCTTTTCACTTCCCCCCCTTCCACTTCTTCACCCTTGAATCCCTTCTTCTTCTCCCCTTTTCCTATCCCTTTACTTATCACTCACAAATTTAACATCTTTGATAGATCCCTTCGACACTTCCATCGTACATTTCACGTACGATTTAGTTTTATATTTTATTTTTCAACACATCATCTAACATCACCATAAATGGTAGGAAAACGTTTGAAGTTTATAAAAATATATATAATGTGATGGAATTGGAAACACAATATGTTTGACTAAATTTGTCAAGTATATCTTTGAATTAATCAATCACATAGAATACGATTAAAATTTGACTCAAATATTAACTCTAATAATGTATACACACTTGAATTAAATTGTAAATTCATTATCAACACTAAATATAGATTCATTTGTGACTTTGAATATGACTATAATTGCAACACTAGTTTATATATACAAGTAATTTTTTATATTTCATATTTCAATTTTTTTAATTTTAATTATATAATCATGATATTAATATAAATTTTAATACTATAGATTACAAAAATAATATTATGATAAGCTAGAAATTGATTACACATAATATTCATAAGAAAAGCGGTTGCATCCTTATTTTTTGTTCTTATTTTATAATGTGATCATGTAATTTGTTACTTTAATTTGGCTTAATCATTTTTATTTCCCATGTATTTTGTCAGATTTGGACTTGAGGCATGTTACAATACCACCTTCCTTTTGTGAGTAGTTGTACTATTGTATTATTAGTAATATAAGAGTCATTTCCTTAGAAAATTAAATAATAATGATAACAATAATAAATAAAAAAATGTAATAGTAAATTGAGTGTATTAAAAAACATTACAATAAACTAAAATTATTTTAATTATATTTATTAAAAGCAGTTAAATAGTCAAGATAACTTATTTAACCCTGTACATTTGGCAGAATATTACAAATAACATGTTATAATATCATGATTTACCCCACACATTACATCCTACATATTGAACATCTACATTACCCACCACCACTAATCCCAACACTCACGCATATCATCACTTTAAACTAATGTGTAACTAAGAACTCCTTAACTATCTCCATTAGATAAAGAATTGCTAAATAACCACAATAATCATTATCCTCACATTGATAGTTTGATTTTTTCCTCCACAAAATGTGAAGGAAAACATCACTTTTACTATTTGAACTACCCTTTATAATGATAAAAATAAAAGATATTTACATAGTCGGGGGTGACCGGATAATAGACAGTCATACAAAATGCCAAAAGAGCACCAATAAATTATAAAACGCCACAAAGGATACATCAACATTTTCATAGGAGAACTAGAGAGCACATTAAACAAAAATGTCAACACTACCAACATCAAGAACATGCCACTTCACCAAGAGGAGGGTAGGATAATCCGAGGAGGGATGAAAGCTCCAATGTGAGGCTTCACTAAAGGAGGATCCACCTACCAACCATTATGATCATGATATTACATTTTGTGACGGAACCATAATTCCCCAACAAGTAGGAGGAGATTCTACAATAGTCGCATGGATGGCGGTGGAGAACCCCATTCAAGAGAGATGGAAACTCCTTTCCCGGTGGTCACTACCTCTAGCCTTGAGATCTAAAGGATGACGGGAGTGAAGGGAGTTCTCAAAGAGAGGTAGAACAATGGCTACTTGAGTAGATCCTCCGATGTGGTCCGGTGGCATCCATCGGGGTAGTCAATGCTAAGGTGGTAGAATCGAGGTTCCGATGAGACCCAAATTATTGTCACCTTTTTGGCCATAACGCCCGAGTCACGTGTTTCACACGTTTTTGTCCCAGAATGTCCCAAAATGCATTTGTGCATCTTCTCCTGTTTCGCCTTGAGCCGGCCGAGCCACGTGTTTCGGGCATTTGTGTCTCACATGTCCCAAGTGAACCAAATGCCATTCATACTTAGTTTTTCCCGCTCTACCCGAATATGCTATTTTTCAAACTAATAGATATGAATTTAATGCACATTGATCACCTTTCTCTCTCCTCAACGGCTATATAACGGGCAGACCCCCTTTTTGCATTTCTCACACTGCTTCCTTGCTATCTTTTGCTCGAACATCTTGCTGGCGAATAAGGTTTTCGATGACGTCAAGGATAATCTATCAAAATCCTGGGAAGATCAGAGTCTTGGAGGAGGCTTGGGAGAACTGAAGAACAGCTGGCAGAAGGACGAAGTTTTCAAGACACTGGTCATCTCTGCTTTCAAAGACATACACTGTCATCTTCAGGATGAGACTTCTGAGACATAGCTGAGGCGTTAAAGAAATTCAGGCAGCGGATTCTGAAGTCAGTGGGTCCCTCTCAGTGACTGGCCACCTGTCTTCTTCTCCTTGTTCTTTTCTCTTCTTCCCTTTCTTTTTCCGTTTTCTTTGTAAGAAGTTAAGGTATTGCGATTGGCGGTCCTTAACTGTTCTTGGTTAAAGAAGCGGTTACGAAGAGTAACTGATTTGTAAGCTATATAATGGCCTTCCTTACGCCATTCTAAAAAAAAGGAGGAAGAACTTGGCTTATTTTCTGAAAAGTGTAAATAGATTATAAAGAAATCAATACAGAAGGACTTTTCCATTCTTTGTCTATCTGATCTCTGTTATTCCTAGGCTTTCATTTATTTTCTTTGTGAAGATCATTTGCCTCAAGTTCATTAGTCTTACCGATTGCATACTCTTTAACTTTGCAAGCACGGTGATATTGTATAACCAAGAAGGAACTTTGTGTCCTTGATTAATGAATCCGTGTTATGTTAAGAAACTTTGTGTCTTTAAATTCCATCTTATTTATTCGATACAAATGATCTTGTTTCAATTCACTGTGACTTTCGCATACATAAAGAATTACTCTGATATCTATAATTCTGCATGTTGCCTTTCTGCTCTTTCCCATACTCTCATTTCCTCAGTCCTTTTGTAATTGATGATCTTCATAGAAAACACTTTCGTGATATCCAAGTTTAACCAACAAATCCTCTCTTGTATATTTGTAAATAAGTTCGTTTCTGAATAAGGGAACCTCTCCCATTAAAGAGGAGGGACTTCTTGTCCCCTGACTGTTGCTCTTCTTAAAAGTCCTATTTGACGACCAACAGTTTTTGGCGACTCCGCTGGGGAAAATCATATTCCAGTTCTGTAATTTTTCGATCATCCTTTGATCGGTGACTCCACATTTTACTCGAGGGAGGAGGGCCCTTGGTGTTGAAGATTCTCGCTTTTAGCTTTTGGAGCGCAGGTTTTCCTTTCCCTTCAACAAGAAATAGAAGGACTTGTTCAACAAGCACTCCCCCGCTCAAGATAAAATTCCTACGGGTGGTATTCCTTCAGAGCCAGCTAGCCCTAATCTTCAAGCTTTGATTCTTGTTGGTGTTGCAGTCCCTCTCCAAGCTGTTTTTCCAAGAATGGCGGCGCCGTTACCATGGGGTCATCGTGTTGGGCCCCTAGCCCTCACTCAGCCTTTGCATGAGTTACCCAGAGGTAACTCGGAAGAACTTTCCTAAATTCAAAGGTGATGGCAAAGTACATCCTGATGAACACATCGCAGCCTTCGTTGTTGCATGTGGAGTTCTGGGATTCGAATATGAAGACGTCTCCGTAAGGCTGTTCGTCGAGACGTTACAAGATAATGCTGCTGATTGGTTCTATCACCTTCCGACTAGCGCTATCACTGACTGGGACACAATGAGAACTCAGTTCGAAAACCGTTTCAAGCCGGCAGAAGATGTACATGCCTTGCTAGCCAAAATCTCTCAGATAAAGAAAGATTCACAAGAGCCCATGAGAGTATTTTTGGCCCGGTTCAACAAATTGATCAATAAAATTCCACAGCCTACCCGACCTGTTGATCAAATTCAAAAATGTTTCTTCGTAAATGCTCAATCGCCCAAAGTTAGTTATGCAATACAATACGAAGGGCTAATCTCATAACATTGGTCGAGGATCAAACTCTCGATGTTAGTATCGAGGATGACTTGATCATGTCAGGGAAGTTGAGAAGATACCCTCCCAAATCTAAGTCTGCTACTTCTTCCTCTTCCAGCCCTGGACCTAATACTGATCCATTAGTTTAGAAACTTGCAAATGATCTTATTGCTATAAAGAAACAATTGGCTCAGCACGCTCCTTATGCAGACGTTCCAAGGAGAAATTTTCAGCCCAGAAATTGTTTGCATGCTTCTCAAACAAGATTAGCACTTGAAGGACCTCTGTTAAAGTCCCTGTCAATGCGACTGCGAGGTGGAAGAACCAGATGAGCGATGAAGATAACGAAGCTTGTGAAGAGTTTGCGATGTGAAGTTGATGATGAAGCGAGATGAACTTGAGGGATCTCGAGTCAATTTCTTCACCACCGAAGGCATTGATGATGGAGATGATTATGATGAAGTAGTAGAGAGACATGAACAGCGAATCATTCTTTGTCATGACTCGAGAGAGACAAGTCGGAAGGAGAAAGTGGCACGCCCCATCAAGAAATCTAAGGAGCGATCGACAACTATTCCCGTGATTGCAAAAAGAGGATCTCCTATCCCTACCTCATCTACACCAAAGGTGAGTCCTATTAATCCTACTACTAAAATTGCTTCTTCTTTTTCTCCTAAAGTTGATAAGCCTAGAGTATCGAATGATGATGGCCCGTCCACTTCTGGATCTTTTGATATTGTTGATCACCTGAAAAAGACCAAGGTCCAAATCTCAGAAGCCGAGTATTATCAAACCCATCCCAAAGCTTTTGCTAAAATGATCCACTTTGTCAATTCCCACTCTAAGACCACCTCTAAAGGCCTTTTACCTACTCCATCGCACACACCTAGTCTAGTCAGTAGTTCATTGTCACCTCGCCTAGTGACAAAATCAAGCCTTTTTATGTAACACTTCTTATAGCTGGTCATAGGCTCAGTAATTGTGTCATAGATTCCGGAGCCTCAGATAATGTGATGCCTGCTAAAGTAGCTCATGCTTTAGGCCTAACCCTCACATGCACTTATGGATCTTGTTACTCCATGGAGAGTAAAGAAGTGCCCCTGGTCGGGAGAATTAAAGATGCACAAGTAGCTTTTGCTGCTTTTCCCGAGAAGAAAGTGTTGGCTACCATCTTAGTGGCAGATATTCCCCCTTCATACGGGATGTTGCTAAGTAGGAACTTCTGTAAGGACGTGGGTGGGGAAATCCAAATGGACTGGTCACATGCACTCGTGCCTGTCAATGGACAAATGAAGAAGTTGTTGCCTGAGAAGCAGTCTGAGTATATTGTGCAGAAAACGGATGATCCTAGAGCACAAATACTCTACGAGGATATGGGGCATGGTAACTACATGATTATGTCCCCTGATGAAATCCGACCCCCCAAAGTGTCTCCTAAAGATCCTAATGGGGTTTGGATTTTAGAGTTTGATGGAAGTTGTTCCTCGGTGGTTCGGAGCGGTGTCTGCTTTGGTGTCACCTGAAGGAAGCCTACACCCCTTTTCATTTAAGTTGCAGTTCGAGAATACTAATAACACAGCAGAATACGAGGCTCTCATTCTCGGATTGCAAGTGGCCAAAGAACAAGGTGTAAAGAATCTTCTGGCTCGTGGTGATGCAGAATTGATTGTAAAGCAGGTCAGAAACCTTTTTCAAGTAAAAAATGGAAGGCTGAAACATTACCAGAATCAGGTTTGGGATTCCATTGAATTCCTTGATGCTTTCTCTATCGAAGCAGTACCTAGGGAAAAGAACAGCAGGGCTGATTCACTAGCTGTCTCAGGGTCGCTACTGATTCCTCATCCTGATTTCTCTCAAGACAAGTTCACCATTGAGATGATCCATCGACCCAGTGTACCTGATAACACCAATAACTGGCAGGTTTTCAATGATGATCAACATTTGCTTTCCTTCCTGGAACTCAAGGGTAATTTCGAACAGCTGTATTTTGAGGGAAGTGACAACCTACCTCGTGAGAGTGTGCCCTTTGACAAAGCAGTCACCCAAGGGGAAGAAACAAGTCAGGAAGGGTGCATTGAACTCAAGGGGAATAAGATTCCTAAAGGATTGGTAAGCTTAGAGGAACTATTTGATAAACATGACAGGTATGTGAAGTCTAGAGCTTCTACTGGACCTCAGCAATCAGCTGAGTATGACAAAATCAATATTGGGAGTTCTAATGACCCTAAGCTAGTGAATATTGGAAAATGTTGCACAACAGATGAGAGGAGAAAAGCAATTGATCTTCTAAGGAGGTATAAGGATGTTCTTGCTTATTCTTATGAAGATTTGAAAGCTTTCAAACCAAAAGATATGCAGCACTCGATTCCTCTCAAACCAGGAATTAAACCTTTTAAGCAGAAACAGAGGTAGTATAATCCCAAAATAGCTGACACCATCTTTCAGGAAATTCAGAAGTTGTTGAAGGCTAAAATCATTTTTCCCATTCACCATTCAACATGGATTGCAAATATTGTGCCTGTTAGGAAGAAAAATGGTGAGATCCGCATCTGTGTTGATTTCAGGAACCTGAATCAGGCGTCTTTGAAAGATAATTATCCTTTGCCTATGATGGATCAGGTCTTGCAAGTAGTTACAGGGTCTGAAATGTTATCCATGCTCGATGGATTCTCGGGATACAATCAGGTAGAGGTTGATACTGCAGATCAACACAAGACAGCTTTCACTACTCCTTGGGGTACCTTTGCTTACAAGAGGATGCCTTTTGGGCTCATTAATGCTGGTGCCACTTTTCAGAGAGCCATGGATCTAGCTTTTGGAAGCTTGAAAGGGAAGTGTATTGTCATATATCTTGATGACTTGACAGTGTTTTCCAAGACAAGAGCGGATCATTTTGATCACCTAGAGACAGATTCACTTTGAGATGCGAGAGAGCATGGGATCTCTCGAACCCTAAAAATTTGTCTTTTTGTCACCGAGAGAAAGTTATTAGGGCACATCATTTCCAAGGATGGTATTAAGATTGATCTGAATGAGTTCAAGCCATCCAACAAATTCCTCTCCCAACCAAAGCAAAAAAGGTGTGCACTCCTTCTTTGGTAAGATAAATTTCTTGAGAAGATTCATCCCTGATTTTGCAGAGTTAACTTTGAATATTTCTCAGATGATGAAAGGGAAGCAAACATTTGGTTGGTCTTTTGAAGGAAAGGAATCCTTTGAAGGTATCAAGAGAGCTATTGCTAAAACTCCTATTTTAGCCTGTCCTGATTTCAACAAAGATTTCATCATCTATTCTTTATGCTGAGATAATACCTTGGTCTTTGTCTTAACTCAAGAAGAATCTAATGAGCATGAAATCCCAATTGCGTTCATGAGCTATATTCTGAAAGATCATGAGTTGAAATACACCATGATGGAGAAGCATGCTTTTGCAGTGGTCAAAGCTGATAAGCAGTTTCATTTTTATATCCTCAACTCTCACTCCATGGTGCTGGTTCCAGATACAAATGTTAAGTCAATTCTCACACAACAAGAATTTGGATCCAAGAGAGGAAACTGGGTTGCTAAGGTCCAAGAGTATGACATTGACATCAAACCAACCAAGCTAGTTCGTGGAAAATGCCTTTGTGAGCTCATTCTGAAGGAGCTAAACATGAGTTCTTTGGAGGAGAAAGCCGACATTCCTACCGTTCGTTCCTTAGCTCGGTTGATGAATGGTATCCGACATCACCCATTTTATCACCTATGTGGAATGCCCCTCTCATTTAGCGCTAAGGAAAAGAGGACCATTAAATTGAGGTCGGTGCTGATATATTGTGGGAAAATGCTTTGTTCAAGCGTGGGTTGATGGGAGATTTTTGAAGTCTCGTGGACAAGGAACAACAGAGAAAGTTTCTCTCAACTTTTCATGATCGGGCATGTGGAGGGCACTATTCATCAATGGTTACTGACTCATTAGATACTCCGTGGAGGATACTACTAGCCTTCCTTGTTCGAGAGATGCATCCAAGTGGGTTGATAAATGTGAGGCTTGTCGGACTTTTGTGGGAAGATCTAAATTGGCTTCTTTGCCTCTTAAGCCGATTGTGATTGAGGAACCATTTCAACAAAGTGGGGTTTGGACTTCATTGGTACACTTAATTCTCGCTTCTAGTGCTGGTCACACTCATGTGCTAATTGCCACTGACTATTTCACCAAATGGGTGGAAGCTATTCCAGTCAAGAGTACTACTTCTGAAGTGGTGTGCAGCTTCATTAAAGAGAACATCTTGGTAAGGTATGGTGTACCTAATAAGATTGTAACAGATAATGCTTTGAATTTCTCTTCAACTGAGATAATGGATTTCTGCTACAGGTATGGCATCTCCCTGGCTCATTCTTCAGATTATTACCCCTGGGAAATGGGAAAGCAGAATCCACTAACAAAAATCTGGTGACTATCATAAGGAAGTTGGTCAATGAGTCTCAATGAAACTGGCACAAGAAGCTCTATGATGCTCTTTGGGCAGACAGGATTACACCAAAGAGAGCTATTGGAATGTCTCCTTTTCAAGTGGTATATGGAGTAGAAGCTCAATTGCCAGTGACAGTGGAACTGCCAGCCTTGCACCTAATGAAGGCCATTGAAGATACTAGTTTCAGAGATGCTTTGGACAAGAGAATTATGTACCTGCACAAACTGAATGAGGACAGATTGATGGTTGCTGATAGGATATCTATTCACCAGCAGAAGGTAAAGGTCCTGTTTGACAAGAAAGCTAGGTTCAGAGATTTCCAAGTTGGAGACACCGTGTTGTTATGGGATAAAAGGCATGAACCTCGTGGCAGCCATGGCAAGTTTGATTCCCTTTGGCTCGAGACCTTTCAAGATCGACACTTTCTTTGGTAAGAATTCTTTCTATCTTGATTACATGGATGGTTCTCCTCTCCCACTTCCTTATAGTGGGCAGTATCTCAAGTTGTTCAAGTCCTAGGTGATTAGGGAGTCCCTTGTATATTAATGCATGCGGTGTTTTTGCTTTTCTTTCCTTTTTTTTTTTGGTGTGTTGCCCTCTGTATTGGTCTTTTTTGACTCGTTGCCCAATGGATAAGGTCTTGTCTGCTTCCCCGAGTTTGTCTAAGTTCTTGCCTTGTCTCATTGTCTCATTCCTTGAATTTATGCCAAGTCATCCCCGAAGGAGCCATTGTTGTCCACTCAAAATTCCCTTTCGATGAAAGTAAAAATTTCAAATTTTGAGTTTAAGTGTTTTCTCTAATGTACCAAAGTCATGAAATTGAGAAAAGTCTGTAGTTTTGGGTCATTTTGTATGTATTTCGGGCTGTCGGACATTTTTTTCCCGCGTGTCCCAAGTTCTGAAGTGCGCTCTGTTCCCTGATTGGCCGAAATCCCCGAAGTTGTTCCATTTTCGGGCCCGTCGGAGCTTTTTCATCCCAAATGTCCCAAGTCAAAATGTGCAAGCTGTTCCATTTTCGGCCGAAACACCCGAACCGCGTACTTCGCTCTTTCATGTTAAAAGTGTCCCAAACTTTTCGTGCGAGTTGTTCCATTTTCACCCGAACACTTTGTTATCACCGAATCACAAAGACACCCCTATGCATATACAAGTGCGTATACTTGAACTAACGGTGTGATTAAATAACATGGGTACTATCTCCAAGTTGTGGGACTTGCTACTTGAGATAGACCTCCAGAGAAAGCTGGTTCTTGCTCCTAAACTACCTGCCACAATCTACTCTAATGCAGGATAAGCTAACTGTTCTAATCTAGATTTCCAAGGGACCAGGGGGAGAGAATGCATAAAATGAAAGCCTACACTAAACCGGTGATACACTAGAAAAGGAGGGTGTGAGAGTGATCTCCAAATGTGTGAAATACAGAGGCAAAGTGCACACTAGAAGAGGTGATGACAGTTCACCATAATCTAGAAAAATGCATTCACAATAATATTCCAAGCATACACAATGTTAATGAATCCCTGCAAGAACATAAAAAATAGACACAATATTCTTATGGAAAGATTAAAGGGGCAAGAAGAATGCAAGAAAACACAGCAGGGGAAGATACATCCACAAACTTGTATTTTATTGCTTCCTGGTATGCACAATTCAGTCTATTACAAGATAAGGGCCTGGATCACCATGCAAGGAGTCCACTACAAGGGCCTGCAACACACTGGCTTCACAAAGCAATTTTGACAGAGCTTTGCTACCCAAAAACTCTCTCCTTCTACAATGAGCCCAACACTCCAATTTATAGAAAAAATGAGAAGGAGAAGAGAAGGGAAAATGGAAATCCCAAAATCTGTCCTTCAACCACCTGTAAGAAGCATTAAATTGAGTGAAATGATTGTATATTACTTGCAAAAGGCTCCCCATACTGTCCCATGTGCTGCAGCAGAGAAAGAATGATGACCATGCCTCTTAATTGCACTCCCAGCTACCAAATAAAACACTGTTTTGAACCTGGCCACGTTTTCTTAAAAAACTCAATTAATTTCTTATCAAATCTAGAATTTCTTGATTTCTGTGCATCGGGATCGGAACCACAATTCCAACGGTACCAATTTTGTGCAATTTCGTTGAGAAATGCAAAAGTTATGGCCTTCTGAGTGCGGGCAGCTATTTTGGGTCTGGAAGGCGTTTTTTGTCATTTGACAGGAATGAACATTAACTGACTGGAGCCGAATATGTTTCTCTTAATTAAATATATCTACCCTCATTAAAAATAATATGTGGCGTAGAGGACGTCGTGCTCGTTCCAGAAAGTCCAATTTTGTGAAAATCGGTGCTCGGAGTCAAAAGTTATGGCCGTTTGAAGTTTCGCAGGTCAAACGTTGACTTTTCCTCTTCTGTCTTCACCCATTTCGCACTTTCGCGTCCCACGCGTCCCTCGCGTACTTTTTTCCCTTCTGTCCCAGACGATCCTTCACCCATTTCGCGCTTTCGCGTCCCACACGTCCCTCGCATACTTTTGTCCCGGCTGTCTCGGAGACTAAGACTTAGCCATTTTTCGTGATTTTTCCTGGCCCGAGCACATCTTTCTCGTAACCTTTTCACATTTTTTTTAGAGCTTTCTCTTTCTTTCTTGGCCAAGGAGTTAGAAAAAATCAGGGGACCCCAAGCAACATGATGCTTTGCCTTGAATCAATATAATTGCTTGGGACTAAAGAATTTGATGCATGTTATCAAAATTTACCTTAGGGGTGAATTTTGGATAACACCACCCGAAGTCACGTACTTTGAAACTTTTTGTCCCAAATGTCCCAAGTCAAAAAGTGCAAGCTGTTCCATTTTCGCCCGAAACACCCAAACCGCGTACTTCACTCTTTCATGTTCCAAATGTCCCAAAGTTAATTCTGCAAGTTGTTCCATTTTCGGCCGAAACGCCCGAACCGCGTACTTCACGTACTTGCGTTCCAAATGTCCCAAACTTTTCCAGACTCATTGTCACCTTTTCGGCCGAAACGCCTGAGTCACGTGTTTCACGCGTTTTCATCCCAGATGTCCCAAAATGCATTTGTGCGTCTTCTCCCTGTTTCGCCCGAGTCGGCCGAGCCGCGTGTTTCGCGCATTCGCGTCTCACATGTCCCAAGCGAACCAAATGCCATTCATACTTAGTTTTTCCCGCTCTACCCGAATATGCTGTTTTTCAAACTAATAGATATGAATTTAATGCGAGACCCCCTTTTTGCATTTCTCACACTGCTTCCTTGCTATCTTTTGCTCGAAAATCTTGCTGGCGAATAAGGTTTTCGATGACGTCAAGGATAATCTATCAAAATCCTGGAAAGATCAGAGTCTTGGAGGAGGCTTAGGAGAACTGAAGAATAGCTGGCAGAAGGACGAAGTTTTCAAGAAACTGGTCATCTCGCTCAAAGACATACACTGTCATCTTCTTGAGGATGAGACTTCGAGACATAGTGAGGCGTTAAAGAAATTCGGGTAGCAGATTTCTCAAGTCGGTGGGCCCTCTCTCGATGTTGCCTGTCTTCTTCTCCTTGTTCTTTTCTCTTCTTCCCTTTCTTTTTCCGTTTTCTTTATAAGAAGTTAAGGTATTGTGATTGGCGGTCCTTAACTGTTCTTGGTTAAAGAAGCGATTCTGAAGAGTAAGCTGATTTGTAAGCTATATAATGGCCTTCCTTACGCCATTCTAAAAAAAAGGAGGAAGAACTTGGCTTATTTTACGAAAAGTGTAAATAGATTATAAAGAAATCAATACGAAGGACTTTTCCATTCTTTGTCTATCTCGATCTCTGTTATTCCTAGGCTTTCATTTATTTTCTTTGTGAAGATCATTTGCCTCAAGTTCATTAGTCTTACCGATTGGGTGCATACTCTTCAACTTTGCAAACACAAAGTGATCTTGTATAACCAAGAAGGAACTTTGTGTCCTTGATTAATGAATTTGTGTTATGTTAAGAAACTTTGTGTTCTAAGCAGATGTTATTCTGAACTTTGTGTCTTTAAATTCCATCTTATTTATTCGATACAAATGATCTTGTTTCAATTCTTTGTGACTTTCGCGTACATAAATAATTACTCGATATCTATAATTCTTCTTGTTGCCTTTCTGCTCTTTCCCGTACTCTCATTTCCTTAGTCCTTTTGTAATTGATGATCTTCATAGAAAACACTTTCGTGATATCCAAGTTTAACCAACAAATCCACTCATGTACATTTGTAAATAAGTTCGTTTCTAAATAAGGGAACCTCTCCCATTAAAGAGGAGGCACTTCTTGTCCCCCACCGTTGCTCTTCTTAAAAGTCCTATTTGACGACCAATAGGTTATAAGGAAGAAAAAAAGAATGGATACACCTCTAGATTATCTAAGAGTAGTGATAATACTAAAAGATGTGTAGCAACACTCGAGTAATAGACATGAGTAGCAACAAGGATCTTCTTGAAAACATGGAAAATTCTAGCCAAAGATAGGGGTTTGGAAGACCACTTGGTATCTTTCTGCGCCACCCTCCTAATAACATAATGCCACAAATTCATAGAGCCACTATAAACACCATAAATAATGCCCAAAAATTTGATTTTGTCTCATGGATAATCCATTTCTAGGGGTAGTCCTTCAACTAGTCCGGAGGAGACAAATAACTTTGTTAATAACCCAAGGTTTTAGCCATTTAAATATGTGAACAAGAAGCCAAATAGAAAGTGTCAAGACATTTAAATACCAGAAACATTATGCTCTTATTCAACAATAATTGGAAAGGGATCATTAGTGAACTAGCTAATCATAAGTTTAGTCGCATGATCCGGAACGAAAATCCCGAATCTAACATTGGTAAGATTTTTGAGAAATTAAATAACCCAGTGCATCAGCAACAAACACTAAAACGTCATACCAAGAGAGCATCCCTATCTTGCAGAGGAAAAAATGTTGATGGAAGTGGAATGGTGAAAATTAATGGTGAGTTGGACAAAAGCATTTGAAAACAAGGTGCTAATGATCAATTGAAAGATATCACCAAAGCCAAGGGCTTTGAGCATGACAAGGATGAAAAGCCACCCAATGTGATCATAAGATTTCTCAAAATCAATCTTGAGGAAGAGATGCCTCGTAAAGAAACCCAAGCCCATTTCATGCCTTCTCACACCACGATAATATTACCTAAGACATAATGGCCTTTGAAAAAACCATTCTACTCAGGCCCAATGATTTTCAGCATAGGATCTGCAATGCATAGCGCCAACGCTTTGGCAAGAATTTTGTAAGAAACATTCAACGGGGTGATTAGTCACTAGTTATTCATTTGTTTAGGGTTTCCTACTTTTGGGATGAACACGATGTCTCCTTCATTGATGAAACTCCCAAGAGAGAAAGTTTGGAGAGCTTCATTACAAACCTAAAGCAGATTAGTTCCTACAAAAGACTGGATCACTTTGCAAAACTTTCTTGGGATACCATGCATACACGAAGACTTGTCATCTGTAAGATAGATAAAGGCTGCAAGAAGCTCCTAAAAATTGAGAGGGGTGTCGTGGCGAGGAAAATATCTAGGAAAATTTTTATTAGGCACCACATCAATACATTTTTGCATAGTAGTAGCACTCTCAATTGAATAATCCTAAGCATGAAAAATAAAACAGTAGTGCTTGAAAAATTTATTACTGATCTTTGGGAGCTCAGTAAGCCACAACAAAAAATCACAAATAGATTTTATTTGTTGACAAGCATACTTGGTCCAGAGGGATTTGAAAAATCTTTTAGAGGCTTTATCTTCCACCCTAAGCAAGTGAAGTCTCGACTGGATCTACACACCATGGAAAAAATGGTATTCAATAAGTTTGAGCTTGTGCCAAAAACCAGTAGCTTGGAACTAAAGATGAGAATCAAAAGGATTTGAATCGAGAACTAGATAGATTATTCTAAATCCCTTATGCAGAGCCAAATAGGCATGCCAATGAACTTAGGCCACCTATTTAGCGAACCTATAGAAGAACCTCATGGTGTGGTGAATCATCATCTCCCACCACGAAATTAAAATGGTATAAAATGGAACATGTGGCATAATGTTCCAAATTTTGGCAATGAGTGGGATCATTCCAGGATTACTCAGAAAATAAAAATTAAGATAGAATTGATTTTTGGGCACCTTGGGAGGGCCCCCTTGAAAACAAACTTAAATTTGATCAGATGGTGGTTTAATAAAATCACTTATGACCATACCTTGATAACAAAGGATCATAAGTGATTAAAAATAAAAAATAGGGTTGTTGTGAAAGAAGTGCATGGTCGATTCATGTTAAATCCTGATCATATCCTTCTTAAAGATTGGTCCAAGTGAACCGTATCTGGTCTTTAAATTTCTTCTGATGTCTGAGTAAAGGATTAGAAAGGCCCTAATGTCTTTTAAAATAATACCAGGCCACATGTTCACCAATACATTAATGCATAAGAAGGGTGCCACATTTATCATCCGGTGCTCCATATTAAATTTGCCACACAACAACAATAAAGCGAGAGGGTAATTTTTCACCTAACCATTTCCATAATATTATTATTTGGGACTATCTGTTATCTCTCAAAAATGCACCTAGCGAGATAGATGGCAGCAGGTTTTCTAAGTCTGTAATAGATCTCTCTCTCTCTCTCTCTCTCTCTCTCTCTTGTAGATATAATGGGGACACGTCAGGTCTATGGGTATACATATTTTGAGGTGAACATCAGAGGTTAAAAGGCCGAGTTCCTTATTGGTGTTCACTAAACTATTTTCTAGGAGTTTAAGGAAAAAGATGACTATAAATTTAAATAATACTAATGTGATACACCAAATTTGAGATGAGAACTTGGTGAGTGACTTACACAACTAATTTTTGAAGAATTCTTTAGGTGCACGAACCAATTAATACTTTCTACAAGAAATAAGGGCAACACATTTAATTTGTGCCAAGGAGAATCACAACAAACACTAGTAAGCTAATATGCACAATAATATTTAGCAAGATTAATATTGACATGCACAAGACAGCGAGAATAACTTGGAAAGGAAAGAATAATTCACACTCAGAGGGAAAAACTGGCAGAAATTGCTTCGGTACTCATATCAAAAGTGCTCTAGGAAAAATATCTGAAAAATTCCCCCCCTTTTGTGCTTTGCAAGAGCACACAATATATAGAAAAATTTCACCCCCTTCCTAAAATAGCCTAAAAGCTTTACTCACCTATGTATCCTAATTTTACCTTTTATTTAATAATAAATAAAGGAATAAAATAATACAAACTAAAGTATGTGATAAAAACAAGAATTATCAGCCTTAGATATAGTATAGTCAAACTGAAGTTGACTATTCTATTTTTAAGAAAGAAAGGTGAATAGTTTGCTAAAATTAATAATTGCTTGCTAGGCAAATCTTCTTTCTTTACACATGAAAACTCGTATGATCTTCTCTGTTTTTAAGCTGTTGTGAAGGCATGCAAAATATCATCTCCTATGTGTAGGAAAAAGGATGCAACCTTTAGCAATATTTTCACAGTAAAATTGAAGTTGGGACCACCTCGATTTGTTTGAAATTTTGGATGTTTCCACCTTTGTGGACTAAGAAATTTGCATGTGTTTTTGATAAAGGGGACCACCCTTGATCATTGGCATGCATAGTTTATAATTCACCTTTTTGGTGATCATGGAACATAATGTGTTTTGATTTTTTGCATTGGTATTATAGTTTTAGAATTTTGAAAAACTCCCCTGTAATGATTAATTGAGGGTCCACGTGGGTGGCCCTCACCTCTATGATGACTCACCATTTACGAACTTTGCTTTGTGGTAACACAACCTTGGGCGGTTTGACTTGGATTTTGTGAAGTGTTTGGGGCCTTTGATCTTTGTACTGGCATGCATGATGCCGTCGATTCTCCATCTGCAGTTAGGGTTTCAAACCCCGTCATTAATTATGGTCGGTGGCATTTAATTGGGGCTTATCACTTGAACCTGTGTGGACCGATCACCGTTCGATCTTCCACTTGGCATTTGGTGATCGGTTGATCCTTAACCATGGGTTAGGGTTTTGAAACCCTAGTTTGATGGAAGGTTTATACACTTGGGCTTCGCACTTGGTCATTTCATTTGGTTTTTCATTTTGTGGGCGAAGCCCTGGCAATTTTTTTCCTCACTCTACATTTTTGATGAAAGCATGGAGATCTTGGAGGTCTTTGAGCCTATATTTTTGTTTTGGAGACCTTCGACGCCATTCGATTATGACTGGGTGTGCATTTTTGAGGAGCTCGAAGGTATTCTTTTATATTTTGTTTCCTGTAGCTTGACTTGTAGCTTGGCTTTTCTCTTTTGAGTATGATCTAAAGATCATTTAATCTATTTACTTGTTATTTATCCTCTATGGACCATTCGAATGATTGCCGCTTCGGTTTTCATCTGGTTTTTCTATTCAATTGCTAATGAACTCAAATACGAGTTAGCAGAGGGAAGTGCCACCATCGTTTTGCTTGTTTGTTTTATTTTCGTCCTCGGGCATGGTGAGTTCCAACACTATTTTCTATTTTCCTTTCGAGCTCGAGTTTTAGCTCTACAACTCTAAAACATGGAAATACCAATCATAATCTTCACAAATACTTTGCATGTGAAGTCTCTCTCCTGCTTCTATAGTGAACTTTCAAACTCTGATTTATTAAGGCTCCTTTCTGTGCATGAGTTTGATATTTATAGATATGGCTCATTATTTGGAAGTGTTAATTGTTTTTGTTTCTCATTTTATACTCAAACTCTGTCTATTCTTCTTTTGATAGATACATACCTGGTAGTTTGTCATTTACTCCTCCATTCTGTAGATGCATAGTTTGTAAATTATTTCTCTTCATGCAATGAGAAAACTATAACCCTTGATTATTTGCAAGTGTAAAAGAAGTGTAAAGGACTTGGACTGCCTTTTGTAGATACAACCATTTTATTTCAAATTTGACTGCAAAAGTTCCTTTGGTACTTGTCAAATTATGTATTGGGAATCCACTCCATCCTTCCTGTAGATGCATATTTGTAATTTATGACTCGTTCCTTCATTCTGTAGAGGTAAAAATGCTTGTTTTTGAGTAATTTCTCACTGTAGATGCATGCTTGACTTGTTGAACTCTATTCTGGAAAGCATGCTTTGATTGAATACTTGTTGAGCTTTTTAGTTTATTTCTTCGGTTGGAAGATGAATACCATATTGTATATTCTATAGCTTTGACAGTTCACTTGGAATAATGACTTTCTGGAAATTGTATACTATTTCTTTGTTGCAAACATGATAGCATTCCATTATGTATAATGAAATAGATGCTTCTTTTCTAGAAAATGAAGAAAATACCTATGTTTCTTTTCGTAATGATTTTTCCTTTTTAGAAGTCATGGTAGCAATTGTATTTCAAATTTTGCATTAAAATATCATTTCTATTTTTCTGGAAAATTCCATTTTGCAAGGGGAAACTCTGGCAAAAATTTTCTAGAATCCTTCTCTCTCCAAATACTTATGATTTAACCATTCTAAAAATATATAAACATCTCTCTTGCTTGTCTGATTACTTGAATGAGCTTTCCATTCTGGCTTTACTCAATTCATTGCAACTTCTGAAAATTGTGAAGTAGTTTCCTTTGATTCATACTTGAATTTGGAAATTAAAAGAACTTTTGATAGTTGTAGCATGCTGAAAATATGGAATACCTGTATGTTTCTTTTAGTCATGATATCAACTTAGAAGTGATGAAACATGTACTTTTCTTGACTGTTTTTATTCCTTTGAAGCTCAGATAGTTTAAAAAGCATGTAGTAGCTTAAAAAACATGTATTTCAATTTTGTTTTAAATCAAAAGTCAATTTTACAAGGGGAGACTCTAGCAAAAAAATTCAGAATCCTCTTTTCTCTATCCCTTTTCAGATTTCCAATATTGATTTACAAAGTATGTCTTTCTTGACCCATTCTGATGCTTGATGCTTCCTACAAATCATCTGAAACTGATGCTTATTCCCTTTTATTCACTGCTTTCCTCTTAACTAGATAAACTGATTTCACTCAATGTTGCACCCTGCTCTGCAGAAATTCAGAAATAAGTTAGAAATAATTAAGGATTTTTTACCTCTCTTGTATCCATGTGGTTTATTTCTTCTTCTTTCCTTCTTCTGCAAGTTGTTTTCCAACTTCCTTCATGTGCTATTTTCCACATCCTTTTCTTTTACAAGCTACTTCAGATTCTACCTTTTCTAACCCAATCCTTAGCTTCTTTGATTTTCTCTTACCATTCATTTCACTTAATGTACTCTACTTTTTCCTTTCATTGCTAGCCTATCTGTATCTCTTTCTCATCTGTGTCATGCATTTCTATATTTCTTTCCTTCAAGTACCATTAGATACATTGAACTTAGAATATGTATTTTCTTTAGAACATGAGTATTGGAATAACATTGTACCCTGAGCTCAAAATTTGATAGATACTACTCTTGCCTTGCAGGTAAAAGAAAATGGAGATGGAAGTGAAATATGGAAGAGTTGAGATGGATATGGAGATGATGAGGAGTGGGGAATGATGGGTTCCTTTTACTCCTCCACTCTTGTTCTTTAGCACATGCAGTATTCTCATTTCCATGTATATGATGAGGCACTTAGTCATATCCCACATCTTGTGTGGGAAAACTTATGATCTCTTATGAATAAAGCATTAAATTGAAATAATTAGTTGATTATCTCTTTCTACATTAAGTTTTCCTTTGATTGTACAATGATGTAGGCAACTCAATATCTCAATAAAATAAATTAACATAAGTGATAATCTTAAAGTGAATACCTATAACTTCCACTGGATAACCATTGAATGAGATGTGCCTCCTTGTATGTTGTTTGAGTGTCTTAGCCTATGCCTTTCAACTTGACTCCTTCCTGCTACTTACATTTAGACATTATTGTCACCATTTTTTTGTCAGTATTTTCTTGACGTAAGTAGTAGGAAAGGAGTCGGTTGTAAAATTTATGATAGTGTAGATGGATGTAATCTCATTAGTCATAAAAAAACTTAATGAACATAGGATAATAAATCTAATAGGATCCAAGATAATAACCGTGAATCTGATTACTTGAAAACTGCCACTATGTCTGTTGTTCCAAAACTATACACCTCACATACTCTACAATCCGGTGTCTTCATCAAGATAACATAGCTATCCTTCAGGGATTGTGTTCTTTTGATGAGGATATTCATGAAATTACAAACTATGTGATTTGTTACATTTTGTAACAGCACACATAGCTACAGATTTCACTTAATCTCTTTCACAAATCAACAATAACAAAATAATCTGATGTAAATTCCCTTAGCTTAGGTATACTTCACCAAGGCTATCCATCGTAACAAAGTTTTGAGTTGCCCATTTTTGCACAAGTGCAAAAATATCAACACTATCATTAGGGCATAAATATTAATAATACCAAAAGAAAGGTCATTAATACTCATAATCACCCACACATCCTTATTATGGTGTCCTGACCCGAGGTAGTGATTAATATCGAAACTTTCAGCATGATGGAAACGTTAACACCAGCTCTGCCTTCAATATGCTACATGTGAAAATATGTAAAATATGGTCAATACTGAGTTAGAGTGTTCTAAGGAAAAAAAAATGCCAAATTCCTATGAACAAATCATATCTAAATTGCTAATTAATTAGCAAGATAAATGAACAGAGAATTTTTTTTAGGGATTTTTCAAACCTCGAACATTCCATGACATGATATTAATGAAATATTTGACATATCGAATTCCCCATGCCCATCAAGAATTTTAAATACATCACTTTTCTCACACATGAAATACAAATAAAATTCCCGTTCGACATTACACTGTTCATACTTCGGTGACCTTGTTGCTAAGTGTTGAACGTTGTTGGCCCTTTCAACGTCCTTTACGATATTCTTATTAAGGGAAAATCATGTCCTCGGATCGTCAAGCTTGACTATCTGTCATTATTATTATGAATTATAAATACTTTTTTGTTTAAGTCCTAAAATTAAAAATAATAATAATAAAATAAAATAAAATAATGATAAAAAGATATTATTAATCAAATGGTCGATCGGAAATTACATATATCTTATTATTATCGCCATTTGTAATCGATATGAATATTAATTACCTCTATGTTGTTTTTTTGTATCATTCTATTCTCTCGTAGACCAAACCTCGTTCCATGATGGAGAAGGGAATTACCTCATCGTGGTGCCATGTTTGGTCCTTGATCCATGTTCGCTTTCGAACATCAACCTCTAGTTTCCTCCCCCTTGGTCGTGTAGTCTGTTTGCTTATCGTTTCAATCATTTAAATTGAAGGAAACTATAATATTACTTCCTCCAGCATGTCAGTCGTATGCAATTTAACCTTTTGGTGGTATAGGATCAATTAGATTACTTGTATTTCTTTCCTTGCTATCTTGTGAGTGTGTAAGGAGGTAGTGGGTAGTGCAAGCTTTGATGGGGTTGTTATTTTTTCTAATGCTCAAGTTAATCTTTCCAACTACCACCTATCATTTTCCCCTTCACCACTTTGGCTAAAGTGAAATGTCCCTTATGCATGGGTTCCAACAAAAAGATATTTTCCTTGTGTGGTTATTAGCTATCGATTCGTGGAATAATTATGGTATTCCATTAATTCTTTCAATGTGTATTGATGGGTTTTTTCTTGTTGGCATGCCCCTTTGTTCTGGTGGGATAAATTTGAGGGAAGGGACTTTTTTTTTCTTTTTTTCCATGTTGTGTGGGTGGCGCAGGTTGGACACCTGTTGGGTTGCATACAGTGAATGGGGGACCAATTTTTCACTAACGTTTTGTGCATGTCCTGCAATTACGGAAACACATTGAGACCTCATCTCTTTGAAGCCTTTTGTCAAACAATTACATGCCTCGTGGGTGGTTCCACGCTTTGGTGAAAATGATCTAATCCACATTTTGCTTCGATAGATATCCATGTTCCTCTCTAAAAAGGGCTGGGAGGACATTGACAAGGTTGTGGAGTCTGGTTGTACTCTTGGTAATCATGTTTTAATGGAAGCTTAATAGGATTTTTCACTAAACCCATTTTGTGTATATGATTCTTTCATTCCAGTCTTTGAGACCACTTCTTTTGAGACATTTCATCTTGCTATTTTATAGCTCTTTCCCTAGCTTTGAATCACTACTTGTGCCAAATGTGGAAGCCTGTAGTGGTGTTTTGGATGCCCTACAAGCTCATGGTTGCATCATGGATGCTTATTGTAGGCATGTTAAACCTAAACTATGTAATTTTATACTACCATTTCTATAATCTCATGAAATTTATGTTCTCTTCTTGAATGGCGTCTAGGAGTGGTTTGGTTTGTGGTTAGTTATTGTTTTCTTCTGGGAAAATTCAAAAGGAAACATTTTCTGGTTGTCTTTGGCTGAAAATCTTGAAGTTTTTGTGAAGGAAGTAAAAGGAAAAAGTCATTGAGATCTCCTTATCAAGCATGGTTTACTTTTCTCTCATTCTGGTTATTTCATTTCCCGATAATTTGGGTATTTTCCTTGAGTAAATCCTTTGAGGGATGATCACTTATTTTTAGATTTATTTTATGATTTAAAGACATCCGAGTTTTAGTGGTAATATGTTGCAAATAAAACATAAAAAAACATTCCTTTAAAATCGACTATGTGGGTTTAAATCTTGCATGAAATATTCTATATTTTTGGGGTTTTCAATAAATGCCGAAATTGTGGATTCAATGTCAAATTTTGGTACTTGCTCGATATGGATTTCGTGTGGTTTTGGTTGCTAAATAATGTTTTCCTTGTTTATAAGCTGCGACATTTGAGTTGTCATTAGTGGTTAAAGGAGTGTTTGAATCGAACCCTTCCTCCTTTAATTACGGGAACAAGGTGCCTAAAAATAATATTGCATGGTAGAAAGTCTTTGATGTTAAATTATACTTGAATTCCCTTTTAAATTTTGAACCCTATGATTCAACTTGCCTTCCCATGAGAAGACTAGTACAAACGATCTGAGCATTTTATTCATTGTTCTTCTATTAGATGATTGAGACTTGTTTGATAAGAGGTATTAATGATCTCCTTTTTTGAACTCAATCCAAGTTGACTGTCCTGAAGATGTTGAGTTCATAAGTAAAATATTTATCAAAAATTTTGGAAACATGTGGAGGACAATTTAGTCTTATTGATGAAGTTGCATAAATATTTTCTCCTTAAGTATTGTTCTAACAGAACTTGAATACTATCTGTTTGCATGGATGTGTTATACATATCTGATGTTGTGTGATTAATTTTCATGCACACGTGCACACACACACATATAAAGAGGAAAAGTGGAAAATAAATATAGTGATAGTTAACATATTACCTGTTCTAATACAGACTCAATAAGAAGTGATTCAAATACCTTTCTCTCTCTCTTTGGAAAAATTTAAGGTCGGTATTTATTATTGCTTGTACAGAGTGACTATACCTTAAGGTTATTGTTAGGAGTTACGTTAATTAGTGGAAAATATAAGAAAATTGGATTACCGCTTTGTTGAGTGACCTTCTTTGGATTATAGGAATTCTAAGAATAGTTTAGTGTTTCTTTTTCAATGTTGTTACTTTTTTATACCTATTCATGGTTCCCTAGAATTTTTTTGTCTCTTGGGTTCGTATGCCATGTCGAATAACAATGATATAACTATGTATAGTTTTAAAAAAGGGAGTAATGGTAAGCTTTCCTCATCGGGTAAAAATGTTGTGTTGTGAACCCTTCCTCGATATAGTAACAATGTAATTTTTAAAACATTTAAAGATGGGTGGGTAATCATTTTAAAATTTATTTATGAATGAATTAATATAGATGTGACCTACTCGATAAAAATCAATTATGTAAGTGATCAAAGAGGAATTATCCCTTGTAAAGTAAAATTATATACCTTTTATCCCTAGCTAAACTAATGAACATTATCTATTTGGGTGAATTCTTAAATGATCATGAGGTGAAATCAATGGAGAGATTTTAAAAGATAATAAGATTTACTAAGTAGGAAGAAATATTTTATAAACCATGCAATCTATCTCTCATTCATTTGTAAGGTAAATTGTCTTCTTTCGTAAAACTCATCCAAAGTGAAGCCTAAGTGAAACCTTTAATCATTCTAGATAAATTCTCAAGCTTCAATAAAATCTGGTTGATAAGTTGTTTTTCTTTGATCCATTCTTGAAATAGAGCATTCCTTTATTCATATTGTTAAATGTTATTTTATTGTTGTAATGGGTAGTCTTAGCATGCTCGATTCTCGCGAACCGACTAAAGTTAATACTTGTGCGAGATGGCTTGTGCGTGTTGATAAAGGAAATATTTGTGAAGGTTTCATCGGGTTGATTTATGAAGTTTCTTGTTCAAATGTCAAATGTGTTTTGAATCTTGTAATGGTGCTTGTAAAGGAGTTTAAAAGGCCTCTTGCCTTGGATTATCGATAATTGTGAAATAAAGTTGTCTTGTCCTTGTGTAGCGAAACTTGTAATTTGTGAGGAAAGGAACTCAATCACCCCCTTATTCGTCTACTCTCCTTATGATATTATTTCAGTCATAACAATATTGTAACATGGCTTGACCAAATTGTTATCTTTTTATTCTCATCTAAAGTTATTTTGAATCTTGTGATACCTTTGGTTTGTGTACCATGTTGAATAGAAATGTTATAAACGTGTTTAGACCTCTCGTTTAACAATGGTTGTTTCTTCTCTCATTTAATAAAACTTTCATGTTTAATAACCCCCCCCCCGATGGTCTTGGCACTAGTACAATTCTTTTTATATTTTAGTGAGTGACAATCCTTCTTCTAATTTAATCAAAACTAAAATAAAATGAATTCATAGATGAATCGATAAATAAAATAACAATGAAATTGGGTTTCTTGTTAATAAATTTAAGAATCTTAAATTGGAAAGAAATGAGTTTTTTTTCTACCAGTGTAAAGAAACCTACCCTCGTTAACCCTAACTATGGATTAAACTTTATCTTTTTTGTCGTGAAACATTAATTATTTCTAAAAGTATTTTTGCTTGTTGTCTTTTGGGGACATAGTCATATCTTAGCTAGTAGGGGAATTTGATTAAGGATACTCTAAGACTTATGCTCTTCTTTGGGAACGCCATGTGTTTCCTTTGTCGTACTTAATGAAGAGATTGTTAAATGAAGCTTTTACCCAAATCTAGTTGAACTCTTAAGTCTTGTTAAAATTCTCGGTTAATAACTAAATAAATCATAATGAAATAAATTGACCTTCTCTCTCTCTAACCGTTTTCTTAATACTTTGTAACCATTCTTAAAGTAATGATAAAATTTTGATCCTTTCTCAAAGGGGTTTTTCATTCGAACCTAAACCGGTACCTCCATCAATTGGAGCTTTCACTCTTCTCCTTTTTCCAATAGAGGTTAAAACGAGGATTTTGTAGCTTATGGTTGTTTAGATAACCTGGCGGGATTTGTTTCACCCCACCCCCTTGTTGTGTTAATTTAATAACTAATTAAACAAACATTTGTCAAAGTAAAGGTGATCCTCTTTCGGTAATTTTTATCTAAGACTTATGTCTCTAGTATAAAAGAAAAGAAATCTAGCCCTATAAGGAGAATTGTATGAATCATAACATGAATCTTCTAGAGCACAAATTCAGGTCTTGAAAGACTGTTTTAGGGAATACTTAACCTTAAAGGATTTTTTCGTGGAGTGTCCTGAACTGTAACTAGGTATTTTTACGGTGTCTTGTCTAAGACAAAAGTGAGCTATCCTTGATGGGTGTTGAGTGTTTCCTTACTACCCTTGTTGTCATCGTTGTGTCAAGTTTTTCAAGGAGCTAGTTGTAGCCATTGTGACCACTTGTTGCGTAGTTCTATATTCTAAACAAGTCAAAAAAATTATCCTGTATTTTGCTATGTGGTCTTGTGTGTCTGAAATAGTGGGCATTACACTTGGTATCAGAGTGTAGGTTCATGCTCTCGAACCTCTAGGACAGATTGGAGTTGTGGTGGAGTTGCATGTTGGTGGTCGATATTGGAAGATTAATGTGATTTAAGCATGATGTGAACTATGTCGTAATTGTGATATTGTTAGTGCACATGTTGTGTATGTCACTTAGTGTGTAATTGTTACCATGTTGATGTGTTAAGATGAGAGTATTCTCTCTCCTTTCGAAATTCTACGTGAATTTGAGTGTGAAACACTATTTTGTTGTGTGTGTGGAAGAAATGTGATTATTGATTCAAAGTGTTGGATCCTTTTGGCATTCATGATGTGTGGGTGTGCCGATATGTTATGTGGCCAGGTTGATTGTAGTGAACTGGATTTCTTAATGATGTCATTATCATTTGTGTAGAAATGTGTGTATTTCCACATTATATGGCAATTGGACTGTATGTTGATTCCGTGTTCATCATAATTGTAGTTCATGTGATATGTAATGATTAATGTTGTAAATTGGGACATATATTGAGTATATGATCCCTATCGCATACATTGATTGCACTTTTGGTGTAGCATGTGGTGATGTGATATGTCAGAATCGTGGATGTAATTATCGAAATACCTTGTATATGTACCTTGCTAAGGTGCTATGATTAATGTATGTGAACCACCATTGTGTTAGTGATGTAGTGACATGTTATGTTGTGAACCTTACGCTAACCGACCCTGAGGGAAATCGGTAAGAGTGTATGTTTGGAGTGAGGGGATGGGTATCATGCACCAGTAACTCGGGCTGACCTTAGGCTCAGTAGATGACGACCTGTGCCCCCTTCTCTCTCTCCTTGTGGTTGTTGTATGGACGCAACCTAAGTATAGCTATGACTGTGTTTAGCCTTGTCGAAGTGGTGGCGGGATGATTCAGATAGAGATGATCATAGTTGTAATATAGTTTTTTTTTTTTTTTTTTTTTCCGAGCTGAGGCTCAATGTTCCGAGTGCCAGCAACTCGTTGAGTACCCCTTGGTGGCCAGATAAGGCCACACAGTCCTCATGCGGCATTAACTCCACCTTGCATGCATTATAATTGAAAACTTGCAAGCAAATACTAATGGTAAGGCACAAGAACCATAAAACAAATGAATTATTTTCTTATTTTTTGACGAAATGTATAGTTGGAAGTTTTGTGTAAGGAAGAGCACATGTAATAGGGTAGAACACCCGAGAACAATGTCAACCATCATTTCTATAATCTATACGCTAAAGTTTTGGACCATTTATAAAGAGATTATGCAACTTTAGATATTGTGAGAACGGCATGCTGATTCTAATGGTGCCCACTGCCAACAGCTTCGGTGTAGTAAGGCATCAACGTATCTCCATTAAAAAAATTGAGAAAATGAAAATATAAATGAAAGGTATAGACCAAATCTGAATGGATTACAATCCGTCACAATAAATTCTGGAGGATAATAAAGCTGTCGTAGTTATTATTCGAAACATTTTTCACGAGGTTATTGACTAACGTTGTGAAACATTAATCCTCGTGCTTGATTGAAAAGAAGGAAAAATAGAAGCTATCTTGCTTGTTTCTCGATTAACATAGCGTGTACCAGAATATGGGAATGATCCCAATCACTATCCTCTCTCTTTCACTGAATATGGGAATGATCACTTTTTCTTCCACCTTGTTTCAATTCCCTGAAGCGAATCGGATCGGATAATAGCCGCCCAAATCAGAGCTCTTATTGTCATCGACGTGTAACGGCCCTCAAAATTAGCATCACGTGAGCAACTCATGAAAAAACACTCTCCCTATAAATGCATCTGCAAATCCTCAGCCATAGCATTCACCGCACTTCCCCTCACAAATCGATCATTTTGCAAGCACAAGAATGGAAATGAGGAGCATGGAAATAACAGTGAAATCTGCGAGCAACTTGAAGAGACCAAATTTGTTGTGTAAAACCAAGGCCTACGCGGTGGTGTTCGTCCAGGGCGGAGGAAAACGCAGCAGCAGGAGCGAGCACAGAACAAACGTGGACAAAGAAAACGGAAGAAATCCAAGTTGGAACGAGGCAATGTCATTCACCCTCCACGAGGCCTCCCTTCAACAGGACCGCCTGTTCCTTACTGTCCAGATATGGAGCGCCACAGTTTGGGGACCTCATCCGATCGGCCATGTGACCGTGCCCCTCCGAGACTTTCTTCTTAAGCAAAATGGTATGCTCAGCAGCTACAAGTGTCAGCTGGTAACCCCTTCGGGAAAGCCCAAGGGGATCCTCAATCTCTCTGTCAAGATCAGCGAAAAAACTAAAATTCAGGTTAAGCAGCATACACATGATCCACGGTCACATGCCAGCAACCACTTGTATGCTCAGCCCGCTTCTCAGGCACTGATGCAGGTCGCCGTGTGTTGTACTAATTCCTAGTCATATGTGTGATTCTCCATCCAGTCAAAAGTGAAAATATATTTTGCCATTTTTTACTTATTTAATTTAATTATATTATTTATTTGACACTGCGAACAATATTCTGTTTTAATCCTTGATACCAAATCTTTTCCACTGTATTCCGAGCTGCAACATGTTATGGATATGTCTAACTTCCTCAAACTAACTTTTGAGATTGGATCTTCAATTAATGTTATTTCATTCCACTAAAACACTAAATAGTTTTATCCGTTTCACTCCATCATTCCCTTATTTTCTTCTCCCTGTGGTGACATTATTAACAAATCGATAAGTGTACCTTGACATATGCAATCTTAAATAAAAATGAAAATCCATGTTTTGTTGTTATGGGTATGTTAGATGTGATATGTTGGGCGGTAGCAAAAGGAGGGCCAAAATACAAACAAATATACTAATCCAACAACTAGTTGGATTAATTTCATACCGAAGGACTTATAGGATGTTTCATACTTAGCAAAACTTCTCGTGTCAATCTTTATTCATACTTAGTGATACAACCATGGTGACATGACACATTGCCTATCAATTGATGAACTTACCTTTTGACATCCATAGATCTTATCAAGCTTTATACACATCTAGACTCGAGAGAAACACCATTGTATTCATTGAATACCATGCCCGGACCTATAGACACCTTTAAGTACATGTCCGACACACTCGCAAGATTAATACTCACTTTTGAGTTGCTTGAGACCTTCAAAACCATGATGAACTCATTTGTGAATCATTCACATAGCATAGAGACCAACTTTCTTCTTCTGCATATTTAGATTCATGATGTATGATCATTGACCTATATTCTTAGCGTCATCATTGTGAGCCACAAGATATATGTCAACAACAAAAATAGACATGTCTTTTTCAAAAACAATATACTCGTTACATTGACCATTATGAAGACTTGAACCACAGTCAAAAATAATTCTTACAACTTGCCCCATAATGTTCAATTAGACCATATACTCACCTTGTAAACAATTTTGCAGAGATAAAGGATATAAACATTAGGAAATTTTAGCTTTTGAGTTTAAAATAACACCATAGACTTATACACTGCTTCTTGAACTTGAACGTGATCTCATGGAAATTGATTTAGACAAAAACACGGTGATATCATACCTTTTCATACCATATTTTTAATGAGACCCAAGACTTCACAAAACAAATGTGTTAAATCCTTTTAAAGGTGTCACAGTTATACACATACTTCCATGACTCATATTTCGAGACTCTTGAACACTTTTCACCTTTTGTTTATTCATTGGAGAAGGACACAACACAAAATTTTCAATCGGTTATAGATCACAACGACTTAGTATCATTATGTCCAAGGTTTTTAATTAAGTTATATTGACATCTCTCACAACGTCTAATGGCGCATAAAGTATGCATGAAACCCCATCTTGACGATGCAAAATTATCACCTATAGGTGATAGATTTGATCATTGATAGTGTGTAGGTGTGCTTTGGGTATGTTTATGTCTTGCAGATGAGTTGTACATGGACGTACATTGCCATATGGAAAAATAAAAAACAAATACGCAAAAGAATTAATTTATACATGAAGGTTGGTACAATTCTAGTCGTAAACGTTCGATACGAATTTGTATAAATTAGGCACATAAAATAACAACTAAGAGAAATAAAATAAAAAAATTGAAAATAAAACAAATTATTGCAAACTCAAATTAGCACTTCTGTGCATATATAGTTCCTCCAATTTCTAAGCTTCGGTGCAATACAATATGTGTATATATGTGTGTCATCTTCCTTATCAGAGCTACATCTCAGTAAAGTCTCGTGTGTACATCTTCTTTCTTGTCGAAGCTATAACTCAATAACTTTGTGTGTGCCTTCATCCATGTCATAGCTTCAGCTCAATACAATCTACGAGTGTCTTCTTCCTTATCAGAGCTATGACTCAATAAAATCCTTGTGTATGTAAAACACTTACAATTTCCTCCTTTATATTGAGGTCTTCATGGGAGAAACTATTTATTTTGAACACCACTCACATCACGAAACTTCTTTGCAAAAGGGGTTACATGCGCGATGATATTGCTTTCCTTCCATGGGCAATGCAAACTTCCAAAACACCTTGATGCATCACTAAGCCAGATAAGGGTCTGACATGTCAACTTCCTATTTGATTGGAATTTATCCTCTGAAAAAAGGTTGAAGCATAATGCCTCCTCTAATTTGAAATGACTTCATTTTCGTATCTACACATTGTAATGCAACATGATAAGGGATATTCCCTCCCGCACTATCGCCCACTAAAAATCACCGTAAGAAGTTGGCGTAAGATGTAAAACATGTGATATTATGCTATATTGTGAAACAAGAATATTATGTCAGGTGTGAGCTTGTACCCTATAGATATTATCATATCATTTTTTTGAAGTTACACATGAATATGTGGTAAATGGACCACGCAAGCGAGACCAAAGCACAAATCCTCGTCTGCAGTGGAAGTAAAGGATGGAAAAATACTTCCTCAAGTACAAAGCACTTGTCTAGGAAGATAAAAGCATACCCAAAACACTATTGTGCAAGTCAAGAACAACATATGTGGAAGGCATGAGATGTTGAGAAGCCTTGGAAGCCGATTACATTGGACACAAATTAATTAAATCTCTCTATTAGTCATCCTTTCAATTCATCTTTTCCCAATTGGGATCTACTACAGTTAGCTCGTGGTGGGTTCATTGTTTCCTTGGCTCTTACGAAACCCATTAACTAAAATTTCATCCATATTTACTTTTTATTTCTTCCGGTTTGGAAATACACAAATTAAATCACGGGAAAATACTCTCTCATAAGGAACAAGAGGATAAATTTTTAGTGAAAAATGCCCCACTTTCAATTTCTAGTTCTATGGTTATACACTTGGACCTTACCATATTTATATTGTGCCATGGTGAAATGTCATGTTGTGGAAATTTATAGAAAAAGCTAGCGATTGGTAAGGCCCTCAATGGGACAAGTAAAATAAGTTAGGAAAAGATCTTTCCGCCCTCTTCGACTCCATGCTTGACCAATGTCGGCTTTACTTTAATAGATCATTGGTGTTGTTTTTCCTTAAAAGACAAGGACAAAAAAAAAAAGATAACATATATTCTTTCTCGGTCAAATCAAATTAAAATGCATGTACTTTGTAGCGTAGTAACATACTAACAATATCATAAAAAAAGACATATGTGATTTGATAATGTTTTAGAAATCTCAATATTTACGCTAAAGGCATTTGCATACTTGAATTTTCTTGCCTTTTCAACAAAATTTAATTGTGCATAACCTCTCTATCAATGACCATGTCAATGGAAAAACCATGGTGTATAGGTAACAAAAGTGGTGGTGGTTGAAATTTTATACGTGTTCCTTAGGTCTATTTCTATCTTGCATGTGGAGGGAAATTTAAAACTTAGAACTTATTGAATGCTCACCTATTTTTATTTTGGACCATTTAAGATCACATTTCACTTGTAATGCCCACATTTTACACACACAAATACAATAGTAAAAATACCGAATTAAATTTTTAGACATTCATTGCTCACTACATAATGCAACTAGGGTTCCAAAAAGATAAACTCAAAAACGCATAAGACACTTACATAAGTCATTGAATAACATATAAACATGAAAACACCATATACATGTCGATGCCACACTTTCTCTAACTAAAAGATGCCAACAATGACCCACCTGCAAGAAAGGGACTCAAGGATTGGCAAACCCACAACACATCACTCCCATGAATGCATCTTAGTTACGGTTAACATTCCAAGAACATTATTGTGTGAGGATAATTTTTCATTTTTCCACCTATAGGTTCTTAAATTAATTTCACATTCAACTCACAGATTCGACCATTTAGATTAGCTCTTTATCCCTTACAACAATATCCATAACTTACATAATTAATTGGAATATTTCAAATTACATACAAAGTTCCTAATTCGCTCGTTCAAGTATGTTAAGCTTATGTTTCTCAAACATTTATTCAATGTTTAAATTTTAACCTTGGTACACAAGTGAATCGCGTGATGTCAAGAAAGAAATCTAGGATTTAAGGAGGAGTTAGATTCAAGATAGATTTTTCCGAAAAACATTCTTCGATCATGGCATCCGTATTTCCCTACCACATCAAGAAATTATAGTTAGATTTATATATATCTTTTGTTTTCTCAAAGTTTGATCTCACCAGGGAAATTCATATTCTTTGTAACACATGACTTTTTAATTGAGTTATAAGGACTCCAAGAGTGACATTATTCCTAACCTAGAATCTTGTTCCACTCTTGTATACTTTACTCTTACATCGCTTTAAGGTCTCATTATTAGCATCACTTTATAACAAAAGAGGTATGAAATTACATGTTTAACATCTTGAAGAAGTGCATGATTAGAATTATTATAAACTACACATGAACCACAACTGATTTTTGTTTAAGATAAGATCCTAGGTTTCGCTTTTGAGGATTCCACATGTGAATTTTCTTTTATTCTTAATGTCATAAAATGGCATAACAAGGGATTATGGCACCAAGAATCTAGTTTCTCGGGTTCTCAAGGTCAACGAATTTCAAATCAAATATGAGTTTCTTACCATATTCTACCCATAAGTTAACCTCCTAAACAATGAGGTTTAGTTTAGTTCCAATTGTCACTCAGCGTTATATGCCCTCTGTGGATCATATTAAGATGTGAAAACATATTTACCCAATAAACCCTCCGTAAAAGATCAACGTGCTATATTGTCACAAGCCAAAGTAACACATTTAGTTGTGATGAAATAAAGAGATCATTAACAAGAGTTTAACTCAAAGTATAACTATTCACTAGGTCCATTTGTGATGTCTGGATCCCACAAGGAGTTCATTCAATGATTAAGAAAATTCCTATATCTAACTTCGTAAGACTTGGTAGACGACTATGAAACTAGGGAGGTGTTAGTTCTACTTACTCTAGATAAAGTTTTTCCAGGTCGTTCCTAACCATCGGGATCATGATGACAATGCTGACCATACCGACCATGACGATAACACAAACTAGAGGTCTTATTTACCTAAACTAGGATGTTCCATCAAGCAAAAAAATTAATTTCATTCTATGGTTTTAATTTCTTCTACGCTAAGAAGGATCACAAATGAAGACAAGTATTGCACGAATCTTGTACTAGGGTTGATTTTTGTGGTTAGATTCCTTTATTACATTTTCAAGGTAAGAAACACAACACCAATTATTAAATCATTTATTCCACACTAGAAATGCACTACAAGATCTTAAATTCAAATTCATTTAACATATATATCCAACCCCCTTTTCTTTTTTTCTTTTTTGTTAAATATACATAAATCTGAAACAAAATGACACATAAGATTAAATGCATATTTCCCAATGAATTCGTAAAAGTAGCATCTCATGCATATTACAAAATTTCAAATATAAACTTTTATGTTACATTGCAACTACATTAGACATATATACATTTTCCAATAAAATATATAAATTAAAATCATAAGTAATGAATTATGCCATGCCTTTTCTCCATCTTACTTCCATCCTGCAAAACCATGTGAGCATGATATCAATGATAAATAAATGGAATGAAATCCACCCTAGTCTAGCATAATTATCATTTTTAGTTTCCCATTTACATAATAACATTAATAATTTGCATTCAAAAGGAGAAGGTTAGAGACACATATTTATTTCATTTCAGTTCACTTCATTTCTTAACAAGTGAGACAGAAAGAAATAGGGAAGAGAGAGAAACAATATTTCGCCAAAAGTTTAATTTCACACAAAATGTCACATAGTAGAGTTTTAAGCAATTTATTACAAGTTTCCACAATGGTTTTGCAACCCAGTAGGGGACCTACAACTTTCTTATGTGTGTTTTCCTACTAGTTGTAAAAATGTTGATAAAGGCTCGGAGGTGAAGAAATCACTTTCAAATGTTGTTATTTTATGAGCAAACACACCATGGGTAAGCTTCTACATGTCCTTACGTACACCAAGAATACACAGGAATTGATGAGATTCAGAACTAGCGAATGTTTTATGATTGGCGGTTTTCCAAGGCCATCGGTCATAATTGACATAGTTGTAAATGATCAAAAGTCATCTCAAGGGATCAGAAAACCACGTCCAAAACTAATATTCAATGGACAGACGGAAAACGAGAAACTTCCTACAAGTTCCCCTATATATGGATAATTCACCAAAGTTGATGGGATAGAGAACTAGAAAGTAGTTCTCAAATGGTGATAAGCTTTCTTGAGCCACTGTCATAATTGGTCCATTTTGACCCAGTCAAACCGTGACCCGATTCCTACAAAATGTCATTGCCAAATGTAAAGAAGAGTGTTTTTCCAAAAGCGAAGGTTCCATGTAATTATCTAGGAAAAATACTAGATATTTGGAAAGCGAGATAGGCATTTCATTTCTCACAATTCAAATGGTGAGCCAATACGAAACCCAGCTTTTTAAATTTAGCATCATCCTACACTACAAAACAATGTAACAAGGCTCCTTGAAGGGCATCTAAAAGATAACAAATGATCATTCAAGGTAGATTCAAGGATAGAAGTGACTCCTCACATGGAAATGTATACTTAGGAAACTTAACATCTCCATTCCGGTGTTAGGAAGGTTATTTTGTAACTCTTCGAAAATCGTGATTTATTTGTTTTCACAAGAGAGTGGTCGACATATTTACATGGTGCTCAACTTCAACTTGTCAATAAAAAAGGCAAGCTGTTGCAATCTGGTTTCATCGGGAAGTTTTTACATCGTCTCAAAATGAGGGTTTGAGTTTATGCTTGTCTACCAAGGAATATTTTAATTAAACAAGCTATGTATGAGGTATTTTGTTTTGAAAACAAGTTTATTTAAAACTATTAATTCTAATTTATGAGAGATAGGGGAGATGAACCATCCCTAAAAATTCAATGGCGAGGCGGAAGTCGGGAGTTTGACATTACACCCATCAATTGCACTTGCTTATGACCATCGGGGTGTATCCAAAGCTTTGACACGAGTGTGCCTTGCTGATGGTTTGATTTATTTGTTTACACTTCCCGAGTGACTACCGGAGCGACCAAAATATTTTGGTTTTCTTTTAAAACAAGTCATGTCCCAGTTGAAAGCTTCTACTTTTTTTTAACATACTAGTCTGCCAAATCATGAGCAACAACAACATCTAACAAATTTCCTCTCCAATGGTTCTCCTAATAATTTTCAAATGTTTTTGTAGTTTGACTTTGATTCAAATGTTTTCCTAATATGTTAATGTTCTGTTTGCGGCTAAGAGTTCGTTCTGAGATTATCTATTTTACAGTCAAATTCAACAATTACTCCCACTACAGAAAAATGTATTGCATAACCTTGTATGTCCATATGAATAGAATTTATCTTTTTAGGTTATGTATGGTATTTTTTCCACTATCCATGCTCAATTTTAACCATAGAAAGAAAACAAGACCCAAATATATCTATGCTTTATAAGAAACTTGAGGAAATTACCTCCAATTGTCTTTGCTTTAGCTTGATACAGATATCTTTGGTATATCACTATGATGCTGACCACCAAAGGTAGAGCGTTGTCCAATCCTAAGAAGCAAGGCAACAATTATCAATAACACTAGGGATCCAATTTTTTAAGGGTCTTCTTCTACCCTAAAATAAAGTACATGAACAACACAATGAAAAATAACTTTGTCTAGTTAAGCATTGTAAAAGTGAGAAAATCGACATTTTGATAAGAAATGTGTAATAAATTGTTCTGCAAGGCACATATTTCTATTCGGAGGCCTAGATAAATTAATCTATAAAATTCCATTCTTTACAAAGTGTACTCCAACAACCTTCACATGTAATAAGTATCAAAGCACATAAAACCTTTGCCCACTTGCACACCAGTACAAAATAAGTCAAAATTACTTCTCTCCTAGTGAAGCATTTAGAGAGCAATGTTTGTGCGTCATATTACAGAGTGAGAAGAAAAATATAGGGCTATATCCTTCCCTTATGGCCTTGTGGATCTTCAACGTGATATATCCCTTTAGCGCAGTCCCTACAATATCTTGTACATGTTAAAAGCCTCCAACTATCCAGTCATTGCTAAATTATAATGTTAACTAGGTTTCGACGTGGTTACTGCCCTGGGGATCACAATAAAGTGGTTGAATAATTATGCAATGAAAGTGACATGTCTAAAATTTGTTGAGGCGCCCATTCCCTGTCAGGGAGAACATGTGCTTCCACATGCGTTCCATAATTGCTTTCGCCCACTCCCAGTCAAACACACTCATTTCCCACCCTTTTTTTAATAATTTAATTCAGTTAAATAATAATTTATATATTTTTCCATATAGGGAACCACATCTCCCTCCCCTTATAAGAGCATCATCCTTGATGCAACGTAATGTCAAGGTTAAAAGAGGGTACTCATGAGCAAGGAGGAAAAAATCAACGGCTCATGTCATCAGTGAAATGATACTTGTTGCCAAAGGGTGACCACAAGGAAGAAGACAAGGTTTGAAAATTTCTTAATGTTCTGTGAAGATTGGTAGTTCCATTTTATATTATTACCTATTTACTCTTTTTCCTTAAGAATATGTATCAATCTCAAGCTCTTAATATTTCATTATTTTAGATTTTAGTTTGTTTAGTTTTTTGGGTGCCCAAGAAAAAATGACATCATAATACTACACATGGCCCAAACACAACACTACGGGTCCTCAAGAAATATTTCTATATACCCACACAATTGTATCACATCAAAAATCTCAACCAAACCATTGAAAAGGAACATACACAGTCCACATAACATTGTAGATGTCACACACACATGCCTAACACAATAGTATTCATAACATAAGCATACTATAACAATACGAGAATTGCCAACAATACACATACAAATGTTTCACACAACTTGGGACAAAAGTTGTAGCTACATAGTGTCAAGATGGAAACAAAATCATGTAAAAGATGAGGAGCATGAATCCTCAACATCATAAAACACAACCCGATGCACAAGAGTACACATAAATCATAAAACCAACAAAAACACCTTCCAAAACATCACAAAAAAATTTCCATATACCTCCCAAAGCATCATTGACAACTACATGTGCTGCTTCCCAAAGCATCAAAAATAAAGAAACCTGCAAGTGCACTAATCACACACACATAAGTCTCTTATATCTCCCTCAAGTCTCTTATGCCTCCCTCAAGGCATGACAAAACAACTCCATATACCTCCCAAACAATTCATTTCAATTCCTCTTCCTCGATTGGGATCTAATTTTGGCTGGCTCGTGATCATGATCACTTTTTTCTTGGCTCGTATGAAACCCATTAAATAAAACTGCATCCATATTTACTTTTTTAGTTTGTTTAGTTCGGCTATACACAAATTAAATTACAGGAAAATACTCTCTCATAAGGAACAATAGGATAAAAATTTTGTAAAAAATTCACCACTTTCCATTTCCAATTCCCATGGCTATACACTTGGACCTTACCATATTTATATTGCACCATGGTGAAATTTCATGTTGCGGAAATTTAGAGAAAAAGATAGAAGTTGGCAAGGTCCTCAATGGGACATGTAAACTAAGTTAGGAAAAGAGCTCGCCACCAACTTGGAATCCATGCGGCCAATGTCAAATTTCGTTTAATAAATCATTGGTGTTGTTTTTCCTTAAAATACAAGGACAAAAAAGATAAAAAAATATTCTTTCTCAGTCAAATCAAATTAAAATGCATGTACTTTGTAGTGTAGTAACATACTAACAATATCATATCAAAGAGACATTTGTTATATGATAATGTTTTAGAAATATCAATATTTACGCTGAAGGAATTTGCATACTTGGAATTGCTTGCCTTTTCAATGACATTTAATTGTGCATAACCTTGCTATCAATGACCATGACAATGGAAAAAGCACGGGTTATAGGTAACAAAAGTGATGGTGGTTGACATTTTGCAAGTGTGCCTTGCGTCTGTTTTTGTCTTGCATGCGGAGAGAAATTTAAAACTTAGACCTTATTAAAAGCTCATCGATTTTTATTTTGGACCCTTTAAGCTCACATTTCACTCACGTGAATAATGCGCATGATTTTGAGGCAGTTAAGTGGATCAAAAATAACATATATCATTTTAGTGGGAGTAATATACTATGTGAAATAGTTGTTGGGAATTCATTTATTTAATTCCCACCTTCTAATTTCTAACTTTCCATTCATGTCTACATCTAACTTATCAAATTAAATGCCCTCCAATAAAAAAATTTCATGCCATAAAATTAAAAAACGGTAAGCTTGATTGACAAATAGAATCTACCTTTCATTGATATGACTATTTGTTTGAGGGCTTCAATTATTTATGGTTGTTCACACACCTCGTATTCTACATTAGAGCGCTTATAACAGATGTTATTTTGGTATGAAAAATCTAATTGGTATATTAGGCGTAAGACAAGTCGGGTTTTAATTATAACCTTTTTATTTTTGAATTTCTATTCATATCTTCACATTTTTAACAAATTAAACATCATGCAAGCTGGAAATGGGGGCCAAAATGTTCGACTAGAAGTAGACATTCCAATTAGGTCCTAAATATTGGAACTTATGGAATTTCTATTTATTTACTTTGGCCCTGTAAAATACAAATTACACTGATGTGAGTATTTCAAACAAGCTCAAAACTATAAAGTGGACCATAGATTGTAGATGTTTTTTGGGTTGAAACTATCTACATTGTGAAATAAGTATATGATATGTGAATTTTTTTTTTTTTGATGAAAAGACATCTTATATTATATTAATGAAATAAAATACAAGATAGCTTTTAGAAAAAAAAAGAAGGTAGTATGAGAGCACGCACCAAAACCACAAACAAACTAGGACGAGCCTAGGAGAAGACCAAACAAACTAGAAAGTGCCTAGGAAACCATCAGAGCACAAAATTAAGAAACAAGAACAAACATTTGTTAAGTAGGAGAATCATGATCATCTAACTAGCCCGAACATGGGAATTCCTTTCTAACATCTGAAATTTTCCCAACCATGTTGGCGAGTAGGAGAGACCACAACCTTCCTAACAAGATGGTGGCGAATGAATCCTCCATTGTTGAGGGTGGGGCGAGTGCTGAGACAATATTAAAGAACACCGTTGAGATGCGGAGAGGAGTAACGAGATGGGAAGAGTGGCTCTTAGGTGACGTTACATGAGGAATCACCCCAATTTCATAACGATTATGAATACTTTCCACCTCAAAAGTAAATTTGTTAGAGTGAACTTGAATCTATAGTAGCACATTGGAGATAACTATATATTTATTATACACTGAATTTTTTTGATCAACTTCAGAATCCATGAAGGAAAAAACATTTCTTTCTTTCCATATCAAAATAAGAATTTCCCCTCTTAAAACATGCCAAATCGGGTGAGCATAGGTAGAAGTTCTTGGTTATCTCCTAAAAGGATATGCTATCAAGTAAAGCATTGCGGTCTGAGAGGAGAGAAAAATGAGTGTATCCAATTCTAAGCAAGATGTGCTTTAAAAAGAACGAGAAGAGATAAATTAAAGTTTCCAAGTGGTCGTGGAATGAGAACTTGGGAGTCAGGATCTCAATTTTAATAAATTAAGACCGCATGGTAAGACCTTAATGCAAAACATGCCAGAGAAATTTGAAAATTTTAGGCTCCACACAGATAGACCAGACAGTGTCAAATCATTGATTCCAAGAAGACAAAGTGGAATGAATCGCCCATCAACTGTTGAGTTTTTCAACCATGGGAAGATGAGGCAAAAGTAAGTAGTATCCTTTAATGGTGGAATATTTATGATTTGTGGTATCAACATACCATTTCAAGTCCATCCACCGGGGTGAGAGGAGCACACCGGTTTGTATAACATATGATCAGAGACCAAATTTATCACTTCATTAATACTATCCTGATCCTAGTTAGCTAGCCAAAAATGGTCTTTAAGATCAGCCACTGATACTAGGATTGAAAGTTTTTCTAGAATAAGTTTTAGATTTTGTAGATTCCATGCTTAAAACGTTTGACGTAGGAATCCCTAGAATATATTTCAAACACTTATCCTGAGTCTAGAATATCGTAGACCACCAGAGAGAATGATTGTTAATGGAGATTCCATTACAAAAACCATCACCTTTCGATTGAAGCCAAGGTTTGATGCATTCCCATGATTTTCAAATGATTTTTAGCACAAAAGTGCCAACCACTTTAATAGGCACCGGAGAAAAAACCCTAACCTTTGCATACAAGGAAGCTATAAGGTGAACCTTCTTCGATGTCATGGCCCAGAAGCACTTTCCACGCTTCTTGGTCCCAGAAGCACTATCCACGCTTCTTAGCCTGTGATGCATCTAACAATCCATTTTACACAGAGTGCCTACCCTTGGCGTTGTATGTGAATAATGCCTAAACCCCCATAATTATGGGGAAGGCAACAAATCTCCGAAGCCACTCGATGAAAACCTTTACCAGTGGATGTGTTGGGCCAATCCTTTGAGGAGTTTTTCCATCTTCTAAATAGAGGCTCTAGAAGGAACCCAACATGAATAGTTGTAAGCGTGCGTTACCAAAAGTACTTTGGAATAAATTTGGAATTTCCATGCCAAGGACAAAGGTCTGGTAATCCAATAATCCAATTATTTTTCTCATCCGATGAATCTTTAAAGGAAAAAGGGATGTCAATAAATTTAAACATTTCACCATGTGAAAGAATCTTCAACTCGAAGAGACTAGCCATGTGGGCGGCGAGAGGAAGGATTGTTGGTAGCACGAGTTTTACGGCATTGAATGGAAGAACCAAACACTAAAAAAAAATATAAGCGTAGTGCATGGTATTGTGGATATTGGATTCTTCCTTAATGAGCGTGAGAAAGGAATCATTAGCAAAATAACCATAATGATTACTTGGGTTTTGGCACAGGTGGAAAACACCCAAAACCTTCAAAGACAACAAGAAAGTAGAGCATAGGCTCTAATGGGAACCATTTTAAAATGAAACAGAACATTTCAAAGGATTCAAAGATGAAACCATTAATAGTGATTTGGGTAGAGGCATTAGAAAATAACATTCTAACTAATTGGATAAAAATGGGGTCTAAACCAGGGTCTTAAAGCATGACAAGGATAAACAACCTCAATCCGATCATAAGCTTTCTTAAAATCAATTTTAATTAACATAGCAGATTGATTGGATCGTGAGCCCATTTCATGCCTTTCCATACAAAAATGATGTTTTGAAATATGTAGGGCCCTTGAATGAACCTAATTTTTCTATTTGAATTAAGGTGGGGAGAATATTATGAAGTCGTATAACCACAACTTTGGTGGATTTTTGGAGACATTTAACAAAGGATAGGCCACAAATAGGTAATTTTCTTTGGATGCCTTGGTTACGAGATGAAGTTAATATTCCCTTTATTGACACATGGCTCTGATGATTGGTTACGAAACCCCTTGAGATAGAATTGAATAAGGTCTTGCCCAAGTGAACCTCATAAAGATTTATAGAATTGACAAGGAAACCATTGTATCTCAAGGCCTTATCATTATCAATTTACATGAATGCATCGTGGAGGTCATAAACATGGATCATTCGGTTGCACACCACCTTTTCAGCTTGGGAAAGCTTGCATGACAAAACAATTAGACATTTTTCAAGGGCTTCTTGTCTATCAGCAGAGGGTTACTAAGCCTGAAAGACTAGCTTATAATGTCACAAAAATACTTAAAGCATGGGTTAGGGGTCAGTGACCCGAGCTCCGCCATCAAATATTTTCCAAATTTGTTGAGAAGGATTTTTGGCTTTGAGAGAAATAAATAATTCTTTCGAGACTTGGTCGCCAATTTTAAGCCAATGCATACGGCAATAGATTTGAGCTCCCTAAGTGTTGTAATCATAAGAAAGTTGAAATTGATAGCAAAGTGTCGTAACTTGAAGTTGTATAGATTTAGAGAAGGGTTTTCCCAGAAGCACCACCACCACTTAGCTAAGAGTGGAGATGTTAATGGAGTATGAGAGACATTTCATTTTGGCCAACTGTATGTCATAGATTATAAGGAATCTAGTAGCTTGATTTATAATGTCCTCCCACCATTGAGTCCACGACATGCATAGGTGGATTAAAGTTCGACAATGACTTAGTTGTAAAGCTAAGATCTAAACATGATTGATATGATTGAGTGTGGGACCATGCTACATCAAGAAAATATTAAGAAAGAATTGGGCTTTATGAAAAAAGCACGCTTATCATGTAAACTTATACAAAATGGTATAGGGGAATGATAAGATAGTACAAAATTAGGCATGACCTTAACTAGTATGGATTAAATGCTATCAAAATAAAACATTCTTGAGATGACTGAGCATGGATCTATCGATCCATTTGAGAACACGATCCAAACCTCCTCAAAGGTTGGACAAGGTGAGCCAAGCTTCAAAAGTGGGAGAGTGAGAGGAATTAGGGTCATAAAACCCAACCATATTCCGTATTAAAAACCACACCTCCCTTTCACTAGAAATCAATATCATCAACATGTGGCCACATTTATGAGTGGGTGAATCAACCATATTAAAATTGTAACTTACGACCCGATAAGCATCAATAATTGTTCAAGCTATTCATTGCTAAAGATAAGACCTTTTGGTTGCATCGTTCGAGGCGTGTCTATTAATGAGGCCAAATGGGAGGCCGTCGACATTAAATAGGACATATATGGCACAATTTTTGTGGTCAATGCCATGGTTAATAAACAATAGCTGAAATTTGGGAGCTAAAATAGAAATTAAACACCAACGCCCTACTTCATGATTACTGCAGAAGGCCAAGATGTTAGGCTAGATGGATTTACAAAAGGACATGTAACTGAAAACCTGTAATTTTCACCTCTTGCAAAAAGAAAAATAAATAAATTGGTAAATATTTGCGGAGTTTCATGAACAACATACTAGCGATAGGAGTCTCCTAGACCCTAAACATTCCAAGATAAAAACAATCATGGGAGACATTAGTAAACATCCATTCCTTTAGCATCCTAACCATCAAGGGCATTGAATCATTTTTATAGGAATTGAGTAGTGCTATGCTTCAAAAAAATCCTGAAGATTTCTCTTTTCCTCGTTATATGCGATATTATATTCCTCTTCTATTGAGTCCAAACTCCACATCAGGTTATGATCTTGAGAGATACAAAAAGGAATTTGGGAACTTTTCCTTGGCCCCTGTGAGATGTTTGTTAAAAGAAAGCGATGAAGGTTATGACATTTTGACATTATAAAAATAATTTATCTGGTCCATGAGAACTGAGGCCACCTTTGGTGTGCTAGATTATTTTGGTAACTAGAAAGATGAGTTGGTTCTTTAGGAGCAACAGTTAGCTCCTTAGCTTACGAGATATGGGGTTGTTCTTTAACGGTTGGTTCATGCTGACCATTTGAACTAGAGGCATTGGATTGCTGATTTTTCTTCCTATTTTTCTAGCCCCCCACTATTTTCTAACCTTGTTCCTGTAGGTTTTGGTTGATTTAGAAGCTTCTTTAGCAACTATGAAATTGTGAGGAACATAAAGAGGATAGTCCTTGATCTTATGATCATAGGCCAAGTAGCAGAAGAAAGTGTTAGGAAAGTTGATATACAAAATATGATGGGAGTAACGCCTGTCTCCCATCTAGATTACCAAAAATATTTCAGGTCTTGAGAAATATGTACCTCAATACAGACATGCATATGTGGATGAGTATGGTAAAACTGCTCTAGTTCGAGGAAGACCACCCTCACAATGGAAGAAGCAATCTAATGCACAAAATGAACATAAGGAAAAGGTAGGCTAGGAAATTGTACCATTACGTGTAATTTAAGTGCAACATACTCAGCGACCACAAAGTCTTTGATCCATAGATACGGGACTAACAAAGGGTTGTGACCATACTAGGTGGTGTATTGGACCAAAATGTTGGGGGAATTGGGTATATCATAAATGAAAGAAAGGAAGAATCCTTTAGTCATATTTTGGATGTTATCGATCCGGACCCCATGTGGAGTCCAGACCGTATTAACCAAGGATTTGAGCATGATTTTAGAGGGGATCCGACCCAAAAAATACCTAATGACACAAAATTATTCCAACCATTGACAGGAAGAATTAAACTCAATAATAGGTAAAACAATATTAGGAGGATAATTATTACCTTGTGGAAGACCTTCGGGATGAACTTATGAGGATTTTTCAAAGGTGGCACAATTGATTAGAGCTCCACTATCTCCAACCACGGTTGTAATAAACAAGCTTGAAGAGGGAGAGGTCATTATATAGGGGCATCCAACGGGTGAGAAACCTTAGTTAAAAAAATGGTATTAATATTCGAGAGAGCCTAAAAATCCAACGGAATAACAAGTTTGCAAGGAAGAAACCCTAGTAGAGATGACTCCCAAACTAATAAAATTTTTTAGATATGAGAGTATTTATGTAATGCTACCAATTCCAAGTTGTTTTCCTCGAAGGTTTTTCATTATTCTTAGCCTTGGTCATACTCAAGGGGCTAAATACTTTAGAGGCTATTAGGTATTCCACCTTGCTTATTTGTTATATTCTTGTGTTACCACGGATGTTAAGTGACTTAGTGGGGGGAAACATTACGTTTTAACATTAGGAGGGTGATTAATAACACTTTAAAGTTATATTATTTCGATTGGGAAACTTATGTCCCTATGGCTACTTGAGGGAGAAAATAAACTTAAGTTACTTTATTTTTTAAAGGCCGACTTAGGTTTCTTGGGCCACAATTTTTGGGTAAAATTATAAAAGGAGACTGGGAGGAGAAAAATAGATTATTATTGCATACAACCTTATTATTTCCTTTGAGCAACTATTGTCTACTTTTTCTATCTTGTGGAGTAAAATCCCATAGGAACCCTAGCTTCGATGGTGAGATATCCATTCCTAGCTAGCATCGAATTATTGGGTGGTGTAAGATCCACCCTTGCTTGTCAATTTGGAACTAATTCTGTGCTGATTTTCATAGATTAATTTTAGGGTTTTTAGATAAGGGTTTTGGTGAAATTTTGGGAATTTTTGCTGGAGAAAAATGAAGGGTTTCCAAATCTATTTTATTGCAGCGATTAGGGTAGTTTTGGCACCACTTCTGAAGAAATTTTGGAATATTTTTGGTCTCTTTCCAAGTGGAGTGACCCATTTACGGATTTTACGATGCGTTTTAGAGGGTTTTCAGTGTGCTTTTCGAGGAATGGAAATAAGGTTTTCATTCATATTATATATAGATATTATTTACAAATTTTCAAAATATTATCATATGTATTTGAGAAGATATGAATTTTTAAGGTTTTCTAGTTGTCTAGGGTTTTCTGTAATTTTATATGGTAGTCTTATATTATCCAAAAAATACCAAGAACATTATTCTAGGGTTCTTTATTATCATAGAAAGCTTCTTGTAAACTTTCATATGTTTTGGCCAAATATTTTGAGAAAAATAAATAAAAACAGTTCATTGCCCTAGCTGAGTATTTAAGGCCAAAATCAAATATTCTATTTGTTCAATTTATCTTTAATTTGTGTGTTTTTGAGTGATATCCCACATCAGATATTTCAGTGTTATTAGAGTGTTTTTTTCGTATCCTGTTGGGTTGAAAATATGAGTGATAGTGAAGAATGTGAAGTGGATTTGATGAAGCAGTTATTCACTGACATGGTGAAGTAGTAGGAAACCACTAATATTTATTTGAGACAACTCACTGAGAGATTGGCACAAGGCATGATTGATACTCATACAGAAAGGGGAGAACCTAGTAACTAGGGACACATGGTTCAAAGAGGGGAAAATTAAAATTCAGCCAACTATCTCCTCACTCTACTACCAAGCCTTCAGGACTCCATGAACCTTCCTTTTTGAAGGATCCAAAAGTTTCACCGGTAAGCCAGCCATCAGCTGATTTGGATGAGGATTCTTGTTCAAAAATTTACCAATTATTGAGTGAGGGATTTAGGGATAATATGCCTTTCATAAAGTATTACACAATGAGGATTTGTCATAAACCCAAGAGGGATCAATAGCTATAGATACCTAAGTTAAAGAGGAGATTTGGAAATAATTTCATTCCACACTTCGATGGTTTTAAGAAGTGTACCACATAGTCCTAGATTCAAATGTTGAAGACCTACTTTGACTTGAATCCTATCCACGAGGGGGATGCAATTAAAATTTCCATCGTAAATATTGAGGGAAAGGCACATGACTGGTGGCAACATGGGCTAATTACACAAGGGCACATACATATTAATACTTATGCATGATTCACATAGAGGATGATGAGAAAATTTGACAGGAGGGACATTGACAAGTATTGTAAAGAGTTGACTCACTTATGACAGACATCTTCTTTAGATCAGTAAATTATAGATTTTTAGATATTATCAGTCATAGTTCCTGATGTTTTGAAGATGAGGTTGACCTCACTTTTCACGACATGTTTGATGAATTCTCTAGCTATATTTGTGAAGGAATTTGAGCATTATTCCATACATGAGGCTATTAGGAGAGAACGTGATTTGGTGTTAGACACTCGAAAGTCGAGGTTTCCACCTTGAATTCAGCAAATGGAATCTCCATCTAGATCATATGAACTTCAACAGAAAGATCCTCTATAGAGGTAGGAGGTGGCAAAGAAGACGGTCATTTCTAGAGAGCTTAGGGAAGAGTTGAGCTGAAATAAATTATGTTTCAATTGCCACACCCCTTGGGCTCAGGTGCATGATTTTAAAGGGAAAGGGAGGGCTCAATTCATTTAGGTCTTCGAGGAGAGTGAGGTTGATAGAGGTGAGGAGTTAGAGATCCATGAGATAGATGATGGAGATGGATATATATTGGATAGTGCTGATATGGAGCGGGGAGGAGGATAATTTCCTTTGGAGATTATAGCGACATTGTCTAGTACTCCGATGTATAAGGCATTCAGCATTAGAGGAGATATACGAGTTCAACAACTTGTGGTACTCATTTATAGTGGGGCTAGTCAAAACTTTATATATGCATCGTTGTTTGAAAGATGAGCTTTGCATACAAAGGACTTTGAGGGATTCAAAATTATAGCTAATTGGGACCATATGAGATGCACATGTAGAGTTCCATAGTTGAGCTTCACCATGGATAACTACATAGTTACCAATGATTTCCACGTTGTTTATATGGGAGTGACCAACATAGTATTAGGAGTGTAGTGGCTTGACTCTCTTGGTGATTTTTGGACTAACTTTCGAGCGATGGAGCTGAAATTTATGTCTTAGAGAAGGAATGTGATCTTGAGGGGATTATCTATAGGAGCACATAGAGTGCTTGGAAATGAGGGAATGGAGAGGAATTTTTGGCATGATGAGGTTTTTTTACTATGGGACGATGTGGATTTATATGGATATGGGTGTGACCAGTAGTAGTGCATGTAAGATAGTTACAAAGATTGGTGTCATGAGTTTAGATCATTTAAATTTATCATTATGTTAATAATCTAAGGTTTTGGTAGACTGGAGATCTCATTTTCTTGTTGAGTACTCAAGAATCAACAAACTTGTGAGATTCAATATGGTTGTGTATTGGATGAAAAATACGGTTTTGGGGATGAGATGATATTCTATTAGGGCATATTGTACCTTGTGTCGATTCATGGTTGAGGATGGAGATATTGCGACATATGCATTGTTCTTGCATAATTACACACTTGAGCTTTGATGAGAACTAAAAATCCATATCAGAGAGGTTCAGATGGCATGGGTTAAGGGAGGATATCCTAAACTTTATAAAGGGATGTATCGTTTATCATCATTAAAAATCAAATCTTACAGTTCATCATTTTCTAATTCGACATGGAGGATAACTCTCTATATATTTTTTTGCTTCTAGGCGTGGTTGGAATTTCACCCATGTGATAGTCATTGGTGGGATGGAGTTGACTCGGTTACCTGGTTATGTTATAGGTTCACACTCATCACAGGAGGTGAATTATGTAGAGTTAACATTATCAATTGACAATTTACTAGAGTCTTGTGATTTTTCCCCAATAGCAAAAATTGAGATACATTATGGGAATCCTTACTCTCATACGAGTGTGGGTCATGTGGGAGAGTTATCACAATTTTTTCATATACAAATTATTTAACAAGTTGATTGAAAAGTAGAGAGTGGTCATATGATGTTGGTATCAGATTAGTAGTCCTAATGTTAGTATCGATGGAGAGTTGTTTTGGGCATCATTATACTTCATAGACAACATTGTTCCTTATAGAACATGGAGGTCATGATGACGACATGGGGTTGCATGGCTAATTTGGATCACACCGATATTTCTTTGATGTAGGGTGAGGTGGAGAAACTTAATTTGTGGTATTCATCTTTTGTAACATGAAAAGATAATGCTTGGGGTTAAACATTTTTAGAAGGGAGGATTTTAATGTCCCAATTACTGAGCGATTGGCCTTGGAGGTTTTTCATTACTCTTATCCTTGGTAATACCTAAGGGCTAAAGACTTTAGAGGCTATTGGGTATTCCACCTTGCTTATTTTTAATGTTCTTGCATTGAAATGGGTGTTAAGTGACTTGGTGGGGTTAATACCTTATGTTTTGACATCAATGAGTGACTAATAACAATTTAATGTTATATAATTTTTGGGGGGTCACTTATGTCCGTATGGTGACTTGGGGAGGAAAAAAACTTAATTTGCTTTATTTTTTAAAGGTAAACTTAGGTTTCTTGGGCCACAAATTTTGGGGAAAATTATAAAAGGAGATTGGGAGGAGAAAAAGTTATTATTATTGCATACACACTTATGATTTCCTTTGAGCAAGCATTGCTATTTTATTTTACTAGATTTTGGAGTAAAATCTCACAAGAACCCTATCTTTTGTGGTGAGAGATCTATTCCTAGCTACGGGGCATTCTTGAGTGGTGGAAGATCCACCCTAGCTTGTAAATTTTGAAGTAATTCAAGGTTGATTTTCAGAGATTAAATTCATGGTTTTCAGGTGTGCTTTTTCAAGGACTAGCAATTGTGTTTTCATTCATATTATTTATAGATTTTATTTCAAAAATTTAGAATCTACCCATATATATTTGAGAAGATATGGATTTTTAAGGTTTTCTAGTGTCTAGGGTTTTTTTTTGTGATTTTTCGGTAGTCTTATATGATCTAAAAATTCCAAATATATTGTCTTAGGGTTATTTATTATCATAGAAATATTACTACAATTTTTCATATGTTTTGGAAAAATATTTTTAGAAAAATAAATAAAATACGATTATTACCCTAGTGAGTATTTACGGAAAAAATAGATCTTCTATTTGTTGCAGTTTATTTTTAATTTATGTGTTTTTAGCGATATCCCATAGAAGATATTTCAATTTAATATCCAAAATTCCAGTCACGACGTTGTTTTAGCTTCCAAATTAAACATCATCTAATTCACGACCTTAAAGCCATAGAAAAACAATATACATCGGTAATTTCTCTTGTTTGACCATCAATTGGGAAAGCTCACTTGTTGATGATTATCCATGCATCAGCTTACTTGTTTCAAATACTCTAACTTGAAACTTAAATGGTGCCTAAAAATTCTACAAGAAGTTGAAATTAGACACAATTATTCATGTTAGCGGTATTGTTCGAAGAGTCCTTAATCTCTACGAAGTTTTCCTCTACATCTTACGAACATGCATTTTCTCCTTCATTCATTACCCACAAATGTTTTGTCATTTTTAAAGGCATAGGTATCACATTTTCCCCTTTTCACTTTCCCCCTTCCACTTCTTCACCCTTGAACCCCTTCTTCTTCTCCCCTTTTGCTCTCCCTTTACTTATCCCAGCAAATTTAACATCTTTGATAGATCCCCTTGACGTTTCCATCGTACATTTCACGTCACGATTATCTAGTTTTATATTTTATTTTTCAACACATCATCTAACATCACCATAAATGGTAGGAAAACATTTGAAGTTTATAAAAATATATACAATGTGATGGAATTGGAAACACAATATGTTTGACTAAATTTGTCACTATATCTTTAAATTAATCAATCACATAGAATACGATTAAAATTTGACTCAAATATTAACTCTAATAATGAATACACACTTGAATTAAATTGTAAATTCATTATCAACACTAAATATAGATTCATTTGTGACTTTGAATATGACTATAAGCTGCAACACTAGTTTATATATACAAGTAATTTTTATATTTCATATTTCAATTTTTTAAATTTTAATTATATAATCATCTTTATTAATATAAATTTTAATACTATAGATTACAAAAATAATATTATGATAAGCTAGAAATTGATTACACATAATATTCATAAGAAAAGCGGTTGCATCCTTATTTTTGTTCTTATTTTATAATGTGATAATGTAATTTGTTACTTTAATTTGGCTTAATCATTTTTATTTCCCATGTATTTTGTCGATATGGACTTGAGGCATGTTACAATACCACCTTCCTTTTGTGAGTAGTTGTACTATTGTATTTTTAGTAATATAAGAGTCATTTCCTTAGAAAATTAAATAATAATGATAACAATAATAAATAAAACAATGTAATAGTAAATTGAGTGTATTAAAAACATTACAATAAACTAAAATTATTTTAATTATATTTATTAAAAGCGATTAAATAGTCAATATAACTTATTTAACCATGTACATTACATCCTACATCCTACATTACATCCTACATATTGAACATCTACATTACCCACCACCACTAATCCCAACACTCATGCATATCATCACTTTAAAATAATGTGTAACTAAAAACTCCTTAACTATCTCCATTAGATAAAGAATTGCTAAATAACCAAAATAATCATTATCCTCACATTGATAGTTTGATTTTTTCATCCACAAAATGTGAAGGAAAACATCACTTTTACAATTTGAACTACCCTTTATAATGATAAAAATAAAAGATATTTACATAGTCAGGGGTGACCAGATAATAGACAGTCCCACAAAACGCCACAAAGGATACATCAACATGTCCATAGAACAACTAGAGAGCACATTAAACAAAAATGTCAACACCACCAACATCAAGCACATGCCGCTTCACCAAGAGGAGGGTAGGATAATCCCGAGGAGGGATGAAAGCTCCACTATTAGGATTCACTAAAGGAGGATCCACCTACCAACCTTTGTGATCATGATACTACATTTGTGACGGAGCCATAATTCCCAACCAAGCGGGAGAAGATTCTACAATGGTCTGCATGGATGGCAGTGGAGAACCCCATTGCAAAGAGATGGAAACTCCTTTCCCCAGTGGTCACAGCCTCCAGCAAGATCTAAAGGATGACAGGAGTGAAGGGAGTTCTCAAGGAGAGGCAGAACAATGGATACTTGAGTAAATCCTATAATGTGGTCCAACAGGTGGCATCCATCGGGGTAGTGAAGGTTGAGGTGGTAGTAATTGAGGTTTGGATGGGACCCAAATTATAGTGATCAAGAAGCTCTTACAAATGAGAAAACTCCAGGGAAACCTTGAAAACTTAAGTTTGACTCTATGTGCCCATGGTAGGAAGAATAATCACCTTGTTATTAGTGGAAAAGAAAGTAATAAACTAATCATGCTTGAAAATTAAATCATTGTGAGGTTTCCAGTTTGAAACAAAATACAAGATTGAAATAAATGCCAAAGTTTATCAATGTAATGAGGTGAAGGAATGAAGTAACCAAATAAGGACATTCACCAAGGGAAGAAATCAGGGTTATAAGGAAGAAGAAAAGAATGGATACACCTCTAGATTATCTAAGAGTAGTGATAATACCAAAAGATGTGTTTAAATGACTAAGGGCGAGAGAAAAAAGGACAATTAGGATTAGAGATGCCAATATGACTAAGCCTTTCGATTATAAGAAAACCTTGGAAAACAAGACACCCGAGAAAGTGGTTAACTTTAGTCTCAAGAACAGAGTTCCAGGTATGGGAAAGCTGCCGAAGCCAAGTGGAATTTGTAGAGTGTGACCCCCACCGAGCATTAAGCTTATACATGCCATGTTAAATCAGGCTCAATAATTGATAAATGGTTTGAGTGTTGTATCGGAGGAAGGTTATTTCCTAATTCCACCTCTAGTCATGCCACCAAGTTGTAGGATATTGAAGCCCAAATATATGGAGAATAACATTGGGCAAGAGCTCTTAAATTTTATAGATAACGAAAGGTTTGAATTGGAAAAAATGATTTCTTCTTGAGATCGAGGCCAACAAATTCGGTCTCTATGGCTCACTAAATCCCGGATGGTATGAATTCCCTTGTGGAAGAGTTGAATTGATTTAATGCTCATAGTTTCACTAAGCGGAAGATAACCATTGCTGATGATAAGAGACCACCAAATGTTCTACGAATAAAAATAAATCCCTGTGTGAAATACATCACCAACTCAAAGGATTTCCAAGTAGTTTTGTAAATGAAGGTACCAGTAATTTTTAAAGGAGCCAAAGTGATAATAATAGTATCTAACCCAATATTGTTCTAGTACTTATTTCCGTAAGGGGCTCCATATTCAATATAATGACGCAATAGAATTTTCTAGGATTGATTTCCTGATAAACACCCGATAACCCATTTAGCATATAAGGAAACACTATGTCGGTAGAAATCGATGATTCCCATGCCATCTTGATCATGAGGAAGGAAGAAGATCTCCCAAGCAAGTTGTGTGAAAACTAAGTAAACTTCAACTTTTACACCATAAAAAGTATTGAAGTAGATTGGCAAGTTGGGTGAACAAATTCGAGAGAAGGGCACCAACACTCGAGTAATAGACATGAGTAGCAACAAGGATCTTCTGAAAACTTGGAATTTTCTAGCCAAAGATAGGGATTTGGAAGACCACTTGCTAGCTTTTCTGCGCCACCCTCCTAATAACATAATGACATAAATTCATAGAGCCACTATAAAGACCATAAGAAATGCCCAAAAATCTGATTTGGTCCCATGGATAATCCATTTCTAGGGGTAGTCCTTCAACTAGTCCGGAGGAGACAAATAGCTTTTTCGATAACCCAAGGTTTTAGCCATTTAAATATATGAACAAGAAGCCAAATACAAAGTGTTAAGACATTTAAATACCGGGAAACATTATGCTCTTATTCAACAATAATTAGAAAGGGATCATTAGTGAACTAGCTAATGATAAGTTTAGTCGCATGATCCGGAAGGAAAATTCCACTGAATCGACATTGGTAAGATTTTTGAGAAATTAAATAACCAAAGTGCATTAGTAGCAAACACTAACAATGTCATACCAAGAAGGCATCCCATGCGGCAGAGAAAAAAATGTTGATGGAAGTGGAATGGTGAAAATTAATGGTGAGTTGGACAAAAGCATTCGAAAACAAGGTGCTAATGATCGATTGAAAGAAATCACCAAAGAAAAGGGCTTTGCGCATGACAAGGATGAAAGGCTACCCAATGTGATCATATTATTTCTCAAAATCAATCTTGAGGAAGAGATACCTCGTAAAGAAACCAAAGCCCATTTCATGCCTTCTCACACCACGATAATATTACCTAAGATGTAATGGCCTTTGAAAAAACCATTCTACTTAGGCCCAATGATTTTCAGCATAGGATCCGCAATGCATAGGTGGCAATGTTTTGGCAATAATTTTGTAAGAAACATTCAACGGGGTGATTGGTCACCGTTATTCATTTGTTTAGGGTTTCCTAGTTTTGGAATGAACATGATGTCTCCTTCATTGATGAAACTCCCATGAGAGAAATTTTGGAGAGATTCATTGCAAACCTAAAGCAGATCGGTTCCTATAAAAGACCGGATCACTTTGCAAAACTTGTCATCCGTAAGATAGAGAAAGGTTGCATGAAGCTCCTAAAAATTGAGAGCGGTGTCGTGGTGAGGAAAATATCCGGGAAAATGTTTATTCAAAGCAACACATCAATACACTTTTGCAGAGAGTAGTAGCACTCGAATTGAATAATCCTAAGCATGAAAAATAAGACGGGAGTGCTTGACAAAATTATTAGTGATCTTTGGGAGCTCGGTAAGCCATTCTAAGAATCATAAATAGATTTTATTTGTTGACAAGCATACTTGTTCAGAGGGATTTGAAAAATCTTTTAGAGGCTTTATCTTCCACCCTAAGCAAGTGAAGTCTCGACTGGATCTACACACCATGGAAAAAATGGTATTCAATAAGTTTGAGCTTGTGCCAAATACTAGTAGCTTGGAACAAAAGATGAGAATCAAAAGGATTTGAATCGAGAACTAGATAGATTATTCTAAATTCCTTATGCAGAGCCAAATAGGCAGGCCAATGAACTTAGGCCGCCTATTTAGCGAACCTATAGAAGAACCTCATGGTGCGGTGAATCACCATCTCCCACCATGAAATTAAAATGGTATAAAATGGAAGATGTGGCGTAATGTTCCAAATTTTGGCAATGAGCGGGACCATTCCACGATTACTCAGAAAATAAAAATTAAGATAGAATTGATTTTTGGGCACCTTGAGAGGGCCCCCTTGAAAAAAAACTTAAATTTGATTAGATGGTGGTTTAACAAAATCACTTATGACCATACCTTGATAACAAAGGATCATAAGTGATTAACAATAGAAAATAGGGTTGTTGTGAAAGAAGTGCATGGTCGAGTCATGTTAAATCCTAATCATATCCTTCTTAAAGATTGGTCCAAGTGAACCGTACTTGGTCTTTAAATTTCTTTTGATTTCTGAGTAAAGGATCAGAAAGGCCCTAATGTCTTTTAAAATAATACAAGGCCACACGTTCGCCAATACATTAATGCATAAGAAGGGTGCCACATTTATCATCCCGATGCTTCATATTAAATTTTCCACACAACAATAGTAAACAAAGGGTAATTTTTCACCTAACCATTTCCATAATATTATTATTTCGGGACTATCTGTTATCTCTCAAAAATGCACCCGGTAGAGAGAGATGGCAGTAGGCTTTCTAAGTCTACAATAGATCTCTCTCTCTCTCTCTCTTGTAGATACAATGGGGACACATCAGGTCTGTGGGTATACCTATTTTGAGGTGAACCTTCGAGGTTAAAAGGCCAGTCCCTTATTGGTGTTCACTAAAGCTTTTCGGGAGTTTAAGGGAAAAATATGACTATAAATTTAAATAATACTAAGGTGATACACCAAATTTGAGATGAGAACTTGACTGAGTGACATACACAACTGATTTGTGAAGAATTCTTTAGGTGCACAAACCAATTAATACTTTCTATAGGAAATAAGGGTAAAACACTTAATTTGTGCCAAGGGAAAATCACAACAGCTCTAGTAAGATAATATGCACGATAATATTTAGCAAGAAATGGTGAATTTGCAGCAGGGTAAAGTGATTAATCAGGGAATATTGATTCACAAGATTAATATTGACATACACAAGACTATAGAATAACTTGGAAAGGAAAGAATAATTCACACTCAGAGGGAAAAGCGGCGAAATTGCTTCATTGCTCATATCAAAAGGTCTTTGGGAAAAGTCTCTAAAAAATTCCCCCACTTTTGTGCTTTGCAAGAGCACACAATATATAGCAAAATTTCACCCCTTCCTAAAATAGCCTAAAAGTTGTACTCACCCATGTATCCTAATTTTACCCTTTATTTAATAATAAATAAAGGAATAAAATAATACAAACTAAAGTATGTGATAAAAATAGGAATTATCAGCCTTAGATACAGTATAGTCAAACTGAAGTTGACTATTCTATTTTTAAGAAAGAAAGGTGAATAGTTTGCTAAAATTAATAATTGCTTGCTAGGCAAGTCTTCTTTCTTTACACATGAAAACTCGTATGATCTTCTTTGTTCTGTCCTGTTGTGAAGGCATGCAAAATATCATCTCTGTGTGTAGGAAAAAGGATGCAACCTTTAGCAATATTTTCACAATAAAATTGAAGTGGGTACCACCTTGATTTGTTTGAAATTTTGGATGTTGCCGCCTTTGTGGACTAGGAAATTTGCATGTGTTTTTGATAAAAGGGGACCACCCTTGGTCATTGGCATGCATAGTTTATAATTCACCTTTTCGGTGATCATGGCACATAATGTGTTTTTATTTTTTTCATTGGTATTATAGTTTCAGAATTTTGAAAAAGTCTCCTGTAATGATTAATTGAGGGTCCATGTGGGCTGGCCCCCCTATGATGACTCACCCTTTTGCGAACTTTAGCCTGTGGTAACACAACCTTGGGTGGTTTGGCTTGGATTTTGTGAAGTGTTTGGGGCCTTTGATCTTTGTCTTGGCATGCACGATGCCGTCAATTCTCCATCTGCAGTTAGGGTTTGAACCCCATCATTAATTATGGTCGAGTGGCATTTAATTGGGGCTTATCACTTCAGAACTTGTGTGGACCGATCACCGTTCGATCTTCCACTTGGCATTTGGTGATCGGTTTATCCTTAACCATAGGTTAGGGTTTTGTAACCCTAGTTCGATGGAAGGTTTATACAGTTGGGCTTCACACTTGGTCATTTTATTTGGTTTTTCATTTTGTGGGCGAAGCCCTAGCAAACTTTTTCCTCACCTTGCATTTTAGATGAAATCATGGAGATCTTGGAGGTCTTTGAGCCTGTATTTTTGTTTTGGAGACCTTCGACGCCATTCGATTATGACTGGGTGTGCATTTTTGAGGAGCTCGAAGGTATTCTTTTATATTTTTTTCCTATAGCTCGACTTGTAGCTTGGATTTTCTCTTCTGAGTATGATCTAAAGATCATTTAATCTATTTACTTGTTATTTATCCTTTGTGGACCATTCAAATGAATGCCTTGCTTTTAGTTTTCTGTCTAGTTTTTCGATTCAGTTGCTAATGAACTCAAATACGAGTTAGCAGAGGAAAGTGCCACCATCGTTTTGCTTGTTTGTTTTGTTTTCGTCCTCGGACACGGTGAGTTCCAAGATTGTTTTCTATTTTCCTTTCGAGCTCGAGTTTTAGCTCTGCAAATCTAAAACATGGAAATACCAATCATAATCTTCGCAAATACTTTGCATGTGAATTCTCTCTCCTGCTTTTGTAGTGAACTTTCAAACTCTGATTTATTAAGGCTCCTTTTCGTGCATGAGTTTGATATTTATAGATATGGCTCATTATTTGGAAGTGTTAGCTTTTTTTGTTTCTCATTTTATACTCAAACTCTCCGTTCTTCTTTTGATAGACACATACACGATAGTTTGTCATTTACTCCTCCATTTTGTAGGTGCATAGTTTGTAAATTCTTTCTCTTCATGCAATGAGAAAACTATAACCCTTGATTATTTGCAAGTGTAAAAGAAGTGTAAAGGACTTGGACTACCTTTTGTAGATACAACCATTTTATTTCAAATTTGACTATAGAAGTTCCTTTGGTACTTGTCAAATTATGTATTGGGAATCCACTCCATCCTTCTTGTAGATGCATATTTGTAATTTATGACTCGTTCCTTCATTCTATAGAGGCAAAAATGCTTGTTTTTGAGTAATTTCTCACTTTGTAGATGCATGCTTGACTTGTTGAACTCGTTCGGAAAGCATGCTTTGATAGAATACTTCTTTGAGCTTTTTAGTTTATTTCTTTAGTTGGAAGATGAATATCATATTTAATATTCTATAGCTTTGAGAGTTCACTTAGAATAATGACTTTATGGAAATTGTATACTATTTCTTTGTTGGAAACATGATGGCATTCCATTATGTATAATGAAATAGATGCTCCTTTTCTGGAAAATTAAGAAAATACCTATTTAACTTTTTACGTAATGACTTTTCCTTTTTAGAAGTCATGGTAGCAATTGTATTTCAAATTTTGCATTAAAATATCATTTCTATTTTTCTAGAAAATTCCATTTTGTAAGGGGAAACTCTGGCAAAAATTTTCCAGAATCCTTCTCTCTCTAGATTCTTATGATTTAACCATTCTAAAAGATATAAACATCTCTCTTGCTTGTCTGATTACTTGAATGAGCTGTCCATGCTAGCTTTACTTGATTCATTGCAACTTCTGAAAATTGTGAAGTAGTTTCCCTTTGATTCACACTTGAATTTGGAAATTAAAAAGAACTTTTGATAGCTGTAGCATGATGAAAATCTGGAATACTGTATGTTTCATTTGATCATGATATCAACTTAGAAGTGATGAAACATGTACTTTTCTTGACTGTTTTTATTCCCTTTGAAGCTCAGATAGTTTAAAAAGCATGTAGTAGCTTAAAAAACATGTATTTCAATTTTGTTTTAAATCAAAAGTCAATTTTACAAGGGGAAACTCTAGCAAAAATTTCAGAATCCTCTTTTCTCTATCCCTTTTCAGATTTCCAATCTTGATTTGAAAAGTATGTCTTTCTTGACCCATTTTGATGCTTAATGCTTCCTACAAATTATCTAAAACTGATGCTTATTCCCTTTTATTCACCTTTGCTTTCCTCTTAACGGATAAACTGATTTCATTCAATGTTGCAACCTGTTTCTGTGAAATTCAGAAATAAGTTACAAATAAATAGGATTTTTGGCCTCTCTTGTATCCATGTGGTTTATTTCTTCTTCTTTCCTTCTTCTACAAGTTGTTTTCCAACTTCCTTCATGTGCTATTTTCCACATCCTTTTCTTTTACAAGCTACTCCGGCTTCTGCCTTTTCTAACCCAATCCTTAGCTTCTTTGATTTTCTCTTACCATTCATTTCACTTTATGTACTCTACTTTTTCCTTTGTTGCCAGCCTATCTGTATCTCTTTCTCATCCTGTGTCATGCATTTCTATATTTCTTTCCTTCAAGTACCATTAGATACATTGAACTTAGAATATGTATTTGCTTTAGAACATGAGTATTGGAATAACATTGTACCGAGCTCAAAATTTGTGAGATACTACTATTCCCTTGCAGGTAAAAGAAGATGGAGATGGAAGTGGAAGATGGAAGAGTTGAGATGGAGATGGAGATGATGAGGAGCGGGGATAGAATATAGAAAGGCAATGATGGGTTCCTTTTTACTCCTCTACTCTGTTTCTTTAGCACATGTAGTATTCTCATTTCCATGTATATGATGAGGCATTTAGTCATATCCCATGGCTTGAGTGGGAAAACTTATGATCGCTTATGAATAAATAATTAAATTGAAATAATTAGTTGATTATCTCTTTCTACATTCATTTTTCCTTTTATTGTACAACGGTGTAGGAAACTCAATATCTCAATAAAATGAATTAACATAAGGGATAATCTTAAAGTGAATACCTGTAACTTTCACTGCATAACCATTGAATGAGATGTGCCTCCTTGTATGTTGTTTGACTGTCTTAGCCTCTGCCTTTCAACTTGACTCCTTCCTGCTACTTACATTTAGACATTATTGTCACCATTTTTTTGTCAGTATTTTCTTGACGTAAGTAGTAGGAAAGGAGTCAATTGTAATCATTTATGACAGTGTAGATGGATGCAATCTCATTAATCACAAACAAATTAATGAACATAGGATAATAAATTTAATAGGAACCAAGATAATAACCGTGAATCTGATTACTTGAAAACTGCCACTATGTCTACTATTCCAAAACTATACACCTCACATACTCTACAATCCGGTGTCTTCATCAAGATAACACAACTGTCCTTTGGGGCTTGTGTTCTTTTGCTGAGGATATTCGTGAAATTATAGACTATGTGATCTGTTACATATTGTGCACACATAGCCACTGATTTCACTTAATCTCTTTCACAAATCAGCAGTAACAAAATAATCTGATGTAAATTCCCTTAGCTTAGGTATACTTCACCAAGGCTATTCATTGTAACAAAGTTTTGAGTTTCCCATTTTTGCACAAGTGCAAAAACTATCAAAACTATCATTAGGGCATAAATATTAATAATACCAAAAGAAAGGTCATTAATAATCATAATCACCCACACATCCTTATTACTAGGGTCCTGGCCCAAGGTAGTGATTAATATCGAAACTTTCGGCATGATGGAAACGTTAGCACCAGCTCTGCCTTCAATATGCTACATGTGAAAATACGTAAAATATGGTGCAATACAAGTTAGAGTGTTTTAAGGGAAAAAAATGCCAAATTGCTTTGTAAACAAATCATATCTAAATTGCTAATTAATTAGCAAGATAAATGAAAAGAGAATTTTTGTTAGGGATTTTTCAAACCTCGAACATTCCATGACATGATGCTAATGAAATATTTGACATATCGAATTCCCCCTACCTATCAAGAATTTTAAATACATCACTTTTCTCACACATGAAATACAAATAAAAATTTCCCGTTCGACATTACACTGTTCATACTTCGGTGACCTTGATTGCTAAGCATTGAATGTTGTTATGCTTCTTTTTATCTTTGTTGGCTTCTCCTTGTCGCAGGAAATATTCAGCATTCTCCCTCTTCGTCATGTCGGCTTATGTCATGTCGTTATTTTCTATTTTTGGCCCTTGCAACGTCCTTTACGATATTCTTATTAAGGGAAAATCGTGTCCTCAGATCGTCAAGATTGATTGTCGGTCATTATTATTATGAATTATAAATATTTTTTTGGTTAAGTCCTAAAATTAAAAAAAATAATAATAATAAAATAAAATAAAATAATGATAAAAATGATATTATTAAGCGAATGGTTGATCGGAAATTACATATATCTTATTATTATCACCATTTGTAATCAATATGAATATTAATTACCTCTATGTCATTTTGTTATATCATTACATTCACTCCCGTAGAACAAACCTCATTCGAAAATGGAGAAGGGAATTACCTCTTCATGGTGCCATGTTCCATCAAGCAAAAAAAAAAAAATTCATTCTATGGTTTTAATTTCTTCTACGCTAAGAAGGATCACAAATAAATACAAGTATTGCACGAATCTTGTACTAGGGTTGATTATTCTTTGTTAGATTCCTTTATTACATTTCAAGGTAAGAAACACAACACCAATTATTAAATCATCTATTACACACTAGAAATGCACTACAAGATCTTAAATTCAAATTCATTTAACATATATATCCAACCCCCTTTTTTTTTTTTTCTTTTTTGTTAAATATACATAAATCAAAACAAAATGAAACATAAGATTAAATGCATATTTCCCAAGGAATTCGTAAAAGTAGCATCTCATGCATATTACAAATTTTCAAATATAAACTTTTATGTTACATTGCAACTACATTAGACATATATACATTTTCCAATAAAATATATAAATTAAAATAATAAGTAATGAATTATGCCATGCCTTTTTGAAATCTTACTTCCATCCTGCAAAACCATGTGACCACGATATCAACGATTAATAAATGGAATGAAATCCACCCTAGTCTAGCATAATTATCATTTTTAGTTTCCCATTTACATAATAACATTAATAATTTGCACTCAAAAGGAAAAGGTTAGAGACACACATTTATTTCATTTCAGTTCACTTCATTTGTTAACAAGTGAGAGAGAAAGAAATAGGGAAGAGAGAGAAACAATATTTCACCAAAAGTTCAATTTCACACAAAACGTCACACAGTAGAGTTTCAAGCAATTTATTACAAGTTTCCACAATGGTTTTGCAACCCAATAGGGGTCCTACAACTTTCTTTTTATGTTATTTTACTAGTTGTAAAAATGTTCAAAGAAAGGCTCGGAGGTGAAGAAACCACTTACAAATGTTGTCCTTTTATAAGCAAACACACCACGGGTAAGCTTCTACTTGTCCTTCGTACACCAAGAATACATAGGAATTGATGAGATTCGAAGCGGCGAATGGTTTACGATTGGCAGCTAGTTTTCCAAGGCCATCGGTCATAATTAACATAGTTGTAAATGATCAAAATTCAACTCAAGGGATCAGAAAACCATGTCCAAAATTGATGTTCAATGGACGAACGAGAAACAAGAAACTTCCTACAAGTTCCCTATATATGGATAATTCACGAGTCGATGCGATAGAGAACTACAAAGCAGTTCTCAAATGGTGATAAGTTTTCTGGAGCCACCTATCATAATTGGTCCAGTTTGACCCGGTCAAACCGTGACCAAATGCCTACAAAATGTCATTTCCAAATCAGTAAAGAAGAGTTTTTTTCCAAAACTAAAGGTTCCGGTAATTATCTAGGAGAAATAATAGAGATTTGCAAAAGCGAGATAGGCATTTCATTTCTCACAATTCAAACGGAAAGCCAATACAAAACCTAAATTTTTAAATTTAGCATCATTCTACAATGCTAGAAAACAATGTAACAAGGCTCCTAGAAGGCGTCAAAATGATCAAAAATGATCATTCGAGGTAGATTCAAGGATAGAAGTGACTCCTCACATTACAAGGTACACTTAGGAAACTTAACATCTCCGTTCTAGTGTTAGGAAGGTTATTTTGCAAGTCTTCAAAAATTTTGATTTATTTGTTTTCACAAGAGAGTGGTCGACATATTTACAGGAGCTCAACTTCAACTCGTCAATAAAAAAGGGTACCGTAGCAACTGGGTTCATAAGGAAGTTTTTACATCATCTCGGAATGAGGGTTTGAGTTTATGCTTGTCTACCAAGGAATATTTTAATTAAGCAAGCTACGGATGAGGTATTTTGTTTTGAAAACAAGTTTATTTAAAACTATTAATTCTATGAACCATGCCTAAAAATTGAACTAGAGAGGCGGAAGCTGGGCAGTTTGAAATTGCACCCATCAATTGCACTTTCTTCTAGCCATATGGGGTGTATCCAAAGCTCTGACCTGAGTGTGCCCTACAACGGTTTGATTTATTTGTTTACACTTCCCGAGTGACCATCGGAGCCACCAAAATATTTTGGTTATCTTTTCAAACAAGTCATGTCCCAGTTGAAAGCTTCTTCTTTTTTGACATACTAGTCTGCCAAATCATGAGCAACAACAACATCTAACAAATTTCCTCTCCAATGGTTCTCCTAATAATTTTCAAATGTTTTTGTAGTTTGAATTTGAATATTGAATATGTTAATGTTATGTCTGCAGCTGAGAGTTTGTTCTGATATTATCTATTTTACAGTCAAATTCAACAATTCCTCCCACTACAAGAAAAATGTATTGCATAACCTTGTATGTCCAAATGAATAGTATTTATCTTTTTAGGTTATGTATGGTATTTTTTCCAATATCCATGATCAATTTTAACCATAGAGAGAAAAAAAAGACCCAAATATATCTATCCTTTTAAGAAACTTGATACAATTACCTCTAGTTGTCTTTTCTTTAGCTTCGATCTGAGATATCTCGGTATATCACTATGATGCCGACCACCAAAGGTAGAGCGTTGTCCAATCCTAAGAAGCAAGGAAACAATTATCAATAACACTAGGGATCCAATTTTTGAAGGGTCTACTTCTGCCCTAAAATCAAGTACATGAACAACGCACTTTGAAAAATAACTTTGTCTAGTTAAGCATTGTAAAAGTGAGAAAATTGACATTTTGATAAGAAATTGTAATAAACTATTCTGCAAGGCATATATTTCTATTGGGAGGCCTAGATAGATTAACCTATAAAATTCCAATCTTTGCAAAGTCTGCTCCAACCACTTTCACACGTAATAAGTATCAAAGCACATAGAACCTTTGCCCACTTGCACACCAAGTACAAAAGAAGTCAATATTACTTCTCTCCTAGTGAAGCATTTAGAGAGCAATGTTTGTGCGTTGTATTACGAGTGAGAAGAAAAAGATAGGGATATATCCTTCCCTTATGGCCCTGTGGATCTTTAATGTGATATATCCCTTTAGCGTAGTCCCTACAATATCTTGTACATGTTAAAAGCCTCCAACTATCTAGTCAATTCTAAATTATAATGTTAACTAGGTTTTGACATGGCTACCGCCCGAGGATCATAATAAAGTGGTTGAATAATTATGCAATGAAAGTGACATGTCTAAAAATTTTTGAGGAACCCATTTCCCTATCAGGGAGAACATGTGCTTCCACATGGGTTCCATAATTTATTTCACCCACTACCAATCAAACACACTCATTTCCCACCATTCTTTTAATAATTTAATTTAGTTAAATAATAATTTGTATATTTTTTCATACACGGAACCACATCTCCCTCCCCTTATAAGAGCATTGTCCTCGATGTGATGTAATGTCAAGGTTAAAAGAGGGTACTCATGAGCAAGGAGGAAAAAATCAATGGCTCATGTCATCAATGAAATGATACTTGTTGCCAAAGGGTGACCACAAGGAAGAAGGCAAGGTTTGACAATTTCTTAATGTTCTATGAATATTGGTAGTTCCAATTTATATTATTACCTATTTACTCTTTTCCCTTAAGAATATGTATCAATCTCAAGCTCTTAATATTTCATTATTTTAGATTTTAGTTTGTTTATTTTTATGGGTGCCAAACAAAATTGCCATCACAATACTACACTTGGCCCAAAAACAACACTACGGGTCCTCACAAAATATTGCTATATACCCACACAATTGTATCACATCAAAAAACTCAACCAAACCATTGAAAGGAACATACACACAGTCCACATAACATAGTAGATGTCACACACACATGCCTGACACAATAGTACTCATAACATAAGCATACTATAACAATACAATTGCCAACAATACACATACAAAGGTTTCACACAAATTCGGACAATAACTATATCTACATAGTGTCAAGATGGAAACAAAATCATGCAAAAATGAGGAGCATGAATCCTCAACATCATAAAACGCAACCCGACTCACAAGAGTACACATAAATCATAAAACCAACACCAAACACCTTCCAAAACATCACAAAAAAATTCCATATACCTCCCAAAGCATCACCAACAACTACATGTGCTTCCCAAAGCATCACAAATAAAGAAACCTCTAAGTGCACTAATCACACACACATAAGTCTCTTATATCTCCCTCAAGTCTCTTATGCCTCCCTCAAGGCATCAAAAAACAACTCCATATACCTCCCAAACAATTCCTTTCAATTCCTCTTCCTCCGATTAGGATCTAATTTTTGTTGGCTCGTGATAATGATCACTTTTGCTTGGCTCGTATGAAACCCATTAAGTAAAACTGCATCCATTTTTACTTTTTAGTTCTTTTTTAGTTTGGCTATACACAAATTAAATTATAGGAAAATACTCTCTCATAAGGAACAAGAGGATAACAATTTTTGTAAAAACTCCCCACTTTCCATTTCCAATTCCCATGGCTATACACTTGAAACTTACCATATTTATATTGCACCATGGTGAAATTTCATGTTGCGGAAATTTAGAGAAAAAGCTAGAAGTTGGCAAGGCCCTCAATGGGACATGTAAACTAAGTTAGGAAAAGAGCTCGCCACCCTCTTAGAATCCATGCGGATAATGTCAACTTTCCTTTAATAGATCATTGGTGTTGTTTTTCCTTAAAATACAAGGACAAAAAGATAAAAAAATTCTTTCTCGGTCAAATCAAATTAAAATTCATGTACTTTGTAGTGTAGTAACATACTAACAATATCATATCAAAGAGACATTTACTATATGATAATGTTTTAGAAATATCAATAGTAACTTTTGAAGGAATTTACATACTTGGATTGGCTTACCTTTTCAATGACATTTAATTGTCCATAACCTCGCTTATCAATGACCATGTCAACGGAAAAAGCATGGGTTATATGTAACAAAAGCGATGGTGGTTGACATTTTGCAGGTGTGCCTTGGGTCCTGCATTTCTGTCTTGCATGCGTAGGGAAATTTAAAACTTATACCTTATGAAAGCTCATCGATTTTTATTTTGGTCCCTTTAAGCTCGCATTACACTCACATGAATAATGCACATGAGTTTGAGGCAATTAAGTGGATCAAAAATAACATATATCATGTTAGTGGGAGCAATATACTCTGTGAAATAATTGTTGGGCATTCATTTATTTAATTCCAACCTTCTAATTTCTAACTTTTCATTCATGTCTACATCTAACTTATCAAATTAAATGCCCTCCAATAAAAATATTTTATGACATAAAATCAAAAAATGGTAAGCTTAACTCGACAAATAGAATCTACCTTTCATTGATATGACTATTTGTTTGAGGGCTTCAATTATTTATGGTTGCTCACACACCTCGTATTCTACATTGGAGCACATATAACAGATGTTATTTTGGTATGAAAAATCTAATTGGTATATTAGGCGTAAGACATGTCGGGTTTTAATTATAACCTTTTTGTTTCGAATTTCTATTCATATCTTCACATTTTTAACAAATTAAACGTCATGCAAGCTAGAAATGGGGGCCAAAATGTGATGCTTTAAAACAAGATCAAAACTATAAAGTGGACCATAGATTGTATCCATCAGAGCACAAACAAGCAGGCAATGCCTAGGAAACCATCGAGCACAAAATTAAGAAACAAGAACAAACATTCATTAAGTAGGAGAATCATGTTCATCTAACCAGCCCGAACATGGGAATTCCTTTCTAGCATCTGAAATTTCCCAACCATGTTGGCGAAAGCGGGGAGACCACAACCTTCCTAACAAGATGGTGGCGAATGAATTCTCCATTGTTGAGGGCGGGCGAGTACCGAGACAAGATGAAAGAACACCGTTGAGATGTGGAGAGGAGTAACAATATGAGAAGAATGGCTCTTGGGTGACGTTACACGAAGAATCATCCCAATTTCACAACTGATTATGAAGATTTTCCACCTCGAAAGCAAATTTGTTAGCCTAAACTTGAATCTATAGTAGCACATTGGAGATAACCATAGATTTGTTATACACTAAATTTTTTTGATCAACTTCAAAATCCATAAAGGAAAAAACATTTCTTTCTTTCCATATCAAAAATAGAATTTCTCATCTTAAAACATGCCAAATCTAGGTGAGCATAGTATTAGTTATTCTTGGTTATCTCCTAAAAGGATATGCTATCAATTAAAGCATCATAATCGAGAGGAGAGAAAAATGAGTGTATCTAATTCTAAGCAAGATGTGTTTTTAGAAAAAACTAGAAGAGATACATTAAAGTTTCCAAGTGGTTGTAGAATGAGAACTTGGGAGCCGGGATCTTAATTTTAATAAGTTGAGACCGCATGGTAAGACCTTAATGTAAAACACACCAGATAAATTAGGAAATTTTAGGCTCCACACAAATAGACCGAGATAGTGTCAAATCATTGATTCCGTGAAGACGAAGTGGAATGAATTGCCCATTAACCTGTTTAGTTTTTCAACCATGGGAAGATGAGGCAAAATTAAGTAAGATCCTTTACTAGTTGAATAATTACAATTTGGGGTATCAACATAACATTTCGAGTCCATCCACCAAAGTAGAGGAGGAGCACACCGCTTGTATAACATATGATTAGGGACCAAATTTATCACTTCATTAATACTATCCTAATCTTGGTTAGCTAGCCAAAACTAGTCTTTAAGCTCAGCCACCGATACTAGGATTGAAAGTTTTTATAGAATAAGTTTTAGATTTTTTAAATTCCATGCTTAAAACATTTGATGCATGAATCCCTAGAATATCTTTGAAACAATTATCATGAGTCTAGAATATCGAGACCACCAGAGAGAATGATTGTTAATGGAGATCCCATTACAACAACAACCATCACCTTTCCATCAAGACAAGGTTTGATGCATTCCCATGATTTTCAAATGATTTTTAGCACAAAAGTGCCAACCACTTTAATAGGCACTAGAGAAAAAACCCCTAACCTTTTCATGCAAGGCAACTATAAGGTGAACCTTTTTCAATGTCATGGCCCAGAAGCACTTTCCATGCTTCTTATCCTATGATGCATCTAACAATCCATTTTACACAGAGTGCCTACCCTTGGCATTGTATGTGAATAATGCCTAAACCCCCATAATTGTGGGGAAGGAAACATGTCTCCGAAGCCACTCGATGAAAACCTTTTCCAATGGATGTGTTGGACCGAAGAAATCCTTCGAGGAGTTTTTCCACTTCTAACTAGAGGCTCTAGAAGGAACCCAACATGAACAATTGTAAACGTGCATGACCATAAGTACTTTAGAATATATTTGGAATTTTCTCCGCCAAGGACAAAGGTCCGGTAATCCAATAATCCAAATATTTTTCTCATCCGATGAAGCTTTAAAGGAAAAAGGGATGCCAAGAAATTTAAACATTTCACCATGTGCAAGAATCTTCCACTCAAAAGAGGCTAGCCATGTGGGTGCCGAGAGGAAGGATTGTTGGTGGCATGAGTTTTCTCGGCATTGAATGAAAGAACCAAACACTAAAAAAATATAACTGTAGTGCATGGTATTATGGATATTAGATTGTTCCTCAATGAGAATGAGAAAGGAATCATCTGCAAAGTAACCATCAAGCAATTGAGAATTTTTTGTAGAACGCAGGTGATATTCCCATAACGATTCCTTGGGTTTTGGCATGGGCTAGAAAACACCCAAAACCTTCGACAAGAAGCAAGTAGAGCATAAGCTCTAACGGGAACCATTTTCAAATGAAACAGAACATTTCGCAGATTCAAAGATGAAACCATTAATAGTGATTTGGGCAGAGGCATTAGCAAATTACATTCCAACTAATTGGATAAAAATCGGGTCGAAACCAAGGTCTTGAAGCATGACAAGGATAAACAACCATTCAATCCGATCATAAGCTTTCTTAAAATTAATTTTAATGAACATAGCAGATTGATTGGATTTGTGAGTCCATTTCATGCCTTTCCATACAAAAATGATGTTGTCAAAGATGTAGCGCCCTTGAATGAACCTAGTTTGTTCTAGTTGAATTAAGGTGGAAAGAATATTATGAAGTCGCATAACCACAACTTTGGTGGATTTTTTAGAGACATTTAACAAAGGATAGGCCCCAAATAGGTAATTTTCTTTGGATGCCTTGGTTATGAGATGAAGTTAATATTCCCATTTTTGACACATGCCAACAATGATTGGTTTTGAAACCCCTCGAGATAGACTTGAATAAGGTCTTGCCCAAGTGAACCTCATAACGATTTATAGAATTGGCAGGGGAAACCATTGTATCTCAAGGCCTTATCATTATCCATTTACATGAATGCATCGTGGAGGTCATAAACATGGATCATTTAGTTGCACACCACCTTTATTCAGCTTGGAAAAGCTTACACAACAAAACAACTAGACATTTTTCAAGGGCTTCTTGTCTATCGCATCAGAGGGTTACTAAGCCTCGAAAGACTAGCTTATAGTGTCACAAAAATACTTAAAGCATGGGTTAGGGGTTGTTGACCCGAGCTCCGCCATCAAATATTTTCCAAATTTGTTGAGAAGGATTTTTGGCATTGAGAGAAATAAATAATTCTTTCGAGTCTCGGTCGCCAATTTTAAGACAATGCATGAGGCAAATGATTTGAGCTCCATGAGTGTTGTAATTATCAACAATTTGAAATTGATAGAAAAGTTCAGTAACTTGAAGTTGTATATTTTTAGAGAAGGAGTTTCTGAAGAAACACCACCTCTCGGCCTAAGAGTGGAGGTGTTAATGGAGTATGAGAGACATTTCATTTTGGCCAATCGTATGTCAGATTCTAAGGAATCTAGTAGTTTGATTTATAACGTCCTCCCACCCTTGATTCCACCTGACATGCATAGGTGGATAAAATTTCTTACAATGACTTAGCTGTGGAGCTAAGATCCACACACGATTGATATGATTGAGTGTGGGACCATGCTACATCAAGATAGTATTAAGAAAGAATTTGGCTTTATGAAAAAAAGCACGCTTATCATGCCAAGTGATACAAAATGGTATAGGGGAATGATAAGATAGTACAAAATTAGGCATGACCTTAGCTAGTATGGAATAAATACTATCAAAATAAAACATTCTTGAGATGACAGCATGGATCTATCGATCCGTTTAAGAACATGATCCAAACCTCCTCAAAGGTTGGACAAGGTGAGCCAAGATTCAAAAGTGGGAGAGTGAGAAGAATTAGGGTCATAAAACCCAACCATATTCCGTATTAAAAACCACGCCTCCATTTCACTAGATATCAATATCATCAACATGTGGCCGCATTTATCAAAGTGGGTGACTCAACCATATTAAAATTGTAACTTATGACCCGATAAGCATTAGAAATTGTTCAAGCTATTCATCGCTAAAGATCGACCTTTCAAAGTTAGCATCATCCGAGGTGTATCTATTAATGAGGCCAAAAGGGAGGTCGTCAACATTAAATAGGACATATATGGCACCATTTTTGGGGTCAATGCCATGGTTAATCAACAAGAGCTGAAATTTGGGAGCTAAAACAGAAATTAAACACCAACTCCTTTCTTCATGATTACTGCAGAAGGCCAAGATGTTAGGCTAGATGGATTTACAAAGGACATGTAACTGAAAACCTATAATTTTCACCTCTTGCAAAAAGAAAAATAAATAAATTGGTAAATATTTGCGGCGTTTCATGAACAACATACTAACGATAGGAGTCTGTTAGATCCTAAACATTCCAAGATAAAAAAATTCACGGGAGATATTAGTAAACATCCGTGCCTTTAGCATCCTAACCATCAAGGACGTCGAACCATTTTTGCAGCAATTGAGTAGTGCTATGCTAAAAAAATCTCGAAGATTTCTCTTTTCCTCGTCATATGCGATATTATATTCCTCTTCTATTGAGTCCAAACTGCACATCGGGTTATGATCTTGAGAGATGCAAAAAGGACTTTAGGACCTCTTCCTGGCCCCGTGAGATGTTTGTTAAAAGCAACGATGAAGGTTATGGCATTTTGACATTATAAAAATAATTTATCTCGGCCATGAGAATCGAGGCCACCTTAGGCATGCTTGATTATTTTGGTAACTAGAAAGATGAGTTGGTAGCATGAGTTGGTTCTTTAGGAGCAAGAGTTGGCTCCTTAACTTACGAACTATGGGGTTGTTCTTTAATAGTTGGTTCATGCTGACCATTTGAACTAGAGGCATTGGATTGCTGATTTTTATTCTTATTTTTTTAGGCCCCCACTATTTTCTAACCTTGCTCATGTAGGTGTTTGGTTTATTTAGAAGCTTCTTTGAAGCAACTACAAAATTGTGAGGAACATTAAGAGGATAGTCCTTGATCTTATGATCATAGGCCCGCCTAAGTAGTGAAGAAATTGTTAGGAAAGTTGATATACGAGAATACGATGGGAATAACGCCTTTCTCCCATCTAGATTACAAAAAAATTTCAAGTCTTGAGAAATATGTACCTCAATACAGACATGGATATGTGGACGAGTATTGTAAAACTGCTCTAGTTCGAGGAAGACCACCCTCACAACGGAAGAAGTAATCTAATGCACAAAATGGACATAAGGAAAAGGTAGGCTAGGAAATTTTACCATTACGTGTAATTTAAGTGCAACATACTCAGTGACCAAAAAGTCTTTGATCCATGGATACAAGACCAAAAAAGAGTTACGAACATACTAGGTGGTGTATTGGACCAAAATGTTGGGGGAATTACATATATCATAAAAGAAAGAAAGGAAGAATCCTTTAGTCATATTTTGGATGTTATCGATCCGGACCCCATGAGGAGTCTGGACCGTATTAACCAAGGATTTGAGCATGCTTTTAGAGGGGATGCGACCCAAAAAATACCTAATGACACAAAATTATTCCAACCATTGACAGGAAGAATTAAACTCAATAATAGGTAAAACAACATTAGGAGGATAATTATTACCTTATGGAAGACCTTCGGGATGAACTTATGAGGATTTTTGAAGGTGACGCAATTGATTAGAGCTCCACTACCTCCAACCACGATTATAATAAACAATCTTGAAGAGGGAGAGGTCATTATATAGGGCGTCCAACAATGTGTGAGAAAGCTTAGTTTAAACAATGGTATTAATATTCAAGAGAGCCTAAAAATCCAATGAGAATAACAAGTTTGCAAGGAAGAAACCCTAGTAGAGATGACTCCCAAACTAATAAACTTTTTCAGATATGAGAGTATTTATGTAATGCTACCAATTCCAAGTTGTTTTCCTAGAAGGTTTTTCATTAGTCTTAGCCTTGGTCATACTCAAGGGGCTAAATACTTTAGAGGCTATTGGGTATTCCACCTTTCTTATTTGTTATATTCTTGTGTTACCATGGATGTTAAGCTACTTAGTGGGGGGAAACATTATGTTTTAACATTAGGAGGGTGATTAATAACACTTTAAAGTTATATTATTTTGTTTGGGAAACTTATGTCCCTATGGCGACTTGGGGGAGAAAATAAACTTAAGTTACTTTATTTTTTAAAGGCTGACTTAGGTTTCTTGGGCCACAATTTTTGGGTAAAATTATAAAAGGAGACTGGGAGGAGAAAAATAGATTATTATTGCATACAACCTTATTATTTCCTTTGAGCAATCAAGTTGTCTACTTTTTCTATCTTGTGGAGTAAAATCCCATAGGAACCCTAGCTTTGATGGTGAGATATACATTCCTAGCTAGCATCGAATTATTGGGTGGTGTAAGATCCACCCTTGCTTGTCAATTTGGAACTAATTTTGTGCTAATTTTCATAGATTAATTTTAGAGTTTCTAGACAAGGGTTTTGGTGAAATTTTTCGTAATTTTCTCGGGTAGTCTTATATCATCCAAAAATACCAAGAACATTATTCTAGGGTTCTTTATTATCATAGAAAGCTTCTTGTAAACTTTCATATGTTTTGGCCAAATATTTTGAGAAAAATAAATAAAAACAGTTCATTGCCCTAATTTGAGTATTTAACGCCAAAATCAAATATTCTATTTGTTCAATTTATCTTTAATTTGTGTGTTTTTGAGTGATATCCCACATCAGATATTTCAGTGTTATTAGAGTGTTTTTTTTTTATATCGTGTTGGGTTGAAAATATGAGTGACAAGTGAAGAATGTGAAGTGGATTTGATGAAGGATATTGACCGACATGGTGAAGTAGGAAACCAATAATATTTATTTGCGACAACTCACTAAGAGATTGGCACAAGGCATGATTGATACTCATAAAGAAATGGGAGAACCTAGTAACTAGGGACACATGGTTCAAAGAGGGGAAAATTAAAATTCAGCCAACTGTCTCCTCACTCTATTACCAAGCCTTCAAGACTCCATGAACCTTCCTTTTTTAAGGATCCAAAATTTTCACTAGTAAGCCATACATCAGCTGATTTGGATGAGTATTCTTGTTCAAAAATTTACCAATTATTGAGTGAGGGATTCAGGGATAATATGCCTTTCATAAAGTATTACACAATGAGGATTTTTCATAAACCCAATAGGGACCAATAGCTACGGACACCTAAGTTAAAGAGGAGATTTGGAAAAAAATTCATTCCACACTTCGATGGTTTTAAGAAGTGTACCACATAGTCCTAGATTCAAATGCTGAAGACCTACTTTGACTTGAATCCTATCCATGAGGGGGATACCATTAAAATTTCCATCGTAAATCCTGAGGGAAAGGCACATGACTAGTGGCATCATGGGCTAATTACACAAGGGCACATACATATTGATACTTATGCATAATTCACATAGAGGATGATGAGAAAATGTGACAGGAGGGACATGGATAGGTATTGTAGAGAGTTTACTCACTTATGACAGACATCTTCTTTAGATCAGTAAATTGCAGATTTTTAGAGATTATCAGTCAGAAGTCCTGATGTTTCGAAGATGAGGTTGACCTCACTTTTCACAACATGTTTGATGAATTCTCTAGCTATATTTGTGAAGGCATTTGAGCATTATTCCATACATGAGGCTATTAGGAGAGAACGTGATTTGGAGTTAGATACTCTATATCGAGGTTTCCACCTTGAATTCAGCAAATGGAATCTCCATCTAGATCAGATGAACTTCAGCAGAAGGATCCTCTATAGAGGTAGGAGGTGGCAAAGAAGATGGTCATTTCTAGAGATCTTAGGGAAGAGTTGAGGTGAAATAAACTATGTTTCAATTTCCGCACCCCTTGGGCTCAGGTGCATGATTTCAAAGGGAAAGTGAGGGCTCAATTCATTTGGGTCTTCGAGGAGAGTGAGGTTGATAGAGGTGAGGAGTTAGAGATCCATGAGATAGATGATGGAGATGGATTTATATTGGATAGTGTTGATATGGAGCAGGAGGAGGAGAATTTCCTTTAGAGACTATAGCCACATTGTCTAGTACCCCGATGTACAAGGCATTCATGATTAGAGGAGCTATACGGTGGTCAATGACTTGTGCTACTCATTTATAGTGGGGCTAGTCAAAAATTTATATATTAGATAGTGCTTGATATGCAGCAGGAGGAGGAGAATTTCCTTTGGAGATTATAGCCACATTGTATAGTACTCTGATGTATAAGGCATTCAACATTAGAGGAGCTATACGAGTTAAACGACTTGTGGTACTCATTTATAGTGGGGCTATTCAAAACTTTATATATGCATTGTTGTTTGAGAGATGAGGTTTACATGACAAAGGACTTTGAGGGATTCAAAATTATAGCTAATCTGGGACCATATGAGATGCACATGTAGAGTTCCATAGTTGAGCTTCACCATGGATAACTACATAGTTACCGATGATTTCCACGTTGTTTGTATGGGAGTGACCAACACAAGTATTGGGAGTGTAGTGGCTTCACTCTCTTGGTGATTTTGGACTAACTTTCGGATGATGGAGCTGAAATTTATGTGAGGGAAGGAATGTGATCTTGAGGGGATTATCTATAGGAGCACATAAAGTGCTTGGAAATGAGGGAATGGAGAGGAATTTTTTACATGATGAGGTTTTTTTACTATGGGCCAATGTGGAGTCATATGGATGTGGGTGTGACCAGTAGTAGTGCATGTAAGATAGTTACAAAGATTGGTGTCACGAGTTCAGATCATCTAAATTTATCATTATGTTAATAATTTGAGGTTTTGGTAGACTGGAGATCTCCTTTTCTTGTTGAGTACTCCAAGAACCAACAAACTTGTGAGATTCAAGATGGTTGTGTAATGGATGAAAACTACAGGTTTGGGGGATGAGATGATCTTCTAATAGGGCATATTGTACCTTGTGTTAGATACATGGTTGAGGATGGAGATATTGCAACATATGCATTGTTCTTTCATAATTGGACACTTGAGCTCGATGACAACTAAAAATCCATATCAAAGAGGTTCAGATGGCATGGGTTAAGGGAGGATATCCCAAACTTTATAAAGGGATGTATCGTTTATCATCATTAAAAATCAAATCTTACAGTTCATCATTTTCTAATTCGAATGGGGATAACTCTCCATATATTTTATCGCTTCTAGGCGTGGTTGGAATTTCACCCATGTGATAGTCATTGGTGGGATGGAGTTGACTTGGTTACTGGTTATGCTATAGGTTCACACTCATCACAGAAGGTGAACTATGTAGAGTTAACATTATCAATTGACAATTTACTAGAGTCTTGGGATTTTTCCCCAATAGCAAAATATGAGATACATTATGGGAATCCTTACTCTCATACGAGTGTGGGTCATGTGGGAGAGTTATCACAATTTTTCATATACAAATTATTTCACAAGTTGATTAGAGAAGTAGTGAGTGGTCATATGATGTTGGTATCGATTGGCAAAGTCCCGATGTCGATATCAATGGAGAGTTGTTTTGGGCATCATTTTACTTCACAGACAACATTTTTCCTTATAGAACATGGAGGTCATGATGACTACATGGGGTTGCATGGATAATTTGGATCACACCGATATTTTTGACCGTAGGGTGAGCCTGGAGAAACTTAATTTGTGGTAATCATCTTTTTGTAGCATGAAAAGATAATGCTTGGGGTGAAACATTTCGAGGAGGGGAGGATTTTAATGTCCCCAACTCTGATCAGTTGGCCTAGGAGGTTTTTCATTACTCTTATCCTTGGTAATACCTAAGGGGCTAAAGACTTTAGAGGCTATTGGGTATTCCACCTTGCTTATTTTTAATGTTTTTGCATTGAAATGGGTGTTAAGTGACTTGGTGGGGTTAATAATTTATGTTTTGACATCGGAGAGTGACTAATAACACTTTAATGTTATATTAGTTTTTGGGGGTCACTTATGTCCCTATGGTGACTTGGGGGAGGAAAACAACTTAAGTTGCTTTATTTTTTTAAGGTCAACTTAGGTTTCTTGGGCCACAAATTTTGGGGAAAATTATAAAAGGAGATTGGGAGGAGAAAAAGTTATTATTATTGCATACACACTTATGATTTCCTTTGAGCAACTGCTATTTTATTTTTCTAGCTTATGGAGTAAAATCCCACAAGAACCCTAGCTTTGGTGGTGAGAGATCTATTCCTAGCTAGCAGGGCATTCTTGAGTGGTGGAAGATCCACCCTAGCTTGTAAATTTGGAAGTAATTCAAGGCTGATTTTCAGAGATTAAGTTCATGGTTTTCAGTGTGCTTTTTCAAGGACTAGCAATTGGGTTTTCGTTCATATTATTTATAGATGTTATTTCAAAAATTTCAGAATCTACCCATATATATTTGAGAAGATATGGATTTTTAAGGTTTTCTAGTTGTCTAGGGTTTTTCTGCGATTTTCTGGTAGTCTTATATGATCTAAAAAATTTCAAATATATTGTCTTAGGGTTATTTATTATCATAGAAATATTCCTACAAATTTTCATATGTTTTGGAAAAATATTTTTAGAAAAATAAATAAAATACGATTCGCTACCATCATTGAGTATTTAAGGCAAAAATCGATCTTCTATTTTTGCATTTTATTTTTAATTTATGTGTTTTTGAGTGATATCCCACGTAAGATATTTCAATTTAATATCCAACACTCTAGTCACGTTGTTGTATTAGCTACCAAATTAAACATCATCCAATTCACGACCTTAAAGCCATATAAAAACAATATACATCGGTAATTTCTCTCGCTTGACCATCAATTGGGAAAGCTCACTTGTTGATGATTATCCATGCATCACCTTACTTGTTTCAAATACTCTAACTTGAAACTTAAATGGTGCCTAAAAAAGTCTACAAGAAGTTGAAATTAGACACAATTATTCATGTTAGCAAAGATTGTTCGACCGGTCCTTAATCTCTACAAAAGTTTACCTCTACATCTTACGTAACATGCATTTTCTCCTTCATTCACTACCCACAAATGTTTTGTCATTGTTAAAGGCATAGGTATCACATTTTCCCTTTTCGCTTTCCCCCTTCCACTTATTCACCCTGAAGCCCTTCTTCTTCTCCTCTTTTCCTCTCCCTTTACTTATCCCTCGCAAATTTAACATCTTTGATAGATCCCTTTGACGTTTCCATCGTACATTTCACGTACGATTGCTAGTTTTATATTTTATTTTTCAACGCATCATCTAACATCACCATAAATGGTAGGAAAACATTTGAAGTTTATAAAAATATATACAATGTGATGGAATTGGAAACACAAGATGTTTGACTAAATTTGTCACTATATCTTTAAATTAATCAATCACATAGAATACGATTAAAATTTGACTCAAAAATTAACTCTAAAAATGAATACACACTTGAATTAAATTGTAAATTCATTATCAACACTAAATATAGATTCATTTGTGACTTTGAATATGACTATAACTACAACACTAGTTTATATATACAAGTAATTTTTATATTTCATATTTCAATTTTTTTAATTTTAATTATATAATCATGATATTAATATAAATTTAATACTATAGGTTACAAAAATAATATTATGATAAGCTAGAAATCAATTACACATAATATTCATAAGAAAAGCAATTTGCATCCTTATTTTTTGTTCTTATTTTATAATGTGATAATGTAATTTGTTACTTTAATTTGGCTTAATTATTTTTATTTCCCATGTATTTTGTCGATTTGGACTTGAGGCATGTTAAAATACCGCCTTCCTTTGTAAGTAGTTGTACTATTGTATTATTAGTAATATAAGAGTCATTTCCTTAGAAAATTAAATAATAATGATAACAATAATAAATAAAACAATGTCATAGTAAATTGAGTGTATTAAACACATTACAATAAACTAAAATTATTTTAATTATATTTATTAAAAGCGCTTAAATATTCAAGATAACTTATTTAACCCTATACATATGGCGTAATATTACAAATAACATGTTATAATATCATGATTTACCCCACACATTACATCCTACATATTGAACATCTACATTACCCACCACCACTAATCCCAACACTCACGCATATCATCACTTTAAACTAATGTGTAACTAAGAACTCCTTAACTATCTCCATTGGATAAAGAATTGCTAAATATCCACAATAATCATTATCCTCACATTAATAGTTTGATTTTTTCCTCCACAAAATGTGAAGGAAAACATCACTTTTAATATTTGAACCACCCTTTATAATGATAAATATAAAATATATTTACATAGTCAGGGGTGACCGGATAATAAACAGTCCCACAAAACGCCACAAGAGCACCAATAAATTATAAAACGCCACAAAGGATACATCAACATGTCCATAGGACAACTAGAGAGCACATTAAACAAAAATGTCAACACCACCAACATCAAGCACATGCCGCTTCACCAAGAGGAGGGTAGGATAATCCCGAGGAGGGATGAAAGCTCCACTATGAGGCTTTGCTAAAGGAGGATCCACCTGCCAACCATTGTGATCATGATACTACATTTGTGACATAACCATAATTCCCCAACGAGTGGGAGGAGATTCTACAATGGTCTGCATGGATGACAGTGGAGAACCCCATTGCAGAGAGATGGAAATTCCTTTCCCCAGTGGTCGTAGCCTCCAGCCAGATCTAAAGGATGACAGGAGTGAAGGGAGTTCTCAAGGAGAGGTAGAACAATGGCTACTTGAGTAGATCCTCTGATGTGGTCCAACAGGTGGCATCCATCAGGGTAGTGAAGGCTAAGGTGGTAGTAATTGAGGTTCCAACGGGACCCAAATTATAGTGATCAAGAAGCTCTTACAAATGAGAAAACTCCAGGGAAACCTTGAAAACTTAAGTTTGACTCTATGTGCCCACGGTAGGAAGAATAATCACCTTGTTATTAGTGGAAAAGAAAGTAATAAACTAATCATGCTTGAAAATTAAAGCATTGTGAGGTTTCCAGATTTGAAACAAAATACAAGATTGAAATAAATGCCAAAGTGTATCAATGTAATGAGGTGAAGGAATGAAGTAACCAAATAAGGGCATTCACCAAGGGAAGAAATCAGGGTTATAAGGAAGAAAAAAATAATGGATACACCTCTAGATTATCTAAGAGCAGTGATAATACCAAAAGATGTGTTTAAATGACTAAGGGCGAGAGAAAAAAGGACAATTAGGATTAGAGATTCCAATTTGACTAAGCCTTTCGCTTACAAGAAAACCTTAGAAAACAAGACACCTGAGAAAGTGGTTAACTTTAGGCTCAAGAACAGAGTTCCATGTATGGGAAAGCTTCAAGCCAAGTGGAATTTGTAGAGTGTGACCCCCACCGACCATTAACCTTATACATGCCATGCTAAATCAGGTTTAATAATTGATATTTTGGTTTGAGTGTTGTATCGGACGAAGGTTATTTCCTAATTCCACCTCTAGTCATGTCACCAAGTTGTAGGATATTAAAGCCCAAATATATGGAGAATAACATTGGGCAAGAGATCTTGAATTTATAGATAGACAAAAGGTCCGAGTTGGAAAAATTGTATTTCTTCTTGAGATCGACCAACAAATTCAGTCTCTATGGCTCACTAAACCCGGATGGTATGAATTCCCTTGTGGAAGAGTTGAATCGATTTAATGCTCATAGTTTCACTAAGAGGAAGATAACCATTATCGATGGTAACAGACCACCAAATGTTCTACAAATAAAAATAAATCCCGTGCGAAATCCATCACCAACTCATTGCATCAAATGTTTATCCTACTAGAAGGATTTCCAAGTAGTTTTGACAATAAAGGTACCAATAATTTTTAAAGGAGCCAAAGTGATAATAATAGTATCTAACCCAATATTTTTCTAGTACTTATTTCCATAAGGGGCTCCATATTCAATATAATCACGCAATAGAATTTTATAGGCTTGATTTCTTGATAAAAACCCGATAACCCATTTAGCATATAAGGAAACACTATGTCGGTAGAAATTGATGATCCCCATGCCATCTTGATCATGATGAAGGAAGAAGATGTCCCAAGTAACTATGTGAAAACTAGTTAAACTTGAACTTTTACACCGTAAAAAACTCTGAAGTAGATTGGCAAGGTGGGTGAACAAATTGCGAGAAGGGCACCAACACTCAGAGTAATAGACATGAGTAGCAACAAGGATCTTACTGAAAACTTGGAATTTTCTGGCCAAAGATAGGGGTTTGGAAGACCACTTGGTAGCTTTCTGTGCCACCCTCCTAATAACATAATGCCACAAATTCATAGAGCCACTATAAACACCATAATGAATGCCCAAAAATCTGATTCGATCCCATGGATAATCCATTTCTAGGGGTAGTCCTTCAACTAGTCCGGAGGAGACAAATAACTTTTTCGATAACCTAATGTTTTATCCATTTAAATATGTGAACAAGAAGCCAAATAGAAAGTGTCAAGACATTTAAATACCCGAGAAACATTATGCTCTTATTCAACAATAATTAGAAAGGGATCATTAGTGAACTAGCTAATGATAAGTTTAGTCGCATGATCCGGAAAGAAAATCCCCGAATATGAAATTGGTAAGATTTTTGAGAAATTCAATAACCCAAAGTGCATCGAAAAAAACACTAACAACATCATACCGAGAGGGCATCCCCTGTCTGGCAGAGGAAAAATGTTGATGGAAGTGGAATGGTGAAAATTAATGGTGAGTTGGACAAAAGCATTTGAAAACAAGGTGCTAATGATCGATTGAAAGAAATCACCAAAGCCAAGGGCTTTGAGCATGACAAGGACGAAAGGCCACCCAATGTGATCATAAGATTTCTCAAAATCAATCTTGAGGAAGAGATGCCTCGCAAAGAAACCCAATCCCATTTCATGCCTTCTCACACCATGATAATATTACCTAAGATGTAATGGCCTTTGAAAAAACCATTCTACTCGTGCCCAATGATTTTCAAAGCATAGGATCCACAATGCATAGTGGCAACACTTTCGCAAGAATTTTCTAAGAAACATTCAACAGGGGTGATTGGTCACCGTTATTCATCTGTTTAGGGTTTCCTACTTTGGAATGAACATGATGTCTCCTTCATTGATGAAACTCCCAAGAGAGAAAGTTTGGAGAGCTTCATTGCAAACCTAAAGCAAATCGGTTCCTACAAAAGACCGGATCGCTTTGCAAAACTTGCTTGGGATACCATCCATACCCAGAGACTTTTCATCTTTAAGATAGAGAAAGGTTGCATGAAGCTCCTCTAAAGTGAGAGGGGTGTCGTGGCAAGGAAAATATCTGGGAAAATGTTTATTAGGCACCACATCAATACATTTCTGCAGAGTAGTAGCACTCTCAATTGAATAATCCTAAGCATGAAAAATAAGACAGGAGTGCTTGAAAAATTTATTAGTGATCTTTGGGAGCTCAGTAAGCCATTGCTAAGAATCGTAAAAAGATTTTATTTGTTGACAAGCATACTTGTTCCAGAGGGATTTGAAAAATCTTTTAGAGGCTTTATCTTCCACCCTAAGCAAGTGAAGTCTCGACTGGATCTACACACCATGGAAAAAATGGTATTAAATAAGTTTGAGCTTGTGCCAAAAACTAGTAGCTTGGAACTAAAGATGAGAATCAAAAGGATTTGAATCGAGAACTAGATAGATTATTCTAGATTCCTTTTGGAGAGCCAAATAGGCACGCCAATGAACTTAGGCCACATATTTAGCGAACCTATAGAAGAACCTCATGGTGCAGTGAATTACCATCTCCCACCACGAAATTAAAATGGTATAAAATGGAAGATGTGGCGTAATGTTCCAAATTTTGGCAATGAGCGGGACCATTCCACGATTACTCGAAAATAAAAATTAAGATAGAATTGATTTTTGGGCACCTTGAGAGGGCCCCTTGAAAAAAAAAACTTAAATTTGATTAGATGGTGGTTTAACAAAATCACTTATGACCATACCTTGATAACAAAGGATCATAAGTGATTAACAATAAAAAATAGGGTTGTTGTGAAAGAATTGCATGGTCGAGTCATGTTAAATCCTAATCATATCCTTCTTAAAGATTGGTCCAAGTGAACCGTACTTGGTCTTTAAATTTCTTTTGATTTCGAGTAAAGCATCGTAAAGGCCCTAAAGTCTTTTAAAATAATACCAAGCCACACGTTCACCAATACATTAATGCATAAGAAGGGTGCCACATTTATCATCCCGATGCTTCATATTAAATTTGCCACAAAACAACAAGTAAACAAAGGGTAATTTTTCACCTAACCATTTCCATAATATTATTATTTTGGGACTATCTCGTTATCTCTCAAAATGCACCCAGAGAGAGATGGCGATGAGACTTTCTAAGTCTGCAATAGATCTCTCTCTCTCTCTCTCTCTCTCTCTCTCTCTCTCTCTCTCTCTCTCTCTCTCTTGTAGATACAATGGGGACACCTCAGGTCTGTGGGTATACCTATTTTGAGGTGAACCTCCGGGGTTAAAAGGCCGGTTCCTTATTGGTGTTCACTAAACTATTTTCTAGGAGTTTAAGGGAAAAAGATGACTATAAATTTAAATAATACTAAGGTGATACACCAAATTTGAGATGAGAACTTGACTGAGTGACATACACAACTGATTTGTGAAGAATTCTTCAGTGCACGAACCAAGGGATAATCACAACAAGACTAAAAATAAGGGCAAAACACTTAATTTGTGCCAAGGGATAATCACAACAGCACTAGTAAGCTAATATGCATGATAATATTTTGCAAGATATGGTGAATTTGCAGTAGGGTAAAGTGATTAATCAGGGAATATTGATTCACAAGATTAATATTGACATACACAAGACTGCAGAATAACTTGGAAAGGAAAGAATAATTCACACTCAGAGGGTAAAAATGGCAAAAATTACTTCAGTGCTCATATCAAAAGTTCTCTAGGGAAAAATCTCTTAAAAATTCCCCCTTTTGTACTTTGCAAGAGCACACAATATATAGCAAAAGTTCACCCCCTTCCTAAAATAGCCTAAAAGCTATACTCGCCCATGTATCCTAATTTTACCCTTTATTTAATAATAAATAAAGGAATAAAATAATACAAACTAAAGTATGTGATAAAAATAGGAATTATCAGCCTTAGATACAGTATAGTCAAACTGAAGTTGACTATCCTATTTTTAAGAAAGAAAGGTGAATAGTTTGCTAAAATTAATAATTGTTTGCTAGGAAAGTCTTCTTTCTTTACGCATGAAAACTTGTATGATCTTCTTTGTTCTGTCTTGTTGTGAAGGCATGCAAAATATCATCTCTTGTGTGTAGGAAAAAGGATGCAACCTTTACCAATATTTGCACAATAAAATTGAAGTGGGGACCACCTCGATTTGTTTGAAATTTTGAATGTTGTCGCCATGGACTAGGAAATTTGCATGTGTTTTTATAAAACGGGACCACCCATGGTCATGGCATATGCATAGTTTATAATTCACCTTTTTCGGTGATCATGGCATATAATGTGTTTTGAAGTTTTGCATTGGTATTATAGTTTCAGAATTTTGAAAAAGTCCCTTGTAATGATTAATTGAGTGTCCACGTGGGCTGCCCCCCCTCTATGATGACTCACCCTTTTGCGAACTTTAGCCTGTGGTAACACAACCTTGGGTGGTTTGGCTTTGATTTTGTGAAGTGTTTGGGGCCTTTGATCTTTGTACTAGCATGAATGATGCCATCGATTCTCCATCTGCAGTTAGGGTTTCAAACCCCGTCATTAATTATGCTTAGTGGAATTTAATTGGGGCTTATCACTTCAGAACCTATGTGGACCGATCACCGTTCGATCTTCCACTTGGCATTTGGTGATCGGTTGATCCTTAACCATGGGTTAGGGTTTTGAAACCCTTGTTTGATGGAAGGTTTATACACTTGGGCTTCGCACTTGGTCATTTCATTTGGTTTTTTATTTTTTGAGTGAAGCCCTTGCAAATATTTTCCTCTCCCTGCATTTTTGATGAAATCATGGAGATCTTGGACGTCTTTGAGCCTATATTTTTTGTTTTGGAGACCTTCAACACCATTCGATTACGAACGGGTGTGCATTTTTGAGGAGCTCGAAGGTATTCTTGTAAATTTCATTTCCTGTAGCTGGAGTTGTAGATTGGCTTTTCTCTTTTGAGAATGATCTAAAGATCATTTAATCTATTTACTTGTTATTTATGCTTTGTGGACCATTCGAATGACTGCCTTGCTTCTGGTTTTCTGTTTGGTTTTTCGATTTAGTTGCTAATGAACTCAAATACGAGTTAGCAGAGGGAAGTGCCACCATCGTTTTGCTTGTTTGTTTTGTTTTCGTCCTCGGGCACGGTGAGTTCCAACACTGTTTTCTATTTTCCTTTGAGCTCAAATTTTAGCTCGCAACTCTAAAACATGGAAATACCAATCATAATCTTCACGTATACTTTGCATGTGAAGTCTCTCTCCTACTTCAGTAGTGAACTTTCAAACTCGATTTATTAAGGCTCCTTTCGTGCATGAGTTTGATATTTATAGATATGGCTCATTATTTGGAAGTGTTAACTGTTTTTGTGTTTTTCATTTTATACTCAAAATCTATTTGTTCTTCTTTTTGATAGATACATACCGGTAGTTTGTCATTTACTCCTCCATTCGTAGATGCATAGTTTGTAAATTCTTTAGATCTTCATGTAATGAGAAAATCTGTAACCATTGATTATTTGCAAGTGTAAAAGAAGTGTAAAGCACTTGACTGCCGTTTTTAGATACAACGCTTTATTTCAAATTTGAATACGAAGTTCCTTTGGTACTTGTCAAATTATGTTTTGGGAATCCACTCCATCCTTCCTGTAGATGAATATTTGTCATTTATGACTCGTTCCTTCATTATGTACAGGAAAAAATGCTTGTTTTTGAGTAATTTCTCACCGTAGATGCGTGCTTGACTTGTTGAACTCGTTTTGGAAAGCATGCTTTGATTGAATAATTCACGAGCTTTTTACTTTATTTCTTCATTGGAAGATGAATACCATATTGTATATTCTATATCTTTCACAATTCACTTGGAATAATGACTTTATGGAAATTGTATACTGTTTCTTTGTTGGAAACATGATAGCATTCCATTATGTATAATGAAATAGATGCTCCTTTTCTGGAAAATGAAGAAAATACCTATTTTCCTTTTCTGTAATGAATTTTCCTTTTTAGAAGTCATGGTAGCAATTGTATTTCAAATTTTGCATTAAAATATCATTTCTATTTTTCTAGAAAAGTCCATTTTGTAAGGGGAAACTCGGAAAAAATTTAATCCTTCTCTCTCCAGATTCTTATGATTTAACCATTCTAAAAAGATATAAACATCTCTCTTGCTTGTTTGATTACTTGAATGAGCTATCCATGTTGGCTTTTTGGATTCATTGCAACTTCTAAAAATTGTGAAGTAGTTGCCCTTTGATTCACACTTGAATTTGGAAATTAAAAGGAACTTTTGATAGTTGTAGCATGATGAAAATATGGAATACCTATATGTTTCATTTGATCATGATATCAACTTAGAAGTGATGAAACATGTACTTTTCTTGACTATTTTTATTCCCTTTGAAGTTTAAATATTTTAAAAAGCATGTAGTAGCTTAAAAACATGTATTTCAATTTTGTTTTAAATCAAAAGTCAATTTTACAAGGGGAGACTCTGGCAAAAATTTCAGAATCCTCTTTTCTCTATCCCTTTTCGATTTCCAATCTTGATTTGCAAATTATGTCTTTCTTGACCCATTCGATGCTTGATGATTCCTACAAATCATCTCAAACTCGATGCTTATTCCCTTTTATTCACCGCTTTCCTCTTAACTGGATAAACTGTTTTCATTCAATGTTGCAACTGTTCCCATGAAATTCATAAATAAGTTAGAAGTAAATAGGATTTTTGGCCTCTTGTATCTATGTGGTTTATTTCTTCTTCTTTCCTTCTTCTCGTCGCAAGTTGTTTTCCAACTTCCTTCATGTGCTATTTTCCACATCCTTTTCTTTTACAAGATACTCCAGCTTCAACCTTTTCTAACACAATATTTAGCTTCTTTGATTTTCTCTTACCATTCATTTCACTTAATGTACTCTACTTTTTCCTTTGCTGCTAGCCTATCTGTATCTCTTTCTCATCCTGTGTCATGCATTTCTATATTTCCTTCCTTTAAGTACCATTAGATACATTGAACTTAGAATATGTATTTTCTTTAGAACATGAGTATTGGAATAACATTGTACCTTGAGCTCAAAATTTGACAGATACTGCTCTTTCCTTGCACGGAAAATAAAATGGAGATGGAAGCGAAAGATGGAAGAGTTGAGATGGAGATGGAGATGATGAGGAGTGGGGATAGAAGATAGATAGGAAATGATGGGTTGCTTTTTACTCCTCTACTCTTGTTCTTTAGCACATGCAGTACTCTCATTTCCATGTATATGATGAGTCACTTAGTCATATCCCACGGCTTGTGTGGGAAAACTTATGATCTCTTATGAATAAAGCATTAAATTGAAATAATTAGTTTATTATCTCTTTCTTCATTAAGTTTTCCTTTGATTGTACAATGATGTAGGCAACTCAATATCTCAATAAAATGAATTAACATAAGAGATAATCTTAAAGTGAATACAGTAACTTCCATTTGGATTACCATTGAATGAGATGTGCGTCCTTGTATGTTGTTTGAGTGTCTTAGCCTATGCCTTTCAACTTGAATCCTTCCTGCTACTTACATTTAGACATTATCATCACCACTTTTTTGTCGTATTTTCTTGACATAAGTAGTAGGAAAGGAGTCAAACTGTAATTATTTATAAAGCAGTAGATGGATGCAATCTCATTAATCACAAACAACTTAATGAACATAGGATAATAAATCTAACAGCACCAAGATAATAACCGTGAATCGATTACTTGAAAACCGCCACTATGTCTCTTTGCTCCAAAACTAAACACCTCACATACTCTAGAATCCGGTGTCTTCATCAAGATAACACAAGCTGTCCTTGTGGCTTTTGTTCTTTTGATGAGGATATTCTTTCAATTCTTGACTATGTGATATGTTACATTTTGTAAAGACACATAGCTACAGATTTCACTTAATCTCTTTCACAAATCAATAGTAACAAAATAATCTTATGTAAATTCCCTTAGCTTAGGTATACTTCACCAAGGTTATCCATCGTAAAAAAATTGATTTGTCAATTTTTCAACAAGTGCAAAAATGTCAACACTATCATTAGGGCATAAATATTAATAATACCAAAAGAAAGGTCATTAATACTTATAATCACCCACACATCCTTATTACTAGGTCCTGCCCGAGGTAGTGATTAATATCGAAACTTTCGACAGATGGAAACATTAGCACCAGCTCGCCTTCAATATGCTACATGTGAAAATACGTAAAATATGGTGCAATACATGATAGAGTGTTCTAAGGGAAAAAAATGCCGAATTCTTGTAAAAAAATCACATCTAAATTGCTAATTAATTAGCAAGATAAATGAACAGAGAATTTTTGTTAGGGATTTTTCAAACCTCGAACATTCCATGACATGATACTAATGAAATATTTGACATATCGAATTCCCCCTGCCCATCAAGAATTTTAAATACATCACTTTTCTCACACATGAAATACAAATAAAAATTCCCCGTTCGACATTACACTTGTTCATACTTCGGTGACCTTGTTGCTAAGCGTTGAACGTTGTTATGCTTCTTTTTATCTTTGTTGGCTTCTCCCTTGTCGCAGGAAATATTCAGCATTCTCCCTCTTCATCATGTCTACTTATGTCATGTCGTTATTTTCTGTTGTTGGCCCTTGCAATGTCCTTTATGATATTTTTATTAAGGGAAAATTGTGTCCTCAGATCGTCAAGCTTGACTGTCCGTCATTATTATTATGAATTATAAATACTTTTTTGTTGAAGTCCTAAAATTTAAAAAAATAATAATAATAAAATAATGATAAAAATGATATTATTAAGTGAATGGTCGATCGAAAATTACATATATCTTATTATTATCGCCATTTGTAATCGATATGAATATTAATTACCTCTATGTCATTTTGTTGTATCATTCTATTCACTCCTGTAGACCAAACCTCGTTCCACGATGGAGAAGGGAATTACCTTTTCATGGTGCCATGTTCGGTCCTTGATCCATGTTCACTTTCGAACATCAACCTCTAGTTTCCTCCCCTCTGGTCGTGTAGTCTGTTTGCTTTTCGCTTCAATTGTTTAAATTAAAGGAAACTATAATGTTGCTTCCTCCAAAGATGTGTCGTATGCAATTTAACCTTTTGGTCAATATAGGATCAATTAGATTAATTGGATTTCTTTTCTTGCTATCTTGTGAGTGTGTAAGGAGGTAGTGGGTAGTGCAAGCTTTGATGGGGTTGTTATTTGTTTTTAATGCTCAAGTTAATCTTTCCAGCTACCACCTATCATTTTCCCCTTCACCACTTTGGCAATGAAATTTCCCTTATGCATAGGTTCCAACAAAAAGACATTTTCTTTGTGTGGTTATTAGCTAGCGGTTGGTGGAATAATTATGGTATTCCATTAATTCTTTCAATGTGTATTGATGGGTTTTTTTCTTGTTGGCATGTCTCTTTGTTTTGGAGGGATAAATTTGGGGAAAGGGACTTTTTTTTTTTTTTTTTCCCTTCGTGTGGGTGGCGCAGTTGGACACTGTTGGGTTACATACGGTGATCGGGGGACTAGTTTCTTTGCAGAACCTTTTGTGCCTATTCTGAAAGTATGGAAACACATTGAGATCGCATCTCTTTGAAGCCTTTTGTCAAATATTTACATGCCTCGTGGGTGGTTCCACACCTGGTGAAAATATAATCCCCATTTTACTTCGATAGATATCCATGTTCCGCTCTAAAAAGGGCTGGGAGGACATTGACAAGGTTGTGGAGTCTGGTTGTACTCTTGGTAATCACGTTTTAATGGAATCTTCATAAGATTTTGCACTAAACCCATTTTGTGTATATATTTCTTTCATTCCAGTCTTTGAGACCACTTCTTTTTCAGATATTTCATCTCGTTGTTTTATAGCTCTTGCCCTAGTTGTGAATCACTACTTGTGCCAAACGTGGAAGCCTGTAGTGGTGTTTTGGATGCCCTACAAGCTCATGGTTGCATCATGGATTCTTATTGCAGGCATGTTAAACCTAAACTATGCAATTTTCTACTACCATTTCTATAATCTCATGAAATTTATGTTCTCTTCTTGAATGTTGTCTAGGAGTGGTTTGGTTTTTTGTTAGTTATTGTTTTCTTCTGGGAAAATTCAAAAGGAAACGTTTTTTGGTTGTCTTTGGCTGAAAATCTTGAAGTTTTTGTGAAGGAAGTAAAAGGAAAAAGTCATTGAGATCTCCTTATCAAGCATGGTTTACTTTTCTCTCATTCTGGTTATTTCATTTCCCAATAATTTGGGTATTTTCCTTGAGTAAATCCTTTGAGGGATGATCACTTATTTGTTAGATTTATTTTATGATTTAAAGACATCTGAGTTTTAATGGTAATATGTTGCAAATAAAACATAACAAAAACATTCCTTTAAAATCGACTATGTGGGTTTGAATCTTGCATGAAATATTCTATATTTTTTGGGGGTTTTGGGTGAATGCCGAAATTGTGGATTCAATGTCAAATCTTCATACTTGCTCGATATGGATTTCTGTGTGGTTTTGGTTGCTAAATAATGTTTTCCTCTTTTATAAGCTGCGACATTTGAGTTGTCATTAGTGGTTAAAGGAGTGTTTGAATCGAACCCTTCCGCCTTTAGTTACAGGAACGAGGTGCCTAAAAATAATATTGTATGGTAGAAAGTCTTTGATGTTAAATTATACTTGAATTCCCTTTTTAATTTTGAACCCTATGATTCAACTTGCCTTCCCATGAGAAGACTAGTACAACTGATACAGAGTGTTTTATTCATTGTTCTTCTATTAGATGATTGAGACTTGTTTGATAAGAGGTATTAATGATCTCCTTTTTTAACTCAATCCAAGTTGATTGTCCTGAAGATGTTTATTTCATAAGTAAAAGCTTTATCAAAAATTTTGGAAACATGTGGAGGACAATTTAGTCTTATTGATGAAGTTGTATAAATATGTTCTCCTTAAGTATTGTTCTAATAGAACTTGAATACTATCTGTTTGCATGGATGTGTTATACATATCCAATGTTGTGTGATTAATTTTCATGCACACGTGCACACACACACATATAAAGAGGAAAAGTGGAAAATAAATATAGTGATAGTTAACATATTACTTGTTCTAATACAGACTCAATAAGAAGTGATTCAAATACCTTTTTCTCTCTTTGGAAAAATTTAAGGTCGGTATTTATTATTGATTGTACAGAGTGACTATACCGAAGGTTATTGTTAGGAGTTCGTTAATTAGTGGGAAATATAAGAAAATTGGATTACCGCTTTGTTGAGTGACCTTAATGGATTATAGGAATTCTAAGAATAGTTTAGTGTTTCTTGGTCAATGTTGTTACTTTTTGATACCTAGTCATGGTTCCCTAGAATTTTTTTGTCTCTTGGGTTCGTATGCCATGTCGAATACCAATGATGTAACTATGTATAGTTTTTAAAAAAGGAGTAATGGTAAGATTTTCTCATGAGGTAAAAATGTTGTGTTGTGAACCCTTCTTCGATATAAGTAACAATGTAATTTTTTAAAACATTTTAAGAAGGATGGGTAATCCTTTTAAAATTTCTTTACGAGTGGATTAATATAGATGTGACCTACTTGATAAAAATCAATTATATAAGTGATCAAAGAGGGAATTATCCTTGTAAAGTAAAATTATATACCTTTTATCCCTAGCTAAACTAATGAACATTATTTGTTTGGGTGAATTATTAAATGATCATGAGGTGAAATCAATGAATAGATTTTAAAAGATAATAAGATTTACTAAGTAGGAGGAAATAGTTTATAAACCATGCAATCTATCTCTCATTCATTTGTAAGGTAAATTGTCTTCTTTCGTAAAAATCATCCAGTGAAGCCTAAGTGAAACCTTTAATCATTTTAGATAAATTCTCAAGCTTCAATAAAATCCTAGTTGATAAGTGGTTTTGTTTTGATCCATTCTTGAAATAGAGCATTCCTTTATTGATATTGTTAAATGTTATCTTCTTTGTTGTAATGGGCGGTCTTAAGCATGCTCGGTTCAAACCGACTAAAGTTAATACTTGTGTACATGGCTTGTACGTGTTGATAAAGGAAAGATTTGTGAAGGTTTCATTGGGTTGATTTATGAAGTTTCTTGTTGAAATGTCAAATGTGTTGTGAATCTTGTAATGGTGGTTGTAAAGGAGTTTAGAAGGCCTCTTGCCTTGCATTATCGATAATTTTGAAATAAAGTTGTCTTGTTTTTGTAGTGAAACTTGTAATTTGTGAGGAAAGGAACTCAATCACCCCCTTGTTTGTGTACTCTCCTTATGATATTATTTCAGTCATAACAATGTTGTAACATGGCTTGACTAAATTGTTATCTTTTTGTTCTCAAACTAAAGTTATTTTGAATCTTGTGATACCTTTGGTTTGTGTGCCATGTTGAATAGAAATGTTATAACCGTGTTTAGCCCTCTCATTTAACAATGGTTGTTTCTTCTCTCATTTAATAAAACTTTCATGTTTAATAACCCCCTCTATGGTCTTCACACTAGTGCAATTTTTTTATATTTTAGTGAGTGGCAATCCTTCTTCTAAGTTAATCGAAAATAAAATAAAATGAATTCATAGATGAATCAATAAATAAAATAACAATGAAATTGGGTTTCTTGTTAATAAATTTAAGAATCTTAAATTGGAAAGAAATGAGTTTTTTTACCAAAGTGTAAAGAAACCTACCCTTGTTAACCCTAACTACAGATTAAACTTTATCTTTTTTGTCGTGAAACATTAATTATTTCTAAATGTATTTTTGCTTGTTTTCTTTTGGGGACATAGTCATATCTTAGTCAAGTAGGGGAATTTGATTAAGGATACTCTAAGACTTATGCTCTTCTTTGGGGACCCCATGTGTTTCCTTTGTCTTACTTAATCAAGAGATTGTTAAATGAAGCTTTTACCCAAATCTAGTTGAACTCTTAAGACTTGTTAAAAGGCTGGTTAATAACTAAATAGATCATAATGAAATAAATTGACCTTCTCTCTCTCTAACCGTTGCCTTAGTACTTTGTAACCATTCTTTAAGTAATGATAAAATTTTGATCCTTTCTCAAAGGGGTTTTTCATTCGAACCTAAACCGGTACCTCCATCAATCGAGCTTTCACTCGTCTCCTTTTTCCAATAGAGGTTAAAACGAGGATTTTGTAGCTTATGGTTGTTTAGATAACCTTGCAGGATTTGTTTCACCCCACCCCATTGTTGTGTTAATCTAATAACTAATTAAACAAACATTTGTCAAAGTAAAGGTGATCCTCTTTCAAGTAATTTTTATCTAAGCCTTATGTCTCTAGTATAAAATAAAAGAAATATATCCCTATAAGGAGAATTGTATGAATCATAACATGAATCTTCTAGAGCACAAATTCAGGTCTTGAAAGATTGTTTAAGTGAATACTTAACCTTAAAGGATTTTTTCGTGGAGTGTCCTGAATCGTAACTAGGTATTTTTATGGTGTCTTGTCTAAGACAAAAGTGAACTATCCTTGATGGGTGTTGAGTGTTTCCTTACGCCCTTGTGGACATCGTTGTGTCAAGTTTTTCAAAGAGCTATTTGTAGCCATTGTGACCAATTTTTGTGTAGTACTATGTTCCAAACAAGTCAAAAACAATTATCCTCTATTTTGCTATGTATCGAGTGTAGGTTCATGCTCTCGAACCTCGGGACAAATTGGAGTTGTGGAGTTACATGTTGGTGGTCGATATTGGAAGAGTAATGTGATTTAAGCATGATGTGAACTATGTCATAATTGTGATATTGTTAGCGCACATGTTATGTATGTCACTTAGTGTGTAATTGATGGCATGTTGATGTGTTAAAGATGAGAGTATTCTCTCTCCTTTTCAGGAATTCTATGTGAATTTGAGTGTGAAACACTATTTTGTGTGTGTGTGGAAGAAATGTGATTATTGATTCGGAGTGTTGGATCCTTTTGGCATTCGTGATGTGTGGGTGTGCCGATATGTTATGTGACTAGGTTGATTGTAGTGGATTGGATTTCTTAATGATGTCATTATCATTTGTGTAGAAATGTGTGTATTTCCACGTTATATGGCAAGTGGACTGTATGTTGAGTCTGTGTTCATCATAATTGTAGTTCATGTGATATGTAATGATTAATGTCGTAAATTGGGACATATATTGAGTATATGATCCCTATCGTACAATGATTACACTTTGGGTGTAGCATGTGGTGATGTGATATGTTGTAACTGTGACTGTAACGTATCTGAAATACCCTGTATATGTACCTTACGAAGGTGCTATGATTAATTTGTGTGAACCACCATTGTGTTAGTGATGTAGTGACATGTTATGTTGTGAACCTTATGCTAACCGACCCTGAGGGAAATCGGTAAGAGTGTATGTTTGGAGTGAGGGGATGGGTATCATGCACCTAGTAACTCGGGCTGACCTTAGGCTCAGTAGATGATGACTGTGCCCCCTTCTCTCTATCCTTGTGGTTGTTGTATGGACGCAACCTAAGTATAGCTATGATTTGTGTTTAGCCTTGTCGAAGTGGTGGCGGGATGATTCGGATAGAGATGATCATAGTTGTACTATTGTTATGTTTTTTTACAAGTTGAGGTTCAATGTTCCAAGTGCCAAGCAACTCGTTGAGTACCCCTTGGTGTCGGATAAGGCCACACATTCCTCATGCGGCATTAACTCCACCTTACATGCATTATAATTGAAAACTTGCAAGCAAATACTAATGGTAAGGCACAAGAACCATAAAACAAATGAATTATTTTCTTATTTTTTGACGAAATGTATAGTTGGAAGTTTTGTGTAAGGAAGAACACATGTAAAAGGGTAGAACACCCAAGAACAATGTCAACCATCATTTCTATAATCTATACGCTAAAGTTTTGGACCATTTATAAAGAGATTATGCAACTTTAGATATTGTGAGAACGGCATGCTGATTCTAATGGTACCCACTACCAACAAACTTCAATGTAGTAAGGCATCAACGTATCTCCATTAAAAAAATTGAGAAAATCAAAATATAAATGAAAGGTATAGACCAAATCGAATGGATTACAATCCGTCACAATAAATTTTTGCGGGATAATAAAGTGTCTTAGTTATTATTGGAAACATTTTTCACGAGGTTATTGACTAACATCGTGAAACATTAATCCTTGTGCTTGATTGAAAAGAAGGAAAAATAGAAGTTATCTTGCTTGTTTCTCTATTAACACAAAGTGTGTACCAAAAATATCCCAATCACAATCCTCTCTCTTTCACTTTGAATATGGGAATGATCACTTTTTCTTCCACCTTGTTTCAACCTCAAGGCGAATCGGATCGGATAATAGCCGCCCAAATCAGAGCTCTTATTTTCATTGACGTGTAACGGCCCTCAAAATTAGCATCACGTGCGCAACTCATGAAAAAACACTCTCCTATAAATGCATATGCAAATCCTCACCATAGCATTCACCGCACTTCCCCTCACAAATCGATCATTTTGCAAGCACAAGAATGGAAATGAGGAGCATGGAAATAACAAGTGAAATCTCGTGAGCAACTTGAAGAGACCAAATTTTTGTGTAAAACCAAGGCCTACGCGGTGGTGTTCATCCGAGGCGGAGGAAAATGCAAAGCAGCAGGAGCGAGCACAAAAGAAACGTGGACAAAGAAAACGGAAGAAATCCAAGTTGGAACGAGGCAATGTCATTCACCCTCCACAAGGCCTCCTTCAATAGGACCACCTGCTCCTTCTTGCCCGGATATGGAGCGCCACAGCTTGGGGACCTCATCCGATCGGCCATGTGACCGTGCCCTCGAGACTTTCTTCTTAAGAAAAATGGTATGCTCAAATTCTACAAGTGTCGGTGGTAACCCCTTCGGGAAATCCCAAGGGATCCTCAATCTCTCTTTCAAGATCAGCGAAAAACTAAAATTCGGGTTAAGCAAAGATACACATGATCCACGGTCACATGCAAAGAACCACTTGTATGCGCGCAGCCCGCTTCTCGAGGAACCGATGCAGTCACCGTGTGTTGTACTAATTCCTAGTCATATGCACACGTGTGTCATTCTCGCTCCAAAATTTATCCATCAAAATGTACGCCGCCAATTTTTACCAAATTAAATTAACTATATTATTTATTTGACACCTTATTTTTCAGCAGAGAACCTTTTTGCCCAAGGCATTGGCTTCCCTGCTCACCAATAACACCATGGAGGGCATCGTGTCGGCTTCGCTAATGCAAGCCCTAGTGACCCGCAAGTAAGGGGGAAGTTGTAGTGGTGAACTGCATGCTCCACCTATCTCGTATAGTCCACCGCAACCCCGACTCCATCTCTTGCTTTTTGTTGGGCATGTGGTGACATTATTAAAAATCGATAAGCGTACCTTGACATATACAGTCTTAAATAAAAATGCAAATCTATGTTTTATTGTTATGGGTATGTTAGATGTGATATGTTGGGCGGTCACAGAAGGATGGCCAAAATACAAACAAATATTCTAATCCAACAACCAGTTGGATTAATTTCATACCCGAAGGACTTATAGGATGTTTCATACTTAGCAAAACTTCTCGTGTCAATCTTTATTCATACTTAGTGATACAACCATAGACTGACATGACACATTGCCTATCAATTGATGAACTTACCTTTTGACATCCATAGATCTTATCAGGCTTTATACACATCTATACTCCAGAGAAACACCATTGTATTACTAAATACCATGCCCAGACCTGTAGACACCTTTAAGTACATGTCTGAGACACTACTGCAGGATTAATACTCACTTTTGAGTTGCTCGGAGACCTTCAAAACCATGATGAACTCATTTGTGAATCATTCACATAGTATGGCAGACCAACCTTATTCTTACTACATATTTAGATTCATGATGTATGATCATTAACCTATATTCTTAGCATCATCATTGATAGAGCCACAAGATATATGTCAACAACAAAAAAATAGACATGTCTTTTTCAAGAACAATATACTCGTTACATTGACCATTATGAAGACTTGAACCATAGACGAAAATCATTCTTACAACTTGCCCCATAATGTTCAATTAGACCATATACTCACCTTGTAAACAATTTTAAAGAGATAAAGGATATAAACATTAGGAAATTTTAGCTTTTGAGTTTAAAATAACACCATAGACTTATACACTCGCTTCTTGAACTTGAATGTGATCTCATGGAAATTGATTTAGACCAAAACACAGTGATATCATACCTTTTCATACCATATTTTTAATGAGACCCAAGACTTCACAAAACGAATGTGTTAAATCCTTTTAAAGGTGTCACAGTTATACACATACTCCCATGACTCATATTTCAGACTCTTGAACACTTTTCACCTTTTGTCTATTCATTGGTCAAGGACACAACACAAAATTTTCAATCGTTATAGATCACAACGACTTAGTATCATTATGTCCAAGGTTTTTAATTAAGTTATAATGACATCTCTCACAACGCCTAATGGTGCATAATGTATGCATGAAAAACCATCTTGATGATGCAAAATTATCACCTATAGGTGATAGACGTGATCATTGATAGTGTGTAGGTGTGCTTTGGGTATGTTTATGTCTTGCGAGATGAGTTGTACATGGACGTACATTTCCATATAGAAAAATAAAAAACAATTAGGCAAAAGAATTAATTTATACATAAAGGTTGGTACAATTCCGATCGTAAACGCCCGATACGAATTTGTATAAATTAGGCACATAAAATAACAACTAAGAGAAATAAAATAAAAAATTGAAAATAAAACAAATTATTGCAAACTCAAATTAGCACTTTTGTGCATATATATTTCCTTCAATTTCGAGCTTCGGTGCAATACAATATGTGTAGATGTGTGTGTTGTCTTCCTTATCAAAGCTACATCTCAATAAAGTCTCTGTGTGTACATCTTCTTTCTTGTCAAAGCTATAACTCAATAACTTTGTGTGTGCCTTCATTCATGTCGAGCTTCAGCTTCAATACAATCTACGAGTGTCTTCTTCCTTATCGAGCTACGAATCAATAAAATATATACGTGTGCATACATTTTCTTCCATGTCGAGCTTCACTCAATACATCATGCATGTTTCTTCTTCCATGTCATAGTTATGGCTCAATACAATCCTTGTGTGTGTGTCAAAACTTACAATTTTTCGCTTTATATTGAGTTCTTTCATCTAACAATAAAACATCTTAATAATAGAACTATCAGCTAAAACTAGTACATTCTTTTGTGCATGAATTAAAAAAAAATTAATTTATTTTCTTTTCCTAAAAATAGAGACACTTATTTAAAACTAAACTATGCATAGAAAAGCAACTTTCTTTTTACTTTTCCTAAAAATAGCAAATGCATACATGGGAGAAATTATCTATTTCCAACACTCCCCCTTAATTTCGACCTTCAAAATTTTATTATTCTCCAATCGAGTGTGCACTTCCAGATCTGACATATTCCTGATGAAAAACTCCCAAACAAATTATCTAATACTCAAAAATTGCATTTCCGAAATCCTTTGTAAAAATATCAACAAACTAATCTTTGAATCAAGCTTTGGTTGCTTTCTTGAAACCATATAAATTTTTTCTTAACATGTATACCTTTCCTTCATGAATTTCAATACCATAACCTTTTTGCTGATTCAGAAAAAAATCCTCTTCAAGAATGCTGATTTTACATCCATTTCATAAACCACGCCGATACTAATTAGTAGATGATGTGATACCAAATTGTGTAAATTACGCAAATAAAATATGAGACAATATAAATAAAATAAATAATTGCAAATAAAAGCAGATTATTGCAAACTCAAATCAACACTTTTGTGCATTTATATTTTATTGAGGTCTTCATTGGAGAAACTATTTATTTCGAACACCACTCACATTGCGGAGCTTCTTCGCAAAAGGGGTTACATGCGCGATGGTATTGCTTTCCTTCCATGGGAAATGCAAACTTATAGAACACCTTGATGCATCGCTAAGCCGATTTGGGTCCGACATCTCAACTTCCCATTTGATTGGAATTTATCCTCTAAAAAAAGGTTGAAGCATAATGGATCCTTTGATTTCAAGTGACTTCATTTTCGTATCTGCACATTGTAATGCAGCATGATAAGGGATATTCCCTCCCGCACGATTGCCCACTAAAAATAACCGTAAGAAGTTGGTGTAAGATGTAAAACATGTGATATTGTGCTATAATGGCTGCATATGGACCCATTCAATAGAACTGAAACAAGAATATGATTTTGGGTGTGAGCTTGTACCTTGTAGATACTATCATGTCATTTGTTTCAGAAGTTACACATGAATATGTGGTAAATGGACCACGCCGATGAGACTAGCACAAATCCTCCTCTATGGAAGTAAAGGAGGGGAAACCTACTTCCTCAAGTACAAAGCACTTATCTAGGAAGGTAAAAGCATACCCAAAACACTAATGTGTAAGTCAAGAACAACATATGTGGAAGGCATGAGATGTTGAGAAGCCTTGGAAGCCAATACACTGGACACAAATTAATTAAATATCTTTATTAGTCATCCTTTCAATTCCTCTTTTTCTGATTAGGATCTACTTCTGGTTAGCTCGTGGTCATGTTCATTATTTCCTTGGCTCATATGAAACCCATTAACTAAAATTTCATCCATATTTACTTTTTTATTTCTTCCAGTTCGGAAATACACAAACTAAATTACAGGAAAATACTCTCTCATAAGGAACAAGAGGAGAATTTTTTAGTAAAAAATGCCCCACTTTCCATTTCCAATGCCCATGGTTGTACACTTGGACCTTACCTTATTTATATTGTCCCATGGTGAAATGATGATGTGGAAATTTATAGAAAAAGCTAGTTGTTGGCAAGGCCCTCAATGGGACATGTAAAATAAGTTAGGAAAAGAGCTTCCCACCCTCTTCGACTCCATGCAACCAATGTCAACTTTACTTTAATAGATCATTGGTGTTATTTTTCCTTAAAATAAAAGGACAAAAAAGATAACAAATATTCTTTCTTGGTCAAATCAAATTAAAATGCATGTACTTTGTAGCGTAGTAACATACTAACAATATCATAACAAAAAGACATTTGTGATTTAACAATGTTTTAGAAATCTCAATATTTACGCTAAAGGCATTTTCATACTTGAATTTTCTTGCCTTTTCAACAAAATTTAATTGTGCATAACCTCGCTATCAATGACCATGTCAATGGAAAAACCATGGTGTATAGGTAACAAAAGTGGTGGTGGTTGAAATTTTATAGGTGTTCCTTGGGTCTATTTCTATCTTGCATGTGGAGGGAAATTTAAAACTTAGAACTTATTGAATGTTCATCTACTTTTATTTTGGACCATTTAAGCTCACATTTCACTTGTAACGCCATCATTTTACACACACAAATACAATAGTAAAAATACCGAATTAATTTTTTTATACTTTCATTGCTCACTACATAATGCAACTAGGATTCCAAAAAGATAAACTCAAAAACGCATAAGACACTTACATAAGTCATCGAATAACATATAAACATGAAAAAACCATATACATGTTGATGCCACACTTTCCTTAATGAAAATATGCCAACAATGACCCAGCCGCAAGAAAGGGACTCAAGGATTGGCAAACCCACAACACATCACTCCCATGAATACATCTTAGTTACGGTTAACATTCCAAGAACATTATTGTGTGATGATAATTTTTTCATTTTTCCACCTATAGGTTCTTAAATTAAATTCGCATTCAACTCATAGTTCGACCATTTAGATTATCTTTTTATCCCTTACAACAATCTCCATAACTTACATAATTAATTGGAATATTTCAAATTACATACAAAGTTCCTAATTCACTCGTTCTTATGTTAAGCTTATGTTTCTCAAACCATGCTAAAAACTGAAAACATTTCACAAAAATGGTGCCATCACATAGGGGAGACTCTTAGCTTTGTAGAAATATTGTTTTTAAATTGAATAGAATAAGATAAATATCATTTTATAATTTTTACTAACAATAGGTCTTTAAAACATTTTTTCTCGTGAATGTTCACGTCTACGTTTAAGACTCTGTAACTTTTGTTTTGCTTATCAAAATATGATAGAACTTATACCATCCCAAGCGTGGACAAATTCTATACACATTAAAAAAAAAAAAAAATTGATTTTGATATTTTTTGATATAGTTATGGCGGGCAAACAGAAAGCACTCCGTTTTCTAAATATCTTAAGATTACTTTCACGGAAAAAATCATAAAAAAAATATTGCTAAAAAAATACAAAATAAAATCCATCCCAAGATAGACAACTACATCTAATGTTCACCAAAGGAAAAAAAAATAACAAGATTTGGTCATCCAAAATGCGGGCAAACGGACTATAATCTTATAAGTTTTTTTGAAAATAAAACTAAGTCATATAATTGTAAGTGTTTATTATAGTTAAACTTGTCCGTTTTTAAAAAAATTAGTATTTTAGAAACTACATTCGAATGCTACGATTCATATTTATATAAATTTTTCTAATTTATAGTGGGTGTATAGCTAATAATCCCTACAAGTTGAGATTTCGCTCTTTTTTGCAATATGACGTCCACGGATGACCCTATATTTGTCCATCAACTTCCTACACTTACCCTATTTCATGTGCGAGAAAAGTGATGTATTTAAAATTTTGATGGGGGGGAATTCGATATGTCAAATATTTCATTAGTATCATGTCATGGAATGTTCGAGGTTTGAAAAATCCCTAATAAAATTCTCTGTTCATTTATCTTGCTAATTAATTAGCAATTTAGATATGATTTTTTACTGGGAATTCAACATTCTTTTTCCTTAGAACACTCTAACCTATATTGCCATGGTTAATCAACAAGACCTGAAATTTGGAAGCTAAAACAGAAATTAAACACCAACGCCTTGCTTCATGATTACTGGAGAAGGCCAAGATTTTAGGCTAGATGGATTTCAAAAGGACATGTAACTGAAAACCTATAATTTTCACCTCTTGCAAAAAGAAAAATAAATAAATTGGTAAATATTTGCGGAGTTTCATGAACAACATACTAGTGACAGGAGTTTGTTAGACCCTAAACATTCCAAGATAAAAACTTCATGAGAGACATTAGTCAACATCCATGCCGTTAGCATCCTAACCATCAAGGGCGTCGAACCATTTTTGCAGCAATTGAGTAGTGCTATGCTGCAAAAAATCCTGAAGATTTCTCTTTCGCTCATCATAGGCGATATTATATTCCTCTTCTATTGAGTCCAAACTGCACATCGGGTTATGATCTTGAGAGATACAAAAAGGACTTTGGGACCTCTTCCTTGGCCCCTGTGACATGTTTGTTAAAAGCAACGATGAAGGTTACGGCATTTTGACATTATAAAAATAATTTATTTGGTCCATGAGAACCGAGGCCACCTTAGGCATGCTGGATTATTTTGGTAATTGGAAAGATGAGTTGGTAGCATGATTTGGTTCTTTAGCAAGCAACAGGTTGGCTCCTTAACTTACGAGCTATGGGGCTGTTCTTTAACGGTTGGTTCATGTTGACCATTTGAACCTGGTGGCATTGGATTGCTGATTTTTATTCTTATTTTTCTAGCTTCCCGCTATTTTCTAACCTTTCTTCTCGCAGTGTTTGGTTGATTTAGAAGCTTCTTTAACAACTAGTAAATTGTGAGGAACATAAAGAGGATAGTCCTTGATCTTATGATCGAGGCCTAGTAGTAGAAGAAAGTGTTAGGAAAGTTGATATACAGAATATGATGGGAGTAACGCTTGTCTCCCATCTAGATTACCAAAAAATATTTCAGGTCTTGAGAAATATGTACCTCAATACAGACATGCATATGTGGATGAGTATTATAAAAGCTGCTCTAGTTCGAGGAAGACCACCCTCCCACTTTGGAAGAAGAAATCTAATGTACAAAATGAACATAAGGAAAAGGTAGGCTAGGATATTGTATCATTACATGAAATTTAAGTGCAACATACTCATAGACCACAAAGTCTTTGATCCATGGATACAAGACCAACAAAGAGTTACGAACATACCAGGTGGTGTATTGGGCCAAAATGTTGGGGGAATTGGCTATATCATAGAACAAAGAAAGGAAGAATCCTTTAGTCATATTTTAGATGTTATCGATCCGGACCCCATGAGGAGTCCAAACCGTATTAACCAAGGATTTGAGCATGCTTTTAGAGGGGATGTGACCCAAAAAATACCTAATGAGACAAAAATATTTCAACCATTGATAGGAAGAATTAAACTAAAGAATAGGTAAAAGCACATTAGGAGGATAATTATTACCTTGTGGAAGACCTTCGGGATGAACTTATGAGGATTTTTGAAGGTAGCACAATTGATCGAGCTCCATTATCTCCAACCACGGTTGTAATAAACAATCTTGAAGAGCGAGAGGTCATTATATAGGGTTGGCCAATGGGTGAGAAACCTTAGATAAAACAATGGTATTAATATCCGAGAGATCCTAAAAATCCAATGGAATAACAAGTTTGTAAGGAAGAAACCCTTGTAGAGACGACTCCCAAACTAATAAACTTTTCAGATATGAGAGTATTTATGTAATGCTACCAATTCCTAGTTGTTTGCCTAGGAAGTTTTTCATTAGTCTTAGCATTGGTCATACTCAAGGGGCTAAATACTTTAGAGGCTATTTGGTATTCCACCTTGCTTATTTGTTATATTCTTGTGTTACCATGGATGTTAAGTGACTTAGTGTGGGGAAACATTACGTTTTAAAATTAGGAGGGTGATTAATAACACTTTAAAGTTATATTATTTCGATCATAAACTTATGTCCCTATGGCGACTTTGGGGAGAAAATAAACTTAAGTTACTTTATTTTTTAAAGGTGACTTACATTTCTAGGGTCACAAGTTTTGGGTAAAATTATAAAAGGAGACTAGGAGGAGAAAATAGATTATTATTGCATACAAACTCATGATTTCCTTTGGGCAAAGCTGTTGTCTACTTTTACTATCTTGTGGAATAAAATCCCATAGGAACCCTAGCTTCGGTGGTGATATATCCATTCCTAGCTAGCATCGAATTATTGAGTGGTGTAAGATCCACCCTTGCTTGTCAATTTGGAACTAATTATGTGCTTATTTTCATAGATTAATATTAGGTTTTTTAGACAAGGGTTGTGGTGAAATTTTGGGATTTTTTGGTGGAGAAAAACCAAGGGTTTCAGATCTATTTTGTCGTAGCGATTAGGGTAGTTTTGCACCACTTACGAAGAAATTTTGGAAGATTTTTGGTCTCTTTCCAAGTGGAGTGACCCATTTTGGGATTTTACAATGCATTTTGGAGGGTTTTCAATGTGTGCTTTTCGATGGATGGAAATCATGTTTTCATTCATATTATTTATAGATATTATTTACAAATAGTCAAAATATTATCATATGTATTTGAGAAGATATGAATTTTTAAGGTTTTCTAGTTGTCTAGGGTTTTACGTAATTTTTGATAGTCTTATACTATCCAAAAATACCAAAAAATTATTCTAGGGTTCTTTATTATCATTGAAAGCTTCTTGTAAATTTTCGTATGTTTTGACCAAATATTTTGAGAAAAATAAATAAAAAGCAGGTTTGTTGCCCTAATTTGAGTATTTAAGGCGAAAATCAAATATTCTATTTGTTACAATTTATCTTTAATTTGTGTGTTTTTAGTGATATCCCACATCAGATATTTCAATGTTATTAGAGTGTTTTTTTCTCGTATATCTGTTGGGTTGAAAATATGATGATGAGTGAAGAATGTGAAGTGGATTTGATGAAGCAATTATTCACTCACATGGTGAAGCAAAGTAGGAAACCCCTAATATTTATTTGAGACAACTCACTGAGAGATTGGCACAAGGCATGATTGATACTCATACAGAAAGGGGAGAACCTAGTAACAAGGGACACATGGTTCAAAGAGGGGAAAATTAAAATTTAAACAACTGTCTCCTCACTCTACTACCAATCCTTCAGGACTCCATGAAGCTTCCTTTTTAGAGGATCCAGAAGTTTCACCGGTAAGCCAACCATCAGCTAATTTGGATGACCTGATTCTTGTTAAAAAATTTACCAATTCTTGAGTGACGGATTCGGGGATAATATGCCTTTCATAAAGTATTACACAATGAGGATTTGTCACAAACCCAAGAGGGATCAATAGCTACATGTACCTAAGTTAAAGAGGAAATTGGGAAAAAATTTCATTCCACACTTCGATGGTTTTAAGAAGAAGTGTACCACATAGTCCTAGATTCAAATGTTAAAGACCTACTTTGACTTGAATCCTATCCACAAGGGAGATGCAATTAAAATGTCCATCATGAATCTTGAGGGAAAGGCACATGACTTGTGGCATCATGGGCTGATTACACAAGGGCATATGCATATTGATATTTATGCATAATTCACACAGAGGATGATGAGAAAATTTGACAGGAGGGACCCTGATAGGTATTTTAGAGAGTTGAATCACTTAAGATAGACATCTTCTTTACATCGAGTAAATTGCAGATTTTTAGAGATTATCGGTCATAGTTCCTGATGTTTCAAAGATGAGGTTGACCTCACTTTTCACAACAAGTTTGATGAATTCTCTAGCTAGATTTGTGAAGGAATTTGAGCATTATTCCATACATGAGGCTATTAGGAGAGAACGTGATTTGGAGTTAGACACTGGAAAGTTGAGGTTTCCTCCTTGAATTCAGCAAATGGAATCTCCATCTAGATTGGATGAACTTCAGCAGAAGGATCCTCTACAAAGGCGGGGAGGTGGCAAAGAAGACGGTCATTTCTAGAGAGCTTAGGGAAGAGTTGACGTGAAATAAACTATGTTTTAACTGCCCCCCCCCCGGTCTCATGTGCATGATTTCAAAGGGAAAGGGAGGACTCAATTCATTTAGGTCTTCTAGGAGAGTGAGGTTGATAGAGGTGAGGAGTTAGAGATCCATGAGATAGATGATCGAGATGGATTTATATTAGATAGTGTTGATATGGAGCAGAGAAGGAGAATTTCCTTGGGAGATTATAGCCACATTGTCTAGTACTACGATGTACAAGGCATTCTAAATTAGAGGAGCTTTACAGGTCAATGACTTATGGTACTCATTTATAGTGGGGCTACTCAAAACTTTATATATGCATCGTTGTTTGAGAGATGAGGTTTCGCAAAAGAAGGTCTTTGAGGATTCAAAATTATAGCTAATTGGGACCATATGAGATGCACATGTAGACTTCCATAGTTGAGCTTCACCATGGATAACTACATAGATTCTTACTGATGATTTCCACGTTGTTGGTATGGGAGTGACCAACATAGTATTGGGAGTGTAGTGGCTTCACTCTCTTGGTGATTTTTGGACTAACTTTCAGACGATGGAGCTGAAATTTATGTCTGAGGGAAGGAATTTGATCTTGAGGGGATTATTTATAGGAGCACATAGAGTGCTTGGAAATGAGGGAATGGAGAGGATTTTTGGCATGATGAGGTTTTTTTACTATGGGCTGGTGTGGAGTCATATGGATGTGGGTGTGACCAGTAGTAGTGCATGTAAGATAGTTATAGAGATTGGTGTCACGAGTTCAAATCATCTAAATTTACCATTATGTTGGTAATATGAGGTTTTGGTAGATTGGAGATCTCATTTTCTTATTGAGTACTCCAAGAACCAACAGACTTGTGAGATTCAAGATGGTTTTGTATAGGATGAAACCTACGGTTTGTGGGATTAGATGATCTTCTATTAGAGCATATTGTACCTTGTGTCGATTCATGATTGAGGATGGAGATATTGTGACATATGCATTATTCTTCCTTGATTGGACACTTGAGCTTCGATGATAACTAAAAATCCATATCAAAGAGGTTCGAGATGGCGTGGGTTAAGGGAGGATATCCCAAACTTTATAAAGGGATGTACGGTTTATCGTCATTACAAATCAAAGCTTACAGGTTCATCATTTTCTGATTTGACAGGGGATAACTCTCCTATATATTTTACTACTTCTAGGCATGGTTGAAATTTCACCCATGTGATAGTCATTCGTGGGATGGAGTTGACTCGGTTACACTCGGTTATGTTGTAGGTTCACACTCATCTCAAGAGGTGAACTATGTAGAGTTGACTTTATCAATTGACAATTTACTAGAGTCTTGGGATTTTTCCCCACGGGAAAAATTGAGATACATTATGGGAATCCTTACTATAATACGAGTGTGGATAATGTGGGAGAGTTAGGCAAAAAAATTTCATATCTGATTATTTCACAAGTTGATTAGAGAAGTAGTGAGTGGTCATATGATGTTGGTATCAAATTGGCAGTCCTAATGTCGGTATCAATGGAGAGTTATTTTGGGCATCATTCTACTTCACATACAACATTGTTCCTTATATAACATGGAGGTCATGATGACTATATGGGGTTGCATGGCTGATTTGGATCACACCGATATTTTTTTGTAGAGTGAGGTGGAGAAACTTACTTTGTGGTATTCATCTTTTGTAGCATGAAAAGATAATGCTTGGGGTCAAACATTTCTCGGAGGGGAGGATTTTAATGTCCCCAATTCTAATCAGTTGGCCTAGGAGGTTTTTCATTACTCTTAGCCTTGGTAATACCTAAGGGGCTAAAGACTTTAGAGCCTTTTGGGTTTTCCACCTTGCTTTTTTTTATGTTCTTGCATTGAAATGGGTGTTAAGTGACTTGGTGGGGGTAAAACTTTATGTTTTGACATTCGGAGAGTGACTAATAACACTTTAATGTTATATTATTTTTTTGGGGTCACTTATGTCCCTATGGTGACTCGGGGAGAAAAACAACTTAAGTTGCTTTATTTTTAAAGGTCAACTTAGGTTTCTTGGGCCACAAATTTTGGGGATAATTATAAAAGGAGATTAGAAGGAGAAAATGTTATTATTATTGCATACACACTTATGATTTCCTTTGAGCTACTGCTATTTTATTTTTCTAGTTTATGGAGTAAAATCCAACAAGAACCCTAGCTTTGGTGGTGAGAGATCTATTCCTAGCTAATAGGGCATTCTTTAGTGGTGGAAGATCCACGGAAGTAATTCAAGGCTGATTTTTGGAGATTAATTTCATGGTCTTCACGGTGATTTTTCAAGGACTAGCAATTGGGTTTTTGTTCATATTATTTATAGATGTTATTTAAAAAATTTCAGAATCTATCCATATATATTTTAGAAGATATGGATTTTTAAGGTTTTCTAGTTGTCTAGGGTTTTCGTGATTTTCGGTAGTCTTATATGATTTGAAAAATTCCAAATATATTGTCTTATGGTTATTTATTATCATAGCAAGCTTCTTACAAATTTTCATATGTTTTGGATAAATATTTTTAGAAAAATAAATAAAATACAGATTTCACTACCCTAATTTGAGTATTTACGGCAAAAATCGAGATCTTCTATTTGCTATTGTTTATTTTTAATTTGTGTGTTTTTGAGTGATATCCCACATAAGATATTTCAATTTAATATCCAACATTCTAGTCACGACGTTGTTTTAGCTACCAAATTAAACATCATCCAATTCACGACCTTAAAGCCATAAAAAAACAATATACATCGGTAATTTCTCTCGTTTGACCATCAATTGGGAAAGCTCACTTGTTGATGATTATCCATGCATCAGCTTACTTGTTTCAAATACTCTAACTTGAAACTTAAATGGTGCCTAAAAAAGTCTACAAGAAGTTGAAATTAGACACAATTATTCATGTTAGCAGTATTGTTCGACCACTCCTTAATCTCTACAAAAATTTCCTCTACATCTTACAGAACATGCATTTTCTCCTTCATTCATTACCCACAAATGTTTTGTCATTGTTAAAGGTATAGGTATCACATTTTCCCCTTTTCATTTTCCCCCCCTTCCACTTCTTCACCCTTGAACCCCTTCTTATTCTCCGCTTTTCCTCTCCCTTTACTTATAAGTCAAAAATTAAACATCTTTGATAGATCCCCTCGACGTTTTCATTGTACATTTCATGTACGATTGCTAGTTTTATATTTTATTTTTCAAAGCATCATCTAACATCACCATAAATGGTAGGAAAACATTTGAAGTTTATAAAAATGCATACAATGTGATGGAATTGGAAACACAATATGTTTGACTAAATTTGTCACTATATCTTTGAATTAATCAATCACATAGACTACGATTAAAATTTGACTCAAATATTAACTCGAATAATGAATACACACTATAACTTTGACTCATTTGTGACTTTGAATATGACTATAACTACAACACTAGTTTATATAGACAAGTAATTTTTATAATTCATATTTCAATTTTTTTAATTTTAATTATATAATCATGATATTAATATAAATTTTAATACTATAGATTACAAAAATAATATTATGATAAGCTAGAAATTGATTACACATAATATTCATAAGAAAAGCGGTTGCATCCTTATTTTTGTTCTTATTTTATAATGTGATCATGTAATTCGTTACTTTAATTTGGCTCAATCATTTTTATTTCCCATGTATTTCGTCGATTTGGACTTGAGACATGTTACAATACCACCTTCCTTTTGTGAGTAGTTGTACTATTGTATTATTGGTAATATAAGAGTCATTTCATTAGAAAATTAAATAATAATGATAACAATAATAAATAAAACAATGTAATAGGAAATGTAGTGTATTAAAAACATTACAATAAACTAAAATTATTTTAATTATATTTATTAAAAGCGAGATAAATAGTCAAGATAACTTATTTAACCATGTACATTTGGCGAATATTACAAATAACATGTTATAATATCATGATTTACCCCACACATTACATCCTACATATTGAACATCTACATTACCCACCACCACTAATCCCAACACTCACGCATATCATCACTTTAAACTAATGTGTAACTAAGAACTCCTTAACTATCTCCATTAGATAAAGAATTGCTAAAAGAACCACAATACTCATTATCCTCACATTGATAGTCTGATTTTTCGTCCACGAAATGTGAAGGAAAACATTACTTTTACTATTTGAACTACCCTTTATATTGATAAAAATAAAATATCTTTACATAGTCAGGGGTGACTGGATAATGAGCAGTCCCACAAAATGAGACAAGAGCACCCAGAAAATTATAAAATGCCACAAGGGACACATCAACATGTCCATAGGACAACCAGAGAGCACATTAAAAAAAATGTCAACACCACCAACATCAAGCACATGCCGTTTCACCAAGAGGAGAATAGGATAATCCCGAGGAGGGATGAAAGCTCCACTGTGAGGCTTCACCAAAGCAGGATCCACCTGCCAACCATTGTGATCATGATACTACATTTGTGACAGAACCATAATTCCCCAACAAGTGGGAGGAGATTCTACAATGGTCTCGCATGGATGGCAAAGTGGAGAAGCCCATCGCAGAGAGATGGGAAATCCTTTCCCTAGTGGTGGCAGCCTCCGGCCAGTCCAAAGGATGTGCGGGAGTGAAGGGAGTTTTCAAGGATAGGTAGAATAGTGGCTACTTGAGTAGATCCTCCGATGTGGTCCAACACGGTGGCATCCATCGGGTAGCGAAGGCCGAGGTGGCGAATCGAGGTTCCAAAGGGACCCAAATTATAGTGCAAAGAACTTGCTCCGGTGATCAAGAAGCTCTTACAAATGAGAAAACTCCAAGGAAACCTTGAAAAATTAAGTTTGACTCTATGTTCCCACGATGGGAAGAATAATCACCTTGTTATTAGTGGAAAAGAAAGTAATAAACTAATCATGCTTGAAAATTAAAGCATTGTGAGGTTTCTAGATTTGAAACAAAATACAAGATTGAAATAAATGCCAAAGTGTATCAATGTAATGAGGTGAAGGACTGAAGTAACCAAATAATGACATGCACCAAGGAACAAATCGGGGTTATAAGGAAGAAAAAGAATGGATACACCTCTAGATTATCTAAGAGAATTGATAAGACCAAAAGATGTGTTTAAATGAGTAAGGCGAGAGAAAAAAGGACAATTACGATTAGAGATGCCAATATGACTAATCCTTTCACCTACAATAAAACCTTGGAAAACAAGACACCGAGAGAAAGTGGTTAACTTTAGGCTCAAGAATAGAGTTCCGGTATGGGAAAGATGCCAAAACCAAGTGGATTCTCGTAGAGTGTGACCCCACCGAGCATTAAGCTTATCAATGCCATGTTAAATCAGGCTCAACAACCGATAAATGGTTCAAGTGTTGTATCATTTAAGGTAATTTCTTAATTCCACCTCTAGTCATGCCACCAAGTTGTAGGAGATTGAAACCCAAATATATGGAGATTAACATTGGGCAAGAGCTCTTGAATTGTACAAATAGACGGAACTGTCTGAATTGCAAAAAATGTATTTCTTCTTCAGATCGGGCCAAGAAATTCAGTCTCTATGGCTCACTAAATGTCAAATGGTATGAATTCCATTGTGGAATAGTCGAATCGATTTAATGCTCATAGTTTCACTAAGTGGAAGATAACCATTCGATGATAAGAGACCACCAAATGTTCTACGAATAAAAATAAATCCCTATGCGAAATCCATCACCAACTCATTATATCAAATGTTTCACCTAATTGAAGGATTTCTAAGTACTTTTGGCAATAAAGGTACAAGTAAATTTTAAAGGAGCCAAAGTGATAATAATAGTATCTAACCCAATATTGTCCTAGTACTTATTTCCTCAAGGGCTCCATATTCAATATAATGACGCAATAGAATTTTCTAGCATACAAGAAAACACTATGTCGGTAGACATTGATGATCCCCATGCCATCTTGATCATGATGAAGGAAGAAGATGTCCCAAGAAAGCTGTGTGAAACTAGTTAAACTTGAACTTTTACACCATAAAAAGTATTGAAGTAGATTGGCAAGTTGGGCTAGAAAATTTCGGGAAGGGCACCAAACCTCGAGTAGTAGACATGAGTAGCAACAAGGATTTTCTTGAAAAACTTGGAATTTTCTAGCCAAATATAGGGGTTTGGAAGACCACTAGGTAGCTTTCTACTCCACCCTCCTAATAACATAATGCCACCAATTGATAGAACCACTATTAAAGCCATAAATAATTCCCAAAAATCTGATTTGGTCCCATGGATAATCCATTTCTAGGGGTAGTCCTTCAACTAGTCGGAGGAGACAAATAAATTTGTCGATAACCCAAGGTTTTAGCCATTTAAATATGTGAACAAGAAGCCAAATAGAAAGTGTCAAGACATTTAAATACCCAGAAACATTATGCTCTTATTCAACAATAATTAGAAAGGGATCATTAGCGAACTAGCTAATGATAAGTTTAGTCGCATGATCCGAAGGAAAATCCTGAATTTGACATTGGTAAGATTTTTGAGAAATTAAATAACCCAGTGCATCAGAAGCGTGAAACACTAACAATGTCATACTAAGAGGGTATCCCCTGTCTTGCGAGAGGAAAAAATGTTGATGGAAGTGGAATGGTGAAAATTAATGGTGAGTTGGACAAAAGCATTTGAAAACAAGGTGCTAATGATCGATTGACAGAAATCACCAAAGCCAAGGGCTTTGAGCATGACAAGGATGAAAGGCCACCCAATGTGATCATAGGATTTCTCAAAATCAATCTTGAGGAAGAGATGCCTCTGCAAAGAAACCCAATCCCATTTCATGCCTTCTCACACCATGATAATATTACCTAAGATGTAATGGCCTTTGAAAAAACCATTCTACTCAGGCCCAATGATTTTCAAAGCATAGGATCCACAATGCATAGTGGCAACACTTTGGCAAGAATTTTCTAAGAAACATTCAACAGGGTGATTGGTCACCAGTTATTCATCTATTTAGGGTTTCCTACTTTTGGAATGAACATGATGTCTCCTTCATTGATGAAACTCCCAAGAGAGAAATTTTGGAGAGCTTCATTGCAAACCTAAAGAAGATCGGTTCTACAAAATACCAGATCGCTTTGCAAAACTTTCTTGGGATACCATTCATACCCAATGACTTTTCATCTATAAGATAGAGAAAGGCTGCATGATGCTCCTCCAAAGTGACAGGGGTGTTGTGGCGAGGAAAATATCTAGGAAAATGTTTATTAGGCACCACATCGAGGTGGACCTATATATCGAAATGACCTATCGTTCGTCGACCTCTCGAGCGTGCGAGAGTAGTAGCACTCTCAATTGAATAATCCTAAGCATGAAAAATAAGACGGTGAGTGCTTGAAAATTTTATTAGTGATCTTTGGGAGCTCGGTAAGCCATTGCTAAGAATCATAAATATATTTTATTTGTTGATAAGCATACTTGGTCCAGAGGATTTGAAAAATATTTTAGAGGCTTTATCTTCCACCCTAAGCAAGTGAAGTCTCGACTGGATCTACACACCATGGAAAAAATGGTATTCAATAAGTTTGAGCTTGTGCCAAAAACCAGTAGCTTGGAACTAAAGATGAGAATCAAAAGGATTTGAATCGAGAACTAGATAGATTATTCTAAATTCTTATGCAGAGCCAAATAGGCGAGCCAATGAACTTAGGCCACATATTTAGTGAACCTATAGAAGAACCTCATGGTGCGATGAATAACCATCTCCCACCACGAAATTAAAATGGTATAAAATGGAAGATGTAGCGTAATGTTCCAAATTTTGGCAATGAGTGGGACGTTTTCAGGATTACTCGTAAAAGAAAAATTAAGATAGAATTGAATTTTGGGCACCTTGGGAGGGCCCCCTTGAAAAAAACTTAAATTTGAGTAGATGGTGATTTAATAAAATCACTAATGACCATACCTTGATAACAAAGTATCATAAGTGATTAAAAATAAAAAATAGGGTTGTTGTGAAAGAAGTGCACGGTCGATTCGTGTTAATTCCTGATCATATCCTTCTTAAAGATTGGTCAAAGTGTACCCTACTTGGTCTTTAAAATTCTTCCCGATGTCCGAGTAAAGGATCGAGAAAGGCCCTCATGTCTTATAAAATAATACCAAGCCACACGTTCACCAATACATTAATGCATAAGAAGGGTGCCACATTTATCATCCCGGTGCTCCATATTAAATTTGCCACACAACAACATTAAACAAAGGGTGATTTTTCACCTAACCATTTCCATAATATTTTTATTTCAAGACTATTTGTTATCTCTCAAAAGTGCACTTGACGAGAGAGATGGCAGCAAGTTTTCTAAGTTTGCAATAGATCTCTCTCTCTCTTAGATACAATAGGGACCCCTCAAGTCTGTGGGTATACCTATTTTGAGGTGAACCTCCAGGGTTAAAAGGTCGGTTCATTATTGGTGTACACTAGACTATTTTCCTCGGGAGTTTAAGGGAAAATATGACTATAAATTTAAATAATACTAAGGTGATACACCAATTTTGAGATGATAACTTGACCGAGTGGCATACACAACGATTTGTGATGAATTCATTAGGTGCATGAACCAATTAATACTTTATGTAGGAAATCAGGGAAAAACACTTAATTTGTCTTTGAGGAGAATCACAACAGCACTAGTAAGCTAATATGCACAATAAGATTTAGCAGGAAATGGTGAATTTGCGGTAGGGTAAAGTGATTAATCGGGAATATTGATTCACATAATTAATATTAACATACACAAAGGCGTAAAATAACTTGGGAAGGCAAGAATAATTAACACTCGGAGGGAAAAGCTGGTAGAAATTACTTCAATACTCATTTCAAAAGTTCTCTAGGAAAAATATCTAAAAATTCCTCCTTTTGTGCTTTGCAAGAGCACAAAATATATAGCAAAAGTTCACCCCCTTCCTAAAATAGCCTAAAAGCTATACTCACCCATGTATCCTAATTTTACCCTTTATTTAATAATAAATAAAGGAATAAAATAATACAAACTAAAGTATGTGATAAAAATAGGCATTATCAGCCTTAGATACAATATAGTCAAACTGAAGTTGACTATTCTATTTTTAAGAAAGAAAGGTGAATAGTTTGCTAAAATTACAAATTGCTTGCTAGGCAAGTCTTCTTTCTTTGCACATGCAAATTCGTCATCTTCTCTGTTCTATCCTGTTGTGAAGGCATGCAAAATATCATCTCCTGTGTGTAGGCAAAAGGATGCAACCTTTAGCAATATTTGCACAATAAAATTGAAGTGGGGACCACAATGATTTGTTTGAAATTTTGGATGTTGCCCCTGTGTGGACTAGGTAATTTGCATGTGTTTTTCATAAAAGAGGACCACCCTTGGTCATTGGCATCCATAGTTTATAATTCACCTTTTCAGTGATCATGGCACATAATGTGTTTTGATTTTTTGCATTGGTATTATAGTTTCATAATTTTGAAAAAGTCCTTGTAATGATTAATTGAGGGCCCACGTGCGCTAGCCCCCTCCATGATGATTCACCCTTTTGTGAACTTTAGCCTATGGTAACATAACCTTGGGTAGTTTGGCTTGGATTTTGTGAAGTGTTTGGGGCCTTTGATCTTTGTACTGGCATGCATGATGCCATTGATTCTCCATTTGTAGTTAGTGTTTTGAACCCCGTCATTAATTATGGTCGGTGGCATTTAATTGGGGCTTATCACTTCGGAACCTCTGTGGACCGATCACCGTTCGATCTTCCACTTGGCATTTGGTGATCGGTTGATCCTTAACCATGGGTTAGGGTTTTGAAACCATAGTTCGATGGAAGGTTTATACACTTGGGTTTCACACTTGGTCATTTCATTCAGTTTTTCATTTTGTGGGCAAAGCTCTGGCAATTTTTTTCCTCACTCTACATTTTTCATGAAAGCATGAACATCTTAGAGGTCTTTGAGGAGCTAAAAGGTATTCTTTTGTATTTCATTTCTTGTAGCTCAACTTGTAGCTTATCTTTTCTCTTCTGAGTATGATCTAAAGATCATTTAATCCATTTACTTGTTATTTATCCTTTTTGGACCATTCGAATGACCGCCTTTCTTCCGGTATTCGTCTGGTTTTCGATTCGATTCTTTAATGAGCTCAAATACGAGTTAGCAGAGGGAAGTGCCACCATCGTTTTGCTTGTTTGTTTTGTCTTCGTCCTCGGGCATGGTGAGTTCCAACACTATTTTCTATTTTCCTTTCGAGCTCGAGTTTTAGCTCTGCAACTCTGAAACATGGAAATACCAGTCATAATCTTCACAAATACTTTGCATGTGAAGTCTCTCTCCTGCTTCTATAGTGAACTTTCAAAATCTGATTTGTTAAGGCTCCTTTCTGTGCATGAGTTTGATATTTTATAGATATGGCTCATTATTTGGAAGTGTTAACTATTTTTTTGTTTCTCATTTGATACTCAAACTCTGTCCATTCTTCTTTTGATAGATACATACCTGGTAGTTTGTCATTTACTCCTTCATTCTGTAGATGCATAGTTTGTATATTTTGTCTCTTCATGCAATGAGAAAACTGTAACCCTTGATTATTTGCAAGTGTAAAAGAAGTGTAAAGTACTTGGACTGCCTTTTGTAGATACAACCATTTTATTTCAAATTTGACTACAGAAGTTCCTTTGGTACTTGTCAAATTATGTATTGGGAATCCACTCCATCCTTCCTGTAGATACATATTTTTAATTTATGACTCGTTCCTTCATTTTGTAGAGGAAAAAATGCTTGTTTTTGAGTAATTTCTCACTGTAGATGCATGCTTGACTTGTTGAACTCTGTTCTGGAAAGCATGCTTTGATTGAATACTTACTGAGATTTGTAGTTTATTTCTTCAATAGGAAGATGAATACCATCTTATATATTCTGTAGCTTTCACAGTTCACTTGGAATAATGAATTTCGGAAATTGTATACTATTTGTTTGTTCTGAAACATGATAGCATTCCATTATGTATAATGAAATAGATGCTCCTTTTACGGAAAATGAAGAAAATACCTATTTTCCTTTTACGTAATGACTTTTCCTTTTCCATAAGTCATGGTAGCAATTGTATTTTAAATTTTGCAGTAAAATATCTTTTCTGTTTTTCTACAAAAGACCATTTTTCAAGGGGAAACTCTAGCAAAAAAATTCTAGAATCTTTTCTCTCCAAATTCTTATGATTTAACCATTCTAGAAAGATATAAACATCTCTCTTGCTTGTCGGACTTTGGAATGAGCTGTCCATGCTAGCTTTACTTGATTCATTGCAACTTCTAAAAATTGTGAAGTAGTTTCCTTTTGATTCACACTTGAATTTGGAAATTAAAAAGAACTTTTGATAGTTGTAGCATGATGAAAATCTAGAATACCTGTATGTTTCATTTGATCATGATATCAACTTAGAAGTGATGAAACATGTACTTTTCTTGACTGTTTTTATTCCCTTTGAAGCTCAGATAGTTTAGAAAGCATGTAATAGCTTAAAAACATGTATTTCAATTTTGTTTTAAATCATAAGTCAATTTTACAAGGGGAGACTACGCAAAAAAATTTAGAATCCTTTTTTCTCTCTCCCTTTTCAGATTTCCAATCTTGATTTTCAAAGCATACCTTTCTTGACCCATTCGATGCTTGATGCTTCCTACAAATCATCTCAAACGGATGCTTATTCCCTTTTGGTCACTTTGCTTTCCTCTTAACCAAATAAACTGATTTCATTCAATGTTGCAAACCGAGTTCGCGAAATTCAGAAATAAGTTAGAAATAAATAGGATTTTTGGCCTCTCTTGTATCCATGTGGTTTATTTCTTCTTCTTTCTTCTTCTTACGCAAGTTGTTTTCCAACTTCCTTCATGTGTTATTTTCCACACCCTTTTCTTTTACAAGCTACTCCGGCACGCCTTTTCTAACCCAATCCTTAGCTTCTTTGATTTCTCTTGCCATTCATTTCACTTAATGTGCTCTACTTTTCCTTTGCTACCAGCCTATCTGTATCTCTTTCTCATCCTGTGTCATGCATTTCGTATTTCTTTCCTTCAAGTACCATTAGATACATTGAACTTAGAATATGTATTTGCTTTAGAACATGAGTATTCGAATAACATTGTACCTTGAGCTCAAAATTTGACACATACTGCTCTTGCCTTGTAGGTAAAATAAAATGGAGATGGAAGAAGAAGATGGAAGAGTTGAGATAGAGTTGGAGATGATGAGGAGCGGTGATAGAAGACAGATAGGCAATGATGGGTTCCTTTTTACTCCTCTACTCTTGTTCTTTAGCAGATGTAGTATTCTCATTTCCATCTATATGATGAGGCACTTAGTCATATCCCATGGCTTGTGTGGGAAAACTTATGATCCCTTATGAATAAAGCATTAAATTGAAATAATGAATTGATTATCTCTTTCGCATTGATTTTCCTTTGATTGTATAATGATGTAGGCAACTCAATATCTCAATAAAATTAATTAACATAAGGGATAATATTAAAGTGAATACCTGTAACTTCCACTTTGGATAACCATTGAATGAGATGTGCTTCCTTGTATGTTGTTTAACCTGTCTTAGCCTACACCTTTCAACTTGACTCCTTCCTGCTACTTACATTTCGACATTATTGTCACTATTTGTTTGTCAGTATTTTCTTAACGTAAGTAGTAGGAAAGGAGTCAGTTGTAATCATTTATGACAGTGTAGATGAATGCAATCTCATTAATCACAAACAACTTTAATGAACACATGACAATAAATCTGATAGGCACCAAGATAATAACTGTGAATCTGATTACTTGAAAACTGCCACTATGTTTCTTTGTTCAAAACTATACACCTCATATACTCTACAATCCGGTGTCTTCTTCATCATGCTAATACTGACTTTCCTTCGAGGCTTGTGTTCTTTTGATGAGGATATTCATGAACTTACTGACTATGTGATCTATTATGTTTTGTAACAACACACATAGTTACAGATTTCACTTAATCTCTTTCACAAATCAACAGTAAAAAAATAATCTTATGTAAATTCCCTTAGCTTAGGTATACTTCACTAAGGCTATCCATCGTAACAAAGTTTCGAGTTGCCCATTTTGCACAAGTGTAAAAATGTCAACACTATCATTAGGGCATAAATATTAATAATACCAAAAGAAAGTTCATTAATACTCATAATCACCCACACATCCTTATTATTGGGGTGCTTTGGCCGAGGTAGTGATTAATATTGAAACTTTCGGCATGATGGAAACGTTAGCGCCAACTCTACCTTGATATGCTACGTGTGAAAATACGTAAAATATGGTGCAATATAGGTTAGAGTGTTCTAAGGAAAAAATGATGAATTCTGTAAACAAATCATATCTAAATTGCTAATTAATTAGCAAGATAAATGAACAGAGAATTTTTGTTAGGGATTTTTCAAACCTCGAACATTCCATGACATGATACTAATGAAATATTTGACATATCAAATCCCCTCGCCCATCAAGAATTTTAAATACATCACTTTTCTCACACATGAAATAGGGTAAGAGCGGGAAGTTGATGAACAAATATAGGGTCATCCGTGGACGCGTCATATTGCAAAAACAACAAAATCTCAACTTCTAGGGATTATTAGCTATACACCCACTCTAAATTAGAAAAATTTATATAAATATGTATCGTAGCATTCGAGAATCTAGTTTCTAAAATACTAATTTTTTTAAAATCGAGACAATTTTAACTATATTAAACACTTAAAATTATATGACTTAGTTTTATTTTTTGAAAAAACTTATAAGATTATAGTCCATTTGCCCGCATTTTGGATGACCAAATCTTGTTTTTTTTTCCTTTGGTGAAACGTTAGATGTAGTTGTTTATCTTGGGATGGATTTTATTTTGTATTTTTTTTAGAAATATTTTTTTTTATGATTTTTTCCGTGAAAGTGGTCTGAAAATATTTAGACAACGGAGCGCTTTCCGTTTGCCCACCATAACTATATCAAAAAATATCGAAATCAATTTTTTTTTTTTAACATGTATAGAATTTGTCCATGCTTGGGATGGTATAAGTTTTATCATATTTTGATAAGTGAAACAAAAGTTACAGTCTTAAACGTAGACATAAACATTCACAGGAAAAAATGTCTTAAAGACCTATTGTTAGTAAAAAATTATAAAATGATATTTATCTTATTCTATTCACTTTAAAAACAATATTTCTACGAAGCTAAGAGTCTCCCCTATGCGATGGCAAGCATTTTTGTGAAATTTTTCAATTTTTAAGCATGGTTCAAGTCTTTGGAAGAGTAGATTTGAGGTTTTTGACCTTTTACACTTCATAATGACCTTCCATATCTTTGGTTGGGAAAAACAAAGATTTTCTTAGGATTAGGTTCGGCAGATAGATCCGCGTTCAGATTTATAAAGTGCGATCACGATTTATGATTTATAAACCACGATAACATTTTATAAAGCACGCTCGTGGTTTATAAATCATATTTACACACATCCCAATGTCTGAATTACCATGTGATTTTTACTCTCTGACCTTACCGTATGAATTACTATGAAATTATGTCTTTTTTCGCACGTTTTTCTTATCACTTTGGAAGTAAAACATTATGGGAGACAAAAAACGAACTCAAAAAGGAAGTCATTAAGTAAAAAAACACCAAATGAATTAGAGGCCAACAAAATTCAAAATGCTAAGCGAATGCATAAACTTCGTGAATCTAGAAGAGGTTCATCTTCAATCCCAACTATTGTAAGCAATGAAAAACTAGGTAATGTTTCTACTATCAATGTTGAAGTTGAATTAAATACTTGTGATGAAGAAGTTTTTATTGTCAATGTTGAAGAAGAATTAAATACTCATGATGTAGCAAATGTTGAAATTGAAGGAGACAATGAAAATGTGAATAAGGAAATTCATGTTGAAACTATAGACAAGCAAAATTTGACAGAAACACCTCATCGGATTTTACGTAAGAAACCTAATTTTTTTATTGAAATTGATGAAATTTTTTTGAAACCAATGTCTGACAAACTTTCTGAATGACAAATCAGAAGAAAAGCCACTAAAATTTGGGATAATCATTTTGAAATTTTAAATGATTCTCAAAGATGTCAGTTGTTGGTTAGTTTGATGAAATTGATTAAAATGAGACCTACATTAAACACCTTAGGATTGACAACATCTAATATAAGTGGTCAAACCTCTACAATTGTTAAAAACCTTCATGATGCATATCAAACTCGCTGGTGTCAAGAGGTGCACTAGGGATAGTAATATTGTGCATCGTGTACTTGCTACTAGTGTTGTAAGTGAATCAATAAAAAACAATATTTGATTATGCAAACAAGTCGAATGTTGCAAGTTAATTGAAAAACTCTAATGAAAGCAATTGAAAGCGTAATATCCTTACATCACTCAATAATGCCGATTTTTGGGCATTTTCGCTAGAGCACCGCGTAAGGACAAAAATAATTCGATGCTATAAGAGAAGTTGTTATTAAATTTTGGCATGATAACACTAGAGTTTCACCTAATACAAGAGATGTTATAAAATGGAGAGTTAGTTCTACTAATCGTGAACCACATCCAAAGCATTTCTTAGATATGACTCAAACTCAATTTTTTCGTAAGTTTGAACAAGAGAATCTAGAAATTAAAATTAGTCAACGTTTTTGAAATATTGAAACCATTCTATGTGAAAATCAACCATGCTCGCACCACTTGTCATTGTAGGCAACATGTTGAATTTGCGATGCATTACGCTAAATTTTTACTTATTTATTCTAATTTTCATTCGAAACTATATTATCGAATGTGGTGTTCAAGTTCCACCAATATCTTCCAAGGATTTCATTCCTACTATATTTTTGAAAAAGAAGTTAGACAATTTTTTTATGGTCGGGATTATTTAGATGGAAGTTGTAGTACATGTGGTGATTACCTAAATTGGAAAGTTGCATCCATGAGAAAATTAAAGGTACAATAGGAAATAATTTAGTTGAGTTTGATAAATATAAATCAGTTGCATACCATTTGAAAGATGGAAAAGAGTCAAAACGATGTGAGCTAGTTACTGAGAACAAATGCCCATTTTTAATATGAGAAAATTTAAGGATGAAATTGTTTATGAGTATGCGAGGCATACACATAGAGCTCGATGGTTGGATGAACAATTCAAGCTATGCAAAGACACATTTCCTATTGGTACTATTGTTTCAATGGTCAATTTCAGAGAACTACACATTGCTGACTATAAATGGAGGTTCAATCGCAATATTACAACTCAATACAAGTTTCCATTTTTGTGCATATAGCATTTCTACATTCTCCTGGTAGTACAGAGAATGATAGAAAATTTTAAGAGAGTACCACTTTTATATCGGTGATGATTGTACTCATTCTCTTGAATTTGTGCAAGGGTGTTTCCGGTTATTTTATGGAAACTTGTGCGATAGGGACATCCACTTCAAACAACATTACATATGGTCGAGATAATTGCACGTCTCGGTTTAAGAATGCGTGAATGTTTTATTGGATGAATAGAATCCACATCAAGATGGTGTGCAACATATTTGGAGTTTCACTGAGGTTGGACATGAAAAAGGAGAGCATGGCGGTGCAAAGGCATGTGTGAAAAGAGCTCTTGCAAGAGAAGAGTTGAAGTACAAATATGGTGCTAAATTAAAAGATGCAAAGAGCATAGTGGAATGGTGTATTGACAACATGGCCCGAGGTTCTCAAGAAAATTCCACAGTTCACAGATATTTTTGGTTGATAGAGGAACAACATATTGCTAACTACGACGAGTGTATGACACTCACTGGGTCCAGTGATATGCACTCATTTTGTAGCTCAGACGCTACTTCATGGGCCATATGGACAAGAAATTTGACATGTTTTTGTGCATCTTGTATTGAATTTTTCACTGCTGAGTGTGATTCACAAGAATGGGTGGAAGGATGGATTTGTAGGCCTCTAACTGCGCTTCCTAGTTATCAACCTCCACAAGCATTACAACTTGTTTCTGCAGATGAAGTTATAACATCCAAGGACTTTGATGAAATTTCAATTTTGGTGCGACAAGGTATTTATGGTTATTTATTTAATTTTTGTATTGATTTATGTCCATTAAAATTTTAATATGTAATTTAAATTTGAGTTGTTCAACCTTGGTTATTTTTTTGTAGGACATGTGTTTGCAGTAATTGCGACAGAAGACAATGAAGAAGGAACAAACTATTTCTTATGTCATTGCATCGAGGAAAGAAAGAGGTTGACTTGTCCTATTATAGATGGCAAAGATATTGAGTATCCTAAAGGGTCGAGTGGTAGTTCTTGGAACTTGGCTTCGACGGTAATTATTAAAAACACCTCTTTTTGGGTGTTTGAAGACTTTGAGACACACGGGAAAATACTCTTATATTCACATCTAGTTCTCGCGACAAATATTTAGCTTTATAGATATCGAGGAAGGCCTAATAACAAAATTCTTTGGAAGGTTTGAGAGTCGAAGCCATGAAGCAATCTTATGCATTATTAAGAGTAGATCCGATCCTGATGGTTCATTGGAATGAATTTACAATCTCATGTCGGTATATATAATTTATTTTCAATATATATATAATTTTTTAGTTTAAAGATCTAGATTTAAGTTTGAATATATTTTATTTTAAATTTGTGTATTTTGTACATATATAGATAGTATATGGTTTTGATTTGAAACTTAAATTTCTTTGACTAACACTTTTATGTTTAGGTTAGTGGTACCAAAAAAGCTTCCACCTTCACGTGGTTGCATGCTTTGTTAGTAGAGAATTTTAAATTTTGAAGCTAAGAGAAGCTTTCATTGTTTGAAAAAGTTGCAAATTTTGAAAAAGTTGTAAATTTTGAAAATGTTGTAAATTTTGAAAATTTTGTAAATGTTGTAAAAAAGTTGTAAATTTTGAAAAAGTTGTAAATTTTGAAAATATTGTAAATTATTAAAATCTTTGTAAATTTTGAAAAAGTTGTAAATTTTGAAAATGTTGTAAATTTTGAAAAAGTTGTAAATTTTGAAAATGTCGTAAATTTTGAAAACGACTCCTCCCAAGTGTTTACAAGACCATACCTACGTGTGTGCACCAAATTGATAAGGAAAAAAGCTGAGAAAGGCTATTGTAGAGGGTCTCTACACCAAGGTATCGGATCGAGACGAGGCCTTTCTAGGTGCCACGTGAGTCCGAGTAGTCACCCGTCGAAGTTGAGCGATATTTTGGTCTTAGGGCTCTTAAGGGACTACACTCGAACGAAGTAGCCCGAAGCAACAACTTTTTTTTGCACCAAAACACTACCTCCTCTAGCGTTCACCTAGCCACCCAGACGTGTCGGCATAGACGGTTCAGTGCCATGACCCACCATTTACAAAATATAGTGTTTGACAACCTTACACTAGCTCTTACTGTACTATTTCGTGCGTTTGCAAACAGTAGGGACAGCGAGAGCACCGAAATGAGAAGGAAAAAACCGAGAGAGGCTATTGTTTATGGTCTCTACACTGAGGTTTTGGATTAGGCGAGGCCTCTCTAGGTTCCATGGAGTCTCGAGTAGTCACTTGTCGAACTTGAACAATATTTTTGTCTCAGGGCTCTTAAGGGACTACGCCCGGAAGCAACGACCCTTTCATGCACCGAAACACCACCTCCTCTAGCATTCACATGGCCACCCATACATGTCAGTGTAGTTGGTTGGTGCCATGACCCATCATCTACAAAATATAGTGTTTGACAACCTTACACTAGCTCCAATTGCACTATCTTACGCGTTTGCAAATAGTAGGAAAGCGAGAGCCCCGAAATGAGAAGGAAAAAACCGAGAGAGGATATTTTAGAGGGTCTCTACACCAAGGTTTTGGATCAGATGAGGCCTCTCTAGGTGCCACAGATCGAGTAATCGCCCATCGAAGTTGAAGCGATATTTTGGTCTCGGGGCTCTTAAGGGACTACGCCCGAATGAAGTAGTCCAGGAAACGACCCTTTCATACATCGAAAAACCACCTCCTCTAGTTTTCACCTTGCCACCCGAACATTTTGGTGTAGTCGGTTTGGTGCCATGACCCACCGTTTGCAAAATATAGCATTTGACAACCTTACACTGGCTCCAACTGCACTATTTCACGAGTTTGCAAACAGTAGGACAGCGAGAGCACCGAAATGAGAAGGAAAAAACCGAGAGAGTCTATTGTAGAGGGTCCCTATGCCAAGATTTTAGATCAGACGAGTCCTCTCTAGGTGCCACAGAGTCTAAGTAGTCACCCATCGAAGTTGAACAATATTTTGGTCTCAGGGCTCTTAAGGGACTACGCCCGAACGAAGTAGCCCAGAAGTAATGACCCTTTTGCGCACTAAAAACCACCTCCTCTAGTGTTCACCTAGCCACTGGATGTGCGGTGTAGTCGGTTCGGTGCCACGACCCACCGTTTGTAAAATATAACGTTTGACAACCTTACACTGTTTGTTGCCGCACTGCACTATTTCATACGTTTGCAAATAGTATGATAGCGAGAGCATCGAAATGAGAAGGAAAAAACTAAGAGAGGATATTTTATAGTGTCCCTACACCGAGGTTTTGGATTAGACAAGGCTTCTCTAGGTGCCATGGAGTCCAAGTAGTCACCGTCGAAGTTGAATGATATTTTGGTCTCAGGGCTCTTAAGGGACTACGCCCGAACGAAGTAGCCGGAAGCAACGACCATTTTTTTCACACCAAAACACCACCTCTTCTAGTGTTCACCTAGCCAATTAGACATGTAAATGTATTCGGTTCGGTGCCACGACCCACCGTTTGCAAAAGATAGCGTTTGATAACCTTACACTAGCTCTAACTTCACTATTTAACGCGTTTGCAAAGCAGTAGGACAGCGAGAGCACCAAAATGAGAAGGAAAAACCAAGAGAGTATATTTTAGAGGGTCCCTACACTAACGTGTTAGATTAGACGAGGCCTCTTTAGGTGCCACAGTCCGAGTAGTCACCCGTCGAAGTTGAACGATATTTTGGTCTCAAGGCTCTTAAGGGACTACGCCCGAACGAAGTATCCCGGAAGCAAAACCCTTTCGCACACCGAAACACCACCTCCTCTAGTGTTCACTTGGCCACTCGGACGTGTTTGCGCAGATCGGTTTGGTGCCACAACCCACCGTTTGCAAAATATAGCGTTTTGACACCTTACACTAGCTCCAATTGCACTATTTCACGCGTTTGTAAATAGTAGGACAGCGAGAGCACCAAAATGAGAAAAAAAAACCAAGAGAGGCTATTGTAGAGGGTCCCTACACCGAGGTTTTGGATTAGATGAGGCCTCTCTAGGTGCCACGAGTCCGAGTGATGCCAAAAATCACAAAAATGATGTCTAAATGAGATGAACCCAACTTAAAGGTAAATCCTTTTAATTCAACATACCCATTCAGTCAAAAATATTTAGAAACCCTCTTCTCACAAGTCAAAGACACGAAACCTTTGGTTGGTCATAGTGGAGAAGAATCTAATTCATATGAAGACCAAAACAAATTAGATCTATCTTTCTTTCATGAGCTCCTTTACTACAATAGAGACGAAGTACTTGCAAGAGTCCTTGAGTTAGGAGGTAGACTATTACAAGAGTATGAAGTGGTGATTAAGACCATGAATCACAAAGCAGAAGATCCAAAATGACCATCCCTCATAGAAATGGACATCCATTTTAATACAGGTTATTCTTCCACTTCAATAAAACGTAAAAAAAATGTTGAGGATCACCCACCAAAACCAACAAGTGATTCATGAAAACCTTACTTTAAGGCTTCACATAGATTCAAGATTGAACATAGTCACAAAGACTCACCTCCTCCTAGATTTTATGATGAAGATGATCCCTTATTCGAAGAGGAGATCATTCAAAGACAAATACTAAAACTCGCTCAAAATTTAGTGACCTTAGGTTACTTGAATAGGAATACATGCAAGGATAGACTCAAGATATAAAGTTAGGTGAATTTCACATTTATCCATCTAATGAAGAAAATATCAAGGTTGCTAAAGTGAATCGACCAATATATCACCCACAAAGGAAAAAATGATTTAACAAGAGTTGCATTCAATGAAGAATACGCTAACCACTTTACAAGAAAGAAATGTAGGAAACAATATAAAATATCTATACAAAAAGCTATTTCCTTACCCATTTGATAAAGATATGTTGCTACAACAATTTGCAAAGAATTTAGACATGGTCCTAATGAGAAGATGGGTATATTCAAATAACCATATCCTAACCATGGAGATAAAAAGAACAAAAAGTCAAATCATGGACAAGCTTGTAATGACTATCGGAATACTACCTACATCTATCCAAAAAATGATAAACAATTTTAATCCCTTATAGGATGCGTCCATTCATCTAATGAACAAGTAAATACCATTAGGATCTTAGAGAAAATTTGTGATGTGGATACAAGACATTCTAGTTTGGTAATACCATTTATCCCCTACCTATTCCACAACAAGTCCAATACAACTTAATAGAATAATTGGAAAAGACACCAGCTAGAATTTTGATCCTATATCTCCTCAAAATCACCATTGCTCATACGAAACACTATGTCGATAGACATCGATGATCCACATGCCATCTTGATCATGAGGAAGGAAGAAGATGTCCCAAGCAACTGTGTGAAAACTAGTTAAACTTGAACTTTTACACCATAAAAAGTATTGAAGTAGATTGGAAAGTTGGGTGAACAAATTGCGGGAAGGGCACCAACACTCAGAGTAATAGACATGAGTAGCAACAAGGATCTTACTGAAAACTTGGAATTTTCTAGCCAAAGATAGGGGTTTGGAAGACCACTTGGTAGCTTTCTGCTCCACCCTGCTAATAACATAATGCCAAAAATTCATACACCACTATTAAAGCCATAAATAATTCCAAAAATCTGATTTGGTCCCATGGATAATCCATTTCTAAGGGTAGTCCTTCAACTAGTCGAAGGAGACAAATAACTTTGTTGATAACCCAAGGTTTTATCCATTTAAATATGTGAACAAGAAGCCAAATAGAAAGTGTCAAGACATTTAAATACCTGGGAAACATTATGCTCTTATTCAACAATAACTAGAAAGGGATCATTAGTGAACTACCTAATGATAAGTTTAGTCGCATGATCGGAAGGAAAATCCTTTGAATCGACATTCGTAAAAATTTTGAGAAATTAAATAACCCGGTGCATCAGCAGTGAGAACACTAACAACGTCATACCAAGAGGGCATCCTGTCTAGTAGAGGAAAAATGTTGATGGAAGTGGAATGGTGAAAATTAATGGTGAGTTGGACAAAAGCATTCGAAAACAAGGTCTTAATGATCGATTCAAAGAAATCACCAAAGGAAAGGGCTTTGAGCATGACAAGGATGAAAGGCCACCCAATGTGATCATAAGATTTCTCAAAATCAATCTTGAGGAACATATGCCTCTGCAAAGAAACCCAAACCCATTTCATGCCTTCTCACACTGCGATAATATTACCTAAGATGTAATGGCCTTTGAAAAAACCATTCTACTCAGGCCCAATGATTTTCAGCATAGGATCCATAATGCATAGTGGCAACGCTTTGGCAACAATTTTGTAAGAAACATTCAATAGGGTGATTCGTCACCAATTATTCATTTGTTTAGGGTTTCCTACTTTGGGAATGAACATGATGTTTCCTTCATTGATGAAACTCCCAAGAGAGAAAGTTTGGAGAGCTTCATTGCAAACCTAAAGTAGATCAGTTCCTACAAAAGATCAGATCGCTTTACAAAACTTGCTTGGGATACCATCCATACCCGGAGACTTGTCATCTCTAAGATAGAGAAAGGCTGCATGAAGCTCCTCCAAAGTGAGAGGGGTGTCGTGGCAAGGAAAATATCTACGAAAATGTTTATTAGGCACCACATCAATACATTTTTACTGAGAGTAGTAGCACTCTCAATTGAATAATCCTAAGCATGAAAAATAAGATGGTAGTGCTTGAAAAATTTATTAGTGCTCTTTGGGAGCTCATAAGCCATTCTTAAGAATCATAAATAGATTTTAAGTTTTGACAAGCATACATGGTCCAGAGGGATTTGAAAAATATTTTAGAGGATTTATCTTCCACCCTAAGCAAGTGAAGTCTCATTTGGATCTACACACCATGGAAAAAATGGTATTCAATAAGTTTGAGCTTGTGCCAAAAACTAGTAGCTTGGAACTAAAGATGAGAATCAAAAGGATTTGAATCGAGAACTAGATAGATTATTCTAAATTCCTTATGCAGAGCCAAATAGGCATGCCAATGAACTTAGGCCACATATTTAGTGAACCTATAGAAGAACCTCATGGTGTGGTGAATCACCATCTCCCACCATGAAATTAAAATGGTATAAAATGGAAGATGTGCCATAATGTTCCAAATTTTGGCAATGAGCGGGACCATTCCAGGATTACTCTAGAAAAGAAAAATTAAGATAGAATTGATTTTGGGCACCTTGGAAGGGCCCCCTTGAAAACAAACTTATATTTGATAAGATGGTGGTTTAACAAAATTACTTATGACCATACCTTGATAATAAAGGATCACAAGTGATTAAAAATAAAAAATAGGGTTGTTGTGAAAGAAGTGCATGGTCGATTCATGTTAAATCCTAATCATATCCTTCTTAAAGATTGGTCCAAGTGAACCGTACTTGGTCTTTAAATTTCTTTTGATGTCTGAGTAAAGGATCATAAATGCCCTAATGTCTTATAAAATAATACCAAGCCACACGTTCACCAATACATTAATGCATAAGAAGGGTGCCACATTTATCATCCCGGTGCTCCATATTAAATTTGCCACACAATAATAGTAAACAAAGGGTAATTTTTCACCTAACCATTTCCATAATATTATTATTTCAGGACTATCTGTTATCTCTCAAAAATGCACCCGGCAGAGAGATGGCAAGCGGAGTTTTCTAAGTCTGCAATAGATCTCTCTCTCTCTCTGAAGTAGATCTGATGGGGACACCTCGGGTTTGTGGGTATACCTATTTTGAGGTGAACCTCCGAGGTTAAAAGGCCGGTTCCTTATTGGTGTTCACTAAAGCTGTTTTACGGGAGTTTAGGGGGAAAAGATGACTATAAATTTAAATAATACTAAGGTGATACACCAAATTTGAGATGAGAACTTGAGTGAGTGACATACACAACTGATTTGTGAAGAATTCTTTAGGTGCACGAACCAATTTATACTTTCTGCAGGAAATAAGGGAAAAACACTTAATTTTTGCCAAGGGAGAATCACAACAAGACACTAGTAAGCTCATATGCATGATAATATTTAGCGATAAATGGTGAATTTGTAGCAGGGTAAAGTGATTAATCAGGGAATATTGATTCACAAGATTAATATTGACATACACAAGACTGCAGAATAACTTGGAAAGGAAAGAATAATTAACACTCAAAGGGAAAAACTGGCAGAAATTACTTCAGTACTCATATCAAAAGTTCTCTAGGAAAAATATCTGAAAAATTCCCCCTTTTGTGCTTTGTAAGAGCACACAATATATAGCAAAATTTCACCCCCTTCCTAAAATAGCCTAAAAGTTGTACTCACCCATGTATCCTAATTTTACCCTTTATTTAATAATAAATAAAGGAATAAAATAATACAAACTAAAGTATGTGATAAAAATAGGAATTATCAGCCTTAGATACAATATAGTCAAACTGAAGTTGACTATTCTATTTTTAAGAAAGAAAGGTGAATAGTTTGCTAAAATTACAAATTGCTTGCTAGGCAAGTCTTCTTTCTTTACACATGAAAACTCGTATGATCTTCTCGTTCATGTCTATTGTGAAGGCATGCAAAATTTCATCTCTTGTGTGTAGGAAAAAGGATGCAACCTTTAGCAATTGGGCTTTGCACTTGATCATTTCATTTGGTTTTTCATTTTGTGGGTGAAGCCCTAGCAAAAAAATTTCCTCACCTTACATTTTTATGATCTCATGGAGATCTTGGAGGTCTTTGAGCTTGTATTTTTGTTTTGGAGACCTTCGACGCCATTCGATTACGACTGGGTGTGCATTTTTAGGAGCTCAAAGGTATTCTTTTAAATTTGGTTTCCTGTAGCTCGACTTGTAGATTGGATTTTCTCTTCTGAGTATGATCTAAAGATCATTTAATCTATTTACTTGTTATTTAAACTTTGTGGACCATTCAAATGACTTCCTTGATTTGCTTTTTCTATGCGGTTTTTCGATTAAGTTGCTTAATGAACTCAAATACGAGTTAGCGAGAGGAAGTGCCACCATCGTTTTGCTTGTTTGTTTTGTTTTCGTCCTCGGGCACGGTGAGTTTGAACATTGTTTTCTATTTTCCTTTCGAGCTCAAGTTTTAGCTCGAAACTCTAAAACATGGAAATACCAATCATAATCTTCGCAAATACTTTGTATGTGAAGTCTCTCTCCCGCTTCGTAGTGAAATTTCAAACTACGATTTATTAAGGCTCCTTTCTCATTGCATGAGTTTGATATTTATAGATATGGCTCATTATTTGGAAGTGTTAGCTATTTTTCTGTTTCTCATTTTATACTCAAACTTTTCCCTTCTTCTTTTGATAGATACATACCTAATAGTTTGTCATTTACTCCTCCATTCTATAGATGCATAGTTTGTAAATTCTTTCTCTTCATGTAATAAGAAAAGCGTAATCCTTGATTATTTGCAAGTGTAAAAGAAGTGTAAAGGACTTGGGACCTTTTGTCGATATAACCATTTTATTTCAAATTTCACTATAGAAGTTCCTTTGGTACTTGTCAAATTATGTATTTGTAATTTATGACTCGTTCCTTCATTTTGTAGAGGCAAAAATGCTTGTTTTGAGTAATTTCTCACTTTGTAGATGCATCTTGACTTGTTGAACTCGTTCTGAAAGCATGCTTTGATTCATATACTTGTTGAGATTTTTAGTTTATTTCTTTAGTTGGAAGATGAATATCATATTTTATATTCTATAGCTTTGTGAGTTCACTTGGAATAATGACTTTATGGAACTTTTATACTATTTCTTTTTGGAAACATGATAGCATTCCGTTATGTATAATGAAATAGATGCTCCTTTTCGGAAAATGAAGAAAATACCTATTTTCCTTTTTGTAATGACTTTTCCTTTTTAGAAGTCATGGTAGCAATTGTATTTCAAATTTTGCCTTAAAATATCATTTCTATTTTTCTAGAAAAGTCCATTTTGTAAGGGGAAAATCTAGCAAAAAAATTCCAGAATCCTTCTCTCTCCAAATTCTTATGATTTAACCATTCTAAAAAGATATAAACATCTCTCTTGCTTGTCGATTACTTGAATGAGCTGTCCTGTCCATGCTAGCTTTCTTTGGATTCATTACAACTTCTAAAAATTGATAGTTGTAGCATCTGAAAATTTAAAATACTGTATGCTTCATTTGGTCATGATATCAACTTAGAAGTGATGAAACATGTACTTTTCTTGACTATTTTTATTCCCTTTGAAGCTCAGATAGTTTAAAAAGCATGTAGTAGCTTAAAAACATGTATTTCAAATTTTTTTAAAATCAAAAGTCAATTTTACAAGGGGAGACTCTAGCCAAAATTTTGAGAATCCTCTTTTCTCTATCCCTTTTCAGATTTCCAATCTTGATTTGCAAAGTATGTCTTTCTTGACCCATTCGATGCTTGATTCTTCCTACAAAGTATTCTGCATATGGACCCATTCAATAGAACTGAAACAAGAATATGATTTGGTGTGAGCTTGTACCACTGTAGATACTATCATGTCATTTGTTTGAAGTTACACATGAATATGTGGTAAATGGACCACGCCGATGAGACCAGCACAAATCCTCCTCTATGGAAGTTAAGGAGGAAAACCTACTTCCTCGAGTACAAATCACTTGTATAGGAAGGTAAAAGCATACCCAAAACACTAATGTGCAAGTCAAGAACAACATATGTGGAAGGCATGAGATGTTGAGAAGCCTTGGAAGCCAATACATTGGACACAACTTAATTAAATATCTCTATTATTCATCCTTTCAATTCCTCTTTTCCAATTGGGATGCATACACGGTTAGCTCGTGGTCATGTTCATTGTTTCCTTGGCTCGCACAAAACCCATTAACTAAAATTTCATCCATATTTACTTTTTTATTTCTTCCCGGTTCGGAAATACACAAATTAAATTACAGGAAAATACTCTCTCATAAGGAAAGAGAGGAGAAACTTTTAGTAAAAAATGCCCCACTTTCCATTTCCAATGCCCATGGTTGTACACTTGGACCTTACCTTATTTATATTGTGCCATGGTGAAATGATGTTGTGGAAATTTATAGAAAAAGCTAGCAGTTGGCAAGGCCCTCAATGGGACATGTAAACTAAGTTAGGAAAAGAGCTTCCCACCCTCTTTGACTCCATGCAACCAATGTCAACTTTTCTTTAATAGATCATTGGTTTTGTTTTTCCTTAAAATTAAATGACAAAAAAAGATAACAAATATTCTTTCTCGGTCAAATCAAATGAAAATGCATGTACTTTGTAGTGTAGTAACATACTAACAATATCATAACAAAGAGACATTTGTGATTTGATGATGTTTTGGACATATCAAAATTTACACTAAAGGCATTTGCATACTTGAATTTTCTTGCCTTTTCAACAAAATTTAATTGTGCATAACCTCTCTATCAATGACCATGTCAATGGAAAAACCATTGTGTATAGGTAACAAAAGTGGTGGTGGTTGAAATTTTATAGGTGTTCCTTGGGTCTATTTCTATCTTGCATGTGGAGGGAAATTTAAAACTTAGAACTTATTGAATGCTCGTCTATTTTTATTTTTGGACCATTTAAGCTCACATTTCACTTGTAACGCCATCATTTTACACACATAAATACAATAGTAAAAATACCGAATTATTTTTTTATACTTTCATTGCTCACTACATAATGCAACTAGGATTCCAAAAAGATAAACTCAAAAACGCATAAGACATTTGCATAAGTCATCAAATAACATATAAACATGAAAACACCATATACATGTCGATGCCACACTTTCCTTAACGAAAATATGCCAACAATGACCCAGCCACAAGAAAGGGACTCAAGGATTGGCAAACCCACAACACATCACTCCCATGAATACATCTTAGTTACAGTTAACATTCCAAGAACATTATTGTGCGATGATAATTTTTTCATTTTTCCACCTATAGGTTCTTAAATTAACTTCACATTCAACTCGCCGTTCGACCATTTGGATTAGCTCTTTATCCCTTACAACAATCTCCATAACTTACATAATTAATTGGAATATTTCAAATTACATACAAAGTTACTAATTCACTCGTTCTTATGTTAAGCTTATGTTTCTCAAACATTTATTCAATTTTTAAATTTTAACGTTGCTACACAAGTGAATCGACGTGATGTCGGGAAATAAATCTAGGATTTAAGGAGGGTTAGATTCAAGATAGATTTTTCCCAAAACATTCTTCAATCATAGTATCTGTATTTCCTTACCATATTTATGCCCTATTGTGGATCCTATTGTGGATCATATTAAGGTGTGAAAACATATTTACCCAATAAACCTCTCGTAAAAGATCAACGTGCTATATTGTCACAAGCCAAAGTAACACATTTAGTTGTGATGAAATAAAGAGATCATTAACAAGAGTTTAACTCAAAGTACAACTATTCACTAGGTCCATTTGTGATGTTTGGATCCCACAAGGAGTTCATTCAATGATTAAGAAAATTCCTATATCTAACTTCGTAAGACTTGGTAGACGACTATGAAACTAGGGAGGTGTTAGTTCTACTTACTCCGGATAAAGTTTTTCCAGTCGTTCCTAACCATCGTGTTCATGACGACAATCTTGACCGACCATACCGACCATGACGATAACACAAACTCTGGTCTTATTTACCTAAACTAGGATGTTCCATTAAGAAAATAATAATAATTTCATTCTACGGTTTTAATTTCTTCTACGCTAATAAGGATCACAAATGAAGACAAGTTATGCACGAATCTTGTACTTAGGGTTTCTTGTTGTGGTTAGATTCCTTTATTACATTTTCAAGGTAAGAAACACAACACCAATTATTAAATCATCTATTGCACACTAGAAATGCACTACAAGATCTTAAATTCAAATTCATTTAACATATATATCCAACCACCTTTTCTTATTTTATTTTTTGTTAAATATACATAAATCTGAAACAAAATGACACATAAGATTAAATGCATATTTCCCAAGGAATTCGTAAAAGTAGCATCTCATGCATATTACAAAATTTCAAATATAAAATTTTATGTTACATTGCAACTACATTAGACATATATACATTTTCCAATAAAAAATATAAATTAAAATAATAAGTAATGAATTATGCCATGCCTTTTCGACATCTTACTTCCATCCTGCAAAACCATGTGAGCATGATATCAACGATAAATCAATGGAATGAAATCCACCCTAGTCTAGAATAATTATCATTTTTAGTTTCCCATTTACATAATAACATTAATAATTTGCATTCGAAAGGAAAAGGTTAGAGACACATATTTATTTCATTTAGTTCACTTCATTTCTTAACAAGTGAGAGAGAAAGAAATATGGAAGAGAGAGAAACAATATTTCACCAAAAGTTCAATTTCACACAAAACGTCACACAGTAGAGTTTCAAGAAATTTATTACAAGTTTCCACAATGGTTTTGCAACCCAATAGGGGTCCTACAACTTTATTTTTTATGTTTTCTTACTAGTTGTAAAAATGTTCAGTAAAGGCTCGGAGTCTGAAGAAACCACTTTCAAATGTTGCCCTTTTATGAGCAAACACACCATGGGTAAGCTTCTACATGTCCTTCCGTACACCAAGAATACATAGGAATTGATGAGATTCAAAACTGGCGAATGGTTTACGATTGGTGGCTAGTTTTCCAAGGCCATCGGTCATAATTGACATAGTTGTAAATGATCAAAAGTCAACTCAAGGGATCAGAAAACCACATCAAAACTCGATGTTCAATGGACAAACGGGAAACAAGAAACTTCCTACAAGTTCCCCTATATATGCATAATTCACGAGTTGATGCGATAGAGAACTAGAAAGCAGTTCTCAAATGGTGATAAGTTTTCGGAGCCACCTATCATAATTGGTCCAGTTTGACCCACACCAACCATGCAACCGGGATGCCTACAAAATGTCATTTCCAAACTATAAAGAAGCTCGTGTTTTTCCAAAACCGAAGGTTCCAAGTAATTATCTAGGAGAAATACTAGAGATTTACAAAGGCAGTAGGCATTCCATTTCTCACAATTCAAACGGTGAGCAATACGAAACCTAAATTTTGAAATTTAGCATCATTCTACAAATTCTACAAAACAGTGTAACAACACTCCACAGAAGGTCGTCAAAAGATCACAAATGATCATTTGAGGTAGATTCAAGGATAGAAGTGACTCCTCACATAACAAGGTACACTTAGGAAACTTAACATCTCTGTTCCAGTGTTAGGAGGGTTGTTTTGTAAGTCTTCAAAAATTGTTTTCACAAGAGAGTGGTCGACATATTTACATGGTGCTCAACTTCAACTTGTCAATAAAAGGGGGTACTGTGTAGCAATCTAATTTCATCAAGAAGTTTTTACATCGTCTCGGAATGAAGGTTTGAGTTAATGCTTGTCTACCAAGGAATATTTTAATTACGCAAGCTACGGTATGAGGTATTTTGTTTTGAAAACAAGTTTATTTAAAACTATTAATTCTATGATAATGCTACATTTTAAAATTTTATTTCTCTACAAATGAAAAACTAAAGAACAAAATTTATGAGAGATAGGAGAGATGAACCATGCCTAAAAATTGAACTAGAGAGGCGGAAGCTAGGGAGTTTGACATTGCACCCATCAATGCACTTGCTCTTAGCCATATGGGGTGTATCCAAAGCTCGACTTGAGTGTGCCCCTGTAACGGTTTCATTTTTTTTTACACTTCCCGAGTGACTATCGGAGCCACCAAAATATTTTGGTTATCTTTTCAAACAAGTCATGTCCCAGTTGAAAGCTTTCTACTTTTTTGACATACTAGTCTCGCCAAATCGTGAGCAACAACAACATCTAAGAAATTTCCTCTCCAATGGTTCTCCTAATAATTTTCAAATGTTTTTTTAGTTTGAATTTTAATATTGAATATGCTAATGTTTTGTGCATGGTGAGAGTTTGTTCTAAGATTATCTATTTTACATCAAATTCAACAATTCCTCCCACTACGAAAAATGTATTACATAACCTTGTATGTCCGGATGAATAGTATTTATCTTTTTAGGTTATGTATGGTATTTTTTCCAATATCCATTCTCAATTTTAACCATAGAGAGAAAAAAAAGACCCAAATATATCTATCCTTTTAAGAAACTTGAGACAATTACCTCCAGCTTGTCTTTTCTTTAGCTGATACATGATATATCTCGGTATATCACTATGCTGCTGACCACCAAAGGCAGAGCATTGTCCAATGCTAGGAAGCAAGGAAACAATTATCAATAACACTAGGGATCCAATTTGTTGAAGGGTCTACTTCTGCCCCAAAATCAAGTACATGAATAACGCAGTGAAAATTAACTTTGTCTGGTTAAGCATTGTAAAAGTGAGAGAATCGAGATTTTGATAAGAAACTTGTAATAACTGTTCTGCAAGGCATATATTTCTATTGGGAGGCCTAGAGAAATGAACCTATAAAATTCCATTCTTTGCAAAGTTTGCTTCAACCACCTTCACACGTAATAAGTATCAAAGCACATAGAACCTTTGCCCACTCGCACACCAAGATACAAAGAAGTCAAAATTACTTTCTCTAGTGAAGCATTTAGAAAGCAATGTTTATGCATCGTATTATGAGTGAGAAGAAAAAGATAGGGTTATATCCTTCCCTTATGGCCCTGTGGATCTTCAAAGTGATATATCCCTTTAGCGCAGTCCCTACAATATATTGTACATGTTAAAAGCCTCCAACTATCTAGTCATTGTTAAATTATAATGTTAACTAGGTTTTGATGTGGCTACTGCCACAGGGATCATAATAAAGTGGTTGAATAATTATGCAATGAAATTTACAGTCTAAAATTTGTTGAGGCACCCATTACCCTATCAGGAGAACATGTGCTTCCACATGGGTTCCATAATTGCTTTCACCCACTCCCATCAAACACACTCATTTCCCACCATTATTTTCATAATTTAATTTAGTTAAATAATAATTTATATATTTTTTTCATACATGGAACCACATCGCCCTCCCCTTATAACAACATTGTCCTCGATGCGATGTAATGTCAAGGTTAAAAGAGGGTACTCATGAGTAAGGAGGAAAAAACCAACGGCTCATGTCACCAGTGAATGATACTTGTTGCCAAAGGGTGACCACAAGGAATAAGGAAAGGTTTGACAATTTCTTAATGTTCTATGAGTATTGGTAGTTCTAATTTATATTATTACCTATTTACTCTTTTCCCTTAAGAATATGTATCAATCTCAAGCTCTTAATATTTCATTATTTTAGATTTTAGTTTTTTTATTTTTGTGGGTGCCCAACAAATTATGACATCACAATACTACACATGGCCCGAACACAACACTACGGTTCCTCGCGAAATATTGCTATATACCCACACAATTGTATCACATCAAAAACTCAACCAAACCATTGAAAGGAACATACACGGTCCACATAACATAATAAATGTCACATACACATGCTCCGACACAATAGTACTTATAATATAAGCATACTATAACAATACAGAATTTCCAAAAATACACATAAAAAGGTTTCACACAACTTCGTAAAATAACTATAGCTACATAGTGTCAAGATGGAAACAAAATCATGTAAAAATGAGGAGCATGAATCCTCAACATCATAAAACACAACCCGACTCACAAGGGTACACATAAATCATAAAACCAACACCAAACACCTTCCAAAACATCACAAAAAAATTCCATATACCTCCCAAAGCATCGCTAACAACTACATGTGCTTCCCAAAGCATCACAAATAAAGAAACCTCCAAATGAACTAATCACACACACATAAGTCTCTTATATCTCCCTCAAGTCTCTTATGCCTCCCTCAAGGCATCAAAAACAACTCCATATACCTCCCAAACAATTCCATTCAATTCTTCTTCCTCCGATTGGGATCTAATTTTTGTTGGCTCGTGATAATGATCACTTTTTGCTTGGCTCGTATGAAACCCATTAAGTAAAACTTCATCCATATTTACTTTTTAGTTCTTTTATTTCGGCTATACACAAATTAAATTATAGGAAAATACTCTCTCATAAGGAACAAGAGGATAACAACTTTTGTAAAAATTCCCCACTTTCCATTTCCAATTCCCATGGCTATACACTTGGAACTTACCATATTTATATTGCACCATGGTGAAATTTCATGTTGCGGAAATTTAGAGAAAAAGCTAGAAGTTGGCAAGGCCCTCAATGGGACATGTAAACTAAGTTAGGAAAAGAGATCGCCACCCTCTTAGAATCGATGCGGCTAATGTCAACTTTCCTTTAATAGATCATTGGTGTTGTTTTTCCTTAAAATACAAGGACAAAAAAGATAAAAAAATATTATTTCTCAGTCAAATCAAATTAAAATGCATGTACTTTGTAGTGTAGTAACATACTAACAATATCATATCAAAGAGATGTTTGTTATATGATAAAATTTTAGAAATATCAATAGTTATCTTGAAGGAATTTGCATACTTGGATTGGCTTGCCTTTTCAATGACATTTAATTGTGCATAACCTCGCTATCAATGACCATGTCAATGGAAAAAGCATGGGTTATAGGTAACAAAAGCAATGGTGATTGACATTTTGCAGTGTGCCTTGGGTGCTTCTGTCTTGCATGTGGAGGGAAATTTAAAACTTATACCTTATGAAAGCTCATCAATTTTTATTTTGGTCCCTTTAAGCTCACATTTCACTCACGTGAATAATGCGCATGATTTTGAGGCAATTAATTGGATCAAAAATAACATATATCATTTTAGTGGGAGCAATATACTCTGTGAAATAGTTATTACGCATTCTTTTATTTAATTCCCACCTTCTAATTTCTAACTTTCCATTCATGTCTACATCTAACTTATCAAATTAAATGCCCTCCAATAAAAATATTTCATGACATAAAATCAAAAAATGGTAAGCTTGATCGATAAATAGAATCTACCTTTCATTGATATGACTATTTGTTTGAGGGCTTCAATTATTTATGGTTGTTCACACACCTCGTATTCTACATTGGGGCACATATAATAGATGTTATTTTGGTATGAAAAATTTAATTGGTATATTAGGCGTAAGACATGTCGGGTTTTAATTATAACCTTTTTATTTCTGAATTTCTATTCATATCTTCACATTTTTAACAAATTAAACGTCATGCAAGCTGGAAATGGGGGCCAAAATTTTCGAATAGAAGTAGACATTCCAATCAGGTCCTAAATATTGGAACTTATGGAATTTCTATTTATTTACTTTGCCCCTGTAAAATACAAATTACAACGATGTGAGGCTTTCAAACAAGCTCAAAACTATAAAGTGGACCATAGATTGTAGATATTTTTTGGGTTGAAACTATCTACATTGTGAAATAAGTAGATGATATGTGAATATTTTTTTTGATAAAAAGACATCTTATATTATATTAATGAAATAAAATACAAGATAGCTTTTAGAAAAAAAAAAAAAAGTACTATGAGATCATGCCCCAAAACCAAAAACAAACTAGGCAGTGCCTAGGAAACCATCAGAGCACAAAATTAAGTAACAAGAACAAACATTCGTTAAGTAGGAGAATCATGATCATCTAACCAGCCCGAACATGGGAATTCCTTTCTAGCATCTAAAATTTCCCACCATGTTGGTGAGCGGGGAGACCACAACCTTCCTAACAAGATGGTGGCGAATGAATCCTCCATTATTGAGGGCGGGGTGAGTACTGTGACAAGTTGAAAGAACACCATTGAGATGTGGAGAGGATTAACAAGATGGGAAGAATGGCTCTTGGGTGACGTTACGTGAGGAATCACCATAATTTCACAACCGAAAGCAACTTTGTTAGCGTGAACTTGAATCTAAAGTAGCACATTGGAGATAATCTGAAAGAGGTATTTGTGAGAACCGATGTCGAAAAGTGATGCACCACAACAAAGTTGCACTCGATGGTAACGTCAAGCCAACGCAATATGCAAGATTGAAACAATGGAAAGAATATTGCAACTAAAAATAATGGGTGCTCTCAGGCTCATAGATCAAAAAAATAGGAAGTACAAATAGGGGTGTTGTGTAACCCCCATGCCTAAACATGGAAAGAAACTCAATGACACCACCGATGTATATGACGCCACTAGAAGAGGAGTTACTGATTCCAAATAAGGAATGTAACTCCTATGACGCATTGATGACACAAATGACAATGTCGATTCTATGATGAGAATCGACACTTGTCATTTGACTTCCTAAGACCTATGACTCTCGCAAGGTGAGATGACTCACCTAGGTGATGTCGACAATGACCTGAGACAGTCACACACACCAACACCCCCTTCATCGAAGCCGAGGAAGAGGTCAAGGTAATCCATATGAGAAAAGAAGACTCCCCTAGACAACAACTAAGAAATATATGTCAATGGGCCCCGGCATCTAAAGGCCTGATAAGGTGCCCATGTACAAACAACATCTTTCTGGAAAGAAGAAGAGGAGAAGAAGGAGGACTATATAGCCTGAAGAAGATGGGCAGCTGCTGCGAGACCTCAACCCAAGAAGAGATCGCAAGTGAAGAAACTTCACCTCGGTGAAGGGCTTGGTGAAAATGTCTCGCAACTTTGATCAGTTGTTTGAACATACTATATGTTGATGATGTTTTCATATATCAGCTCTGTATGAAGTGCATATGAATCTCAATGTGCTTCGTCGACTGATGTTGAACAGGATTTCTACAAATCGAGATAGTGCTCATGTTGTCACGGTAGGTAATGGTAGGCCGCCGAAAGTGGATGCCAAACTTTGTCATAATCTGTTTGTAACCAAACAGCTTACGTGGCAGCGTTAATCGCTCCTCGTATTCTACTTTTGTCGATGATATGGCAATGGCATTTTGTTTCTTCTTTGGACCAACCTGACAAGACTCGAACCAAGAGTGAAACTATAGCTGAGGTAGACTTTCGATGAGCTAGATCACCGGTCCAATCGAGTCTGTAAATCCAACCAAGTCAATCTCGAGTCCCTCCTAAGTAATGAATACCATACGTGTGAGTACCACGAACATAGTGAAGGATCCACTTTGCTGCTTTTAAGTATAGCTCATGAGGCTCCTACACAAATCTGGACATGATCCTGACGGCATACAATAGATCTGGATGAGTGTGAGTAAGGTAGATCAAGCTTCCCACCAACCTGTCGATAAAGGGTACCGTTAACAAGGGGAAGAGCAATTAGAAACCAACTTAATCCCGGAAAGAAAAGGAGTAGGTGAGGACTTGCAATCAGACATGTGAAATCGAGCAAGAAAATCAAGAGAGTACTTAGGTTGTGAGATCATAATTCCTGATTCAGATTGTGAAATCTGGATCCCAAGAAAGTAATGAAGCAATCCTAAGTCAGACATGGAGAACTTGTTGGCCAAGGATATCTTCACAGAATCAATGATAGAAGAAGAGCTACAGGTGATCAACAAGTCATCAACATAGAGAACATGAATAAGCATGGAGTCATCCTGTCGTAGAATATACACATTTGGGTCGAGTGACACTTTGAGTGAACCACGATGCAAGTAAAAAGGAGTCCATCTTGACATACCAAGCCCGAGGGGCTTTTTTAAGGCCGTAGAGAGACTTCTTTAATTTGCAAACAAGGGATGGATCATGGACATAACCTGGAGGTTGTTCTATATAGATCTCCTCCTCTAGGTCCCCATGAAGGAAGGCACTCTTAACGTCCATCTGGTGGACTTCCCATCTGTTAGCGGCAATGATGGTAAGGGTCAGTCGAATGGAAGTCATCTTCGCAATCGGAGCAAAGGTTTCTGAGTAATCAACCCCAGCTACCTGGGAGAAACCCTTAGCTACAAGTCACGCTTTATACTTCTCAACTTCTCCATCAGCTCCATACTTTGTTCGATATACCCACCTACACCGAACAATTTTTCTTCCTTTCGGAATAAGGGTAAGATTCCAAGTGTCATTATTTATGAGTGAGGAATACTCCTCATCCATGGTAGAATCCCACTCAGGAATCCTAGAAGCTTCGTGGAAAGATGGTGGATCAGAAGTAGAGGCAAAGAAAGAGTGAGGTCCAGTGAAGTCTGAGCGAGTATCTATCTCATCCGATGGATCTCCAACTAAATCTCCAACACTCTGTAAAGTTTTCCTGGCCCAAAGAGGTCCCGACAGCTCAGGCTCTGAGTTGGAAGATTCTTTACTTGAGTGAGAATGGACATAGTCCTCATCATCACTACTATCAGAATCAGAAGACTCAGAAGTTTGAGGATCGGGAGGAGCAGGAGAGGTGGAACTCGCTCAACAAAATCATCTTCGAAGAGTCGAATATGAATCAGTGGGCAAAAGGACCTCAATGGAAGTTAAAGTCAAGGATGACTCATCAAACTTCACACTCCTCTCAATATAAAGCTCATGGGTGGTAGGGTTCAACAATCGATATCCCTTCATGCCATTAGGATACCCTAAAAGATACAAGGTTTGGATTGTGGATCCAATGCCTTGCGTTTTTTTAGGAATCCGAGCCATAGCCTTAGATCCGAAGACTCGAAAGTGCTCAACATCAGGCTTGTGTCGAAACTAGGCTTCAAAGGGTGTCATCCCTCTTACTGCCTTGTGTGGGACATGGTTCTGAATATAACAAGCACAATTCTTGCTTGCAGACCAATCTTGTGGAGGAAGAGATTTGAGTGAACCATACAAGTAGCCATCTCCTTTAAAGTTTGGTTCTTTCTTTCTGTAACTCCATTTTGGGAAGGGCTATAAGCAACTATACGCTACAAAGCAATCCCCTCAGAAGTGCAGAAATCCTCAAACCTGTTGCTCACATACTCACCTCCATTGTCGGTTCGAAGAACCTTGATAGACCATTCCGCTTGTTTCTCAGCAAGAGCCTTAAAGTTTTGAAAATGCTCAAAAACTTCAAACTTAAGCTTAAGAAAATATACCCAAGTATAATGTGAAAAGTCATCAATGAAGGTTAGTATATATAGAGCTCTAGTAAAAGAAGGAGATGGAAAAGGGCCAGAAACATCACTATGAACAAGATCCAAGGGACGAGTAGCTCTCCAGGATTTTCCCTTGTCAAATATTTTTCAGGGTGCTTTCCAAGGGTACAACCCTCACAAAGACCCTTAGAAAACTTAACTCGGGGTAGCCCATTGACCATTTCGTTTTGGCTCAATTATTCAAGGTAACGATAATTTAGATGCCCAAAACGCTCATGCCATAACTTGCTAACCTCATTTACATGAGTGAGCAAGGCATTGGGCGTCGAATCAAAAGAGAAGTGGGAAAAGGTATACAACCGTGAACGGTGATCTACCTTTCCCTCAGCCACAGTGCAGTCAGAGTTAAGCTCACGAATAATCACCGAGTTAGGACCAAATTCCACTCGCATTCCTTCACCAAGGTGGGTGATTTGGTAAACCGATAGGAGATTGGTAGAGAGATTGGGAACACTCAACACTTGGTTAAATGTTCCACCTTCAATCTCTACCGATCCACTACCGGAAACCGACACATGAGTGTCATCACCCAACGTGATTTGGGACATGCCACATGGTTCAATGCTAGAGAATTCAACCTCTGAAGAAGCCATGTGGTGCGAGGCACCGGAATCGATAATCCAAGTTGATGATGGAGCTGATCTAGCTACGAGGGCCTTACCTTTCTTCTTTTCATTTTTTGTCTCCTTTGCATTAGAGGACTCGCCTTTCTGAGCATTTTGTTTAACGGATTTAGGAACACTTATTTTATTCTTCTCAAGTAAATGAGTTAAGTGATCAATTTGTTTCGAAAACAATGCTGCTCATCATGGCCAATATTCTTACAATAGGAGCATTTATACTTTTCCTTCTTTGCTTTAGGCTCAGAAGTCAAAGTATGAGTGATGGGCTTAACTGGGGGTTGGTTGGTCTTGGTTTCTTTCTTAGGTTGGTCCTTAGTTTCTTTCTTCTTTTCATTTTTCTTGCCCTTATTCACCACAAGGGCATGTGACTTGGATTTTAGAGTCCTCATTTGAATGAGTTTTTCATGTTCTCGAATGAGTTGGGACAAAAAACTATCAAAGGAGGGCATAGTCCAAGTACTACCCAAGGCAGCTTTCGTGGCATGAAAAGTTGAAACAAAAACAGAGTATTCAGGACCTAACTTAGAAAGAATCGACAAGATCAATTGAGATTATTTCTTATCCACTTTACATTCCTTTAGAAGCATTCTAGTGCGGAAATTTTTTGAGAAGAATGCTTGTAGGTTTTCAAAGTCACTAGGGTTTAACCCTAGCAGTTCGTTCTCCAACTCATGCGCTCTCATGTCATCTTGCTTCCCAAAGATATCATCGAGCGTTTTCCACGCTTGATCGGGTGTTGAGGAAGTTTCGATGTGGAAGATAAAGTCGGGAGAGATGGACATACGAGATAAGACCTAAGGCACTCACCCTTCGTCTTTGGCACTCGACGGAAGGTTAATAAAACAAGCCAAAAAACTTACAATGCCAATAAAATGTAATGTTTTTACCTTATACCTTTTAAAAATAATGAAACAACACGTTTTTAGAAGAGTGATAAGATAAAAAGAATGCAACCACGTTTTTTTAAGAAAAGTGAATAAAAAACGTATTTTTAGAGAGATATTACCTGGCAGCGGACTGAGAAAGCCACGTGGGGATGAAAGGCAGGTAAAAATAGATAATGCAGTGACTGTCCACTGTAAGTAAATGCCAGAACAGTCCAAAAAATGTCAGCTGAAGGAAAAAACGCCTTACCAGTCCAAAAAAACGCCTCAACAGTCCAAAAATGCCAGAACAACATGCAAAAATGCAGCCAGCTGAAAGAAAACGCCTGAGGACAGGGAAAAACGGCCAGAGAAGCTGGGAAAACGTAGGAAAGGAGAGAAAAATAACTGAGGACAGTGCAAAAATGCCTGGATAATTGAAAAAACAGCCGAGCATAGCAAAACACACAGAACAGTTAAAATGCCTGGACAGTTGAAAAAATAGCCAGAGGATAGAAAAAATGCCTGGAATAGGTTAAAAACACCTGGAAGTCATAGAAGGTTGAACGTTGAAGCTGGGGAATGCAGCAAGGCTCAAAAAAATGTGAGTAGACTCCCAAAAACGTGAGAGATCAGGAAAAAATGTGAGAGGTTTTCAGCAGGCTCACAAAAAATGTTGAGACCAGGCAGAGGTAATTTCGAGACAGCAAGGAACCACAACGATGAGGAAAAAGATCGAAATAGTCTGAGTATACCTTTGGTGAAGAAAAACAACGATTCCAACTAGTAATTGTTATCCAAAATTCACCCCTCAAGGTAATTTTGATAACATGCATCAAATTCTTTAGTCCCAAGCAAATAGATTGATTTAAGGCCCGAAATCATGTTTTTGGGGCCCCCTCGGCTTCCTTCTAACTCTCCCATCCAAGAAGAAAACCCAACGAGTTAGAAAAGGTGAAAAAATTGCAAAAAACCAAGCTTGGGGCCGAAAAAATGAAGAAAATCGGCTAAGTCCTAGTCTACGCAGCAGTTGGGACAGTTGGGACGTCGGGGCGTGAACCGGCCGAAAATCCGCCAGGCAGTCCGCGCAGCAGTTGGAGCAGCCGGGACAAAAGTACGTGCGGGACGCGAAAAGCCGAAATGGCCGAAAAGTGGAAAAAATCACCAAGTTTTGTTATCGCGTGGTTTGGGACATCTGGGCCATAGGTACGCGAGGGACGCAAACCAGCTGAAAAGCTGAAAACAGTCCATTTCAGGCGGTTCGGAGATATTTGTCCCAGGCAGTCCGGGACAGTTGGGACAAAGGTACGCGCGGGACGCGAACCGGCCGAAAAGGTGAAAAGGCAGCAAAAGAGGGACAAGGAAGCCCAAATCAGCCGAAGCAGGAGATTTTCATTTGGGACATCCAGGCCCAAGGTACACGCAGTTGCGAGGGACGCGAAAATCCGAAACGGCCGACAACAAAGAAGAAAAGTCAACGTTTGACCCGTGAAACTTCAAACGGCCATAACTTTTGACTCGAGCTCCGATTTTCATAAAATTGGACTTTCTGGAACGAGCACGACGTCCTCTATGCCACAAAAACTAGATTTATTATTTTTAATGAGGGTAGATATATTTAATTAAGAGAAAAATATTCGGCTCCAGTCAGTTAATGCTCATTCCCGTCAAATGACAGAAAATGCCTGCCAGACCCAAAATAGCTGCCCGCACTCAGAAGGCCATAACTTTTGCATTTCTCAACGAAATCACACAAAATTGGTACCGTTGGAATCGTGGCTCTGAGCCTGATGCATAGCAATCAATAAATTCTATATTTGATGAGAAATTGGTCGATATTTTTTAGAAAATGTGGCTGGGTTCATAACAGTGTTTCATTTGGTGGTTGGGAGTACAATTAAGAGGCATGGTCATCATTCTTTCTCTGTTGCAGCACTGGGATAGTATGGGGAGCCTTTTGTAAGTAATATATAATCATTTTACTCCATTTAATGCCTCTTACAAGTGGTTGAAGGACAGATTTCAAGATTTTTATTTTTCCCTTCTCTTTCTCTTCTCATTTTTCTATAAATTGGAGTGTTGGGCTCATTGTAAAGGGGGAGTTTTTTCAGATAGCAAAGCTCTATCAAAATTTATTTGTGAAGCCAATGTGCTGCAAGCCCTTGTAGTGGACTACTTACATGGTGATCCAGGCCCTTATCCTGTAATAGATTGAACTATGCATATCATGAAGCAACAAAATATTAGTTTTGGATATATCTTCCCCTGCTGTGTTTTCTTGCATTCTTCTTGCCCTTTTAATCTTTCTACAAGAATATTGTGTCTATTATTATGTTCTTGCAGGGATCCATTATCATTGTGTATGCTTGGAATATCATTGTGAATGCATTTTGCTAGATTATGGAGAACTGTCATCACCTCTTCTAGTGTGCACTTTGCCTCTGTATTTCATGCATTTGGAGACTACTCTCACACCCTCCTTTTCTGGTGTATCACCGCTTTAGTGTAGGATTTCATTTTATGCATTCTCTCTCCCTGGTCCCTTGGAAATTTAGATTAGAATAGTTAGTTTCCCCTGCATTAGAGTAGATTGTGGCAGGTAGTTTAGGAGCAAGAATCATCTTTCTCGGAGTTCTATCTCAAGTAGTAAGTCCCACAACTTAGAGATAGTACCCATGTTATCTAATCACACCGTGAGTTCAAGTATATGCACTTGTATAAACATAAGGGTGTTGTGATTCGGTGATAACAGTAATCACAAGTCCACTCCAAAAAATGAGCTCTTCTTTTACCCTGGCTAAATCGAACACAAACAATGAAGAAATAACCTAGAAACAATCAGCCACAAAGATCTAGAAATATCCAACTATGAACTCAGCTGATAAGCAAACCAACCAAATACCTTAACTTACAACTACTAAAACCTCAATATGAGGTGAACAATAATTCCAAAATGATAATAAAAAAAAACTTGCACATGAGGAAATGAGAAGAAACTAGAAGTAATAAACTCTCGAGAAGCGAAGAGTGCACGTTTATCGAAATCAGATCGATACCATGAAAGAGGGATTCGCGAGAACTGATATCGAAAAGTGATGCACCACAAAGAAGTTACACTCTAATGGTAATGTCAAGCCAATGCAATACACAAGATTCGAAACAATGGAAAGAAGATTGCAAGTAAAAAGAATGGGTCTGCTCATGCTCATAGATAAAAAAAAATAGGAAGTACAAATAGGGGTGTTATGTAACCCCTATGCCTAAACATGGAAAGAAACTCAATGACGCCACTGATGCATATGACATTGACCAATGCATATGACGCCACTAGAAGAGGAGTTACAATTCCAAATAAGGAATGTAACTCCTATGACGCATTCACGCAAATGATAATGTCAGATTCTATGACAGAATCTGACACTTGTCATTTGACTTCCTAAGACCTATGAATCTCGCAAGGCAAGATGACTCACCTAGGTGATGTGGATGATGACTGGACAGTTACACACACCAACAATAACCATATATTTGTTATACACTGAATTTTTTTGATCAACTTCAAAATCCATAAAGGAAAAAACATTTCTTTCTTTCCATATCAAAAATAGAATTTCCCCTCTTAAAACATGCCAAATCTGGGTGAGCATAGGTAGAATTTACTGGTTATCTCCTAAAAGGATATGCTATCAAGTAAAGCATTGCAGTCTGAGAGGAGAGAAAAATGAGTGTATCCAATTCTAAGCAAGATGTGTTTTCAAAAAACTAGAAGAGATACATTAAAGTTTCCAAGTGGTCATAGAATGAGAACTTGGGAGCCAAGATCTCAATTTTAATAAGTTGATACCGCATGGTAAGACCTTAATGCAAAACACACCGAGAGAAATTGGGAAATTTTAGGCTCCACACAGATAGACCAGACAGAGTGTCAAATCATTGATTCGGGAAGACGAAGTGGAATGAATTGCCCATCAACTGTTATTTTTCAACCATGGGAACATGAGGCAAAAGTAAGTAGCATCCTTTACTAGTAGAATAATTACGATTTTTGGTATCAACATACCATTTCAAGTCCATCCACCAAGGGCGAGAGGAGCACACTAGTTTGTATAACATATGATCGGGGACCAAATTTATCACTTCATTAATATTAGCTCGATCCTGGTTAGCTAGCCAAAACTAGTCTTTAAGCTCACCACCGATACTAGGATTGAAAGTTTTTCTGAGAATAAGTTTTAGATTTTGTAGATTCCATGCTTTAAACATTTGATGCAGGAATCCCTAGGATATCGTGAAACACTTATCATGAGTCCGGAATATCGGTGACCACCAGAGAGAATGATTGTTAATGGAGATCCCATTATGAAAACCATCACCTTTCCATTGAAGACAAGGTTTGATGCATTCCCATGATTTTCAACTGATTTTTAGCAAAAAAGTGCCAACCACTTTAATAGGCACTAGAGAAAAAACCCCTAACCTTTTCATGCAAGGCAACTATAAGGTGAACCTTCTTGATGTCATGGCCGAAGCACTTTCTATGCTTCTTATCCTATGATGCATCTAACAATCCATTTTACACAGAGTGCCTACCCTTGGCATTGTATGTGAATAATGCCTAAACCCCCATAATTGTGGGGAAGGAAACATGTCTCCGAAGCCACTCGATGAAAACCTTTTCCAATGGATGTGTTGGACCGAAGAAATCCTTCGAGGAGTTTTTCCAGCTTCTAAATAGAGGCTCTAGAAGGAACCCAACATGAACAATTGTAAACGTGCATGACCATGAGTACTTTAGAATAAATTTGGAATTTTCCTACCAAGGACAAAGGTCTGGTAATCCAATAATCAAATTATTTTTCTCATCGATGAAGCTTGAAAGGAAAAAGGGATGCCAATAAATTTAAACATTTCACCATGTGCAAGAATCTTCCACTCAAAAGAGGCTAGCCATGTGGGTCTTTGAGAGGAAGGATTGTTGGTGGCACGAGTTTTCGGCATTGAATGAAAGAACCAAACACTAAAAAAATATAAGCTGTAGTGCATGGTATTATGGATATTAGATTGTTCCTCAATGAGAATGAGAAAGGAATCATCTACAAAGTAACCATTAAGCAATTGAGAATTTTTTTGTAGAATGCGGTGATATTCCCATAACGATTCCTTGGGTTTTGGCATGGGTTAGAAAACACCCAAAACCTTCTAACTAATAGTGATTTGGGCAGAGGCATTAGCAAATAACATTCTAACTAATTGGATAAAAATGGGGTCGAAACAAGGTCTTGAAGCATGACAAGGATAAACAACCATTCAATCCGATCATAAGCTTTCTTAAAATCAATTTTAATGAACATAGTAGATTGACTGGATCTCGTGAGCCCATTTCATGCCTTTCCATACCAAAATTATGTTGTCAAAGATGTAGTGCCCTTGAATGAACCTAGTTTGTTCTAGTTGAATTAAGGTGGGGAGAATATTATGAAGTCGCATAACCATAACTTTGGTGGATTTTGGAGACATTTAACAAAGGATAGGCCCCAAATAGGTAATTTTCTTTGGATGCCTTGGTTATGAGATGAATTTAATATTCCCATTGTTGACACATGGCAACAATGATTGGTTCTGAAACCCCTCGAGATAGACTTGAATAAGGTCTTGCCCAAGTGAACCTCATAACGATTTATAGAATTGGCATGGGAAACCATTGTATCTCAAGGCCTTATCATTATCCATTTACATGAATGCATCATGGAGGTCATAAACATGGATCATTCATTTGCACAACACCTTCTCGGTTTGGAAAAACTTGCGCATGAAAAAAACTAGACATTTTTCAAGGGTTTTTGTCTATCGTAGAGAGGGTTACTAAGCCTGAAAGACTAGCTTATAATGTCACAAAAATACTTGAAGCATGGGTTAGGGGTCAGTGACCTGAGCTCCGCCATCAAATATTTTCCAAATTTGTTGAAAAGGATTTTTGGCTTTTAGAGAAAGAAATAATTCTTTCGAGACTCGGTCGCCAATTTTAAGCCAATGCATACGGCAATAGATTTGAGCTCCATGAGTGTTGTAATTATCAGCAATTTGAAATTGATAGCAAAGTGTTGTAACTTGAAGTTGTATAGTTTTAGAGAAGGAGTTTCCTGAAGAACCACCACCACTCAATTAAGAGTGGAGGTGTTAATGTAGTATGAGAGACATTTCGTTCGGCCAATATTTGTATGTCATAGATTCTAAGGAATCTAGTATTTTTATTTATAACGTCCTCCCACCATTGAGTCCACCTAACATGCATAGGTGGATCAAAGTTCTGAAAATGACTTAGCCATGGAGCTAAGATCCACACACGATTGATATGATTGAGTGTGGGACCATGCTACATTAAGATAGTATTAAGAAAGAATTGGGATTTATGAAGAAAAAGCACACTTATCATGCCAAGTGATACGAAATGGTATAGGGAATGATAAGATAGTACAAAATTAGGCATGACCTCAGCTAGTAAGCAATAGATCTTTGTCAAAATAAAACATTCTTGAGATGACAAAGCATGGATCTATCGATCCATTTAAGAACACGATCCAAACCTCCTCAAAGGTTGGACAAGGTGAGCCAAGATTCAAAAGTGGGAGAGTGAGAAGAATCGGCCGAAAATCCACTAGGCGATCTGCTGCTTGCATTGTTGGGACGATTGGGATGTCGGGACGCGTGGGATGCGAAAAGCTGAATCGGCCGAAAGAGGGAAAAAATTGCCTAAGTCTTTTGTTTCACGCGGTTTGGGACATCCGAGGCCAAAAGTACGCGCGGGACGCGGATCGGCCGGTTTGGCGCAAGTCAGTCCATTTCGGGCGGTTCGGAGATATTTTCCCAGGTGATCGTGTGGGACACTTGGGACAAAAGTACGTGTACGATGCGAATCGGCGATTCAGCGAAACAAGAGACTTTCGTCTGGGACATTTGGGCTAAAAGTACGCGAGGGACGCGAAAAGCCGAAAGAGTCGTTAACGAATGGAATCTTGCCACGTGTCTTCACCGCAAATAGGAAAAAGGAATCCCGAATCAGCCAAAGCGAGGATATTTTCATCCAGGACAGCGAGGGAAAAAGTACGCACGGGGACGCAGTGACACAAAAGCCGAAGCGGCGAAGGCAAAGAAGAAAAGTCAACGTTTGACTGTGAAACTTCAAATGACAATAACTTTTGACTCGAGCTCTGATTTTCACAAAATTGGACTTTCGGAATGAGCACAACAGAGGGTAGATATATTTAATTAAAAGAAACATATTTGGCTCCAATCAATTAATGCTCATTCCCGTCAAATGACAGAAAATGCCTGCCAGACCCAAAATAGTTGCCCGCACTCAGAAGGCCATAACTTTTGCATTTCTCAACGAAATCGCAAAAAATTGGTACCCTTGGAATCGTGGCTCAGAGCCCAATGCACAGATAATCAATAAATTCTAGATTTGATGAGTGATTGATTGAGATTTTAAGAAAACGTGGCTGGGTTCATAACATGGTGTTTTATTTGGTGGTTGGGAGTGTAATTAAGAGGCATGGTCATCATTCTTTCTCTTGCAAAGCACATGGGACAGTATGGGGAGCCTTTTGCAAGCAATATATAATCATTTTACTCCATTTAATGCCTCTTACAAGTGGTTGAAGGACAGATTTCGGGATTTTCATTTTTTCCCCCTCTCTCTTCTCATCTTTTCTATAAATTGGAGTGTTGGGCTCATTGTAAAGGGGAGAGTTTTCAGATAGCAAAGCTCTGTAAAAATTGCTTTGTGAAGCCAATGTGCTGCAGGCCCTTGTAGTGGACTCCTTACATGGTGATCCAATCCCTTACCTTGTAACCGATTGAACTGTGCATATCATGAAGCAATAAAATATAAGTTTGTGGATGTATCTTCCCCTGCTGTGTTTTCTTGCATTCTTCTTGCCCCTTCAACCTCTCCTTTACAAGAATATTGTGTCTATTATTATGTTCATGCAGGGATCTATTATCATTTTGTATGTTTGAAATATTGTTGTGAATGCGTTTTGCTAGATTATGGAGAACTGTCATCACCTCCTCTAGTGTGCATTTTGCTTCTGTATTTCACGCATTTGGAGACTACTCTCACACCCTCCTTTTCTAGTGTATCACCGCTTTAGTGTAGGATTTCATTTTATGCATTCTCTCTCCCTGGTCCCTTGGAAATTTAGATTAGAATAGTTAGTTTCCCTGTATTAGAGTAGATTGTGGCAGGTAGTTTAGGAGCAAGAACCAACTTTCTCTGGAGGTCTATCTCAAGTAGCAAGCCCTACAACTTGGAGATAGTACCCATGTTATCCAATCACACCATGATTTCAAGTATATGCACTTGTATAAACAACGGAGTTTGTGATTCGGTGATAACGGAGTTACGGTGAACTTTTGAGATTTTTGGTGGAGAAAACTCAAAAGTTTCAGATCTATTTTGTCACGAGAGATTAGGGTAGTTTGGCACCACTTCGAAGAAATTTTGGAATATTTTTGTCTCTTTCCAAGTGGAGTGACCCATTTTGGGATTTTACAATGCATTTTGGAGGGTTTTGGTGTGCTTTTTCGACGAATGGCAATCACGGTTTCATTCATATTATTTATAGATATTATTTACAAATTGTCAAAATATTATCGTATGTATTTGAGAAGATATGAATTTTAAGGTTTTATAGTTATGCAGGGTTTCCTATAATTTTACGGTAGTCTTATATTATCCAAAAAATACCAAAAACATTATTCTAGGGTTCTTTATTATCATTACAATCTTCTTGTAAATTTTCATATGTTTTGACCAAATATTTTGAGAAAAATATATAAAAAGCAGATTTGTTGCCCTAATTTGAGTATTTAAGGCCAAAATCAAATATTATATTTGTTACAATTTATCTTTAATTTGTGTGTTTTTAGTGATATCCCATATCAGATATTTCAGTGTTATTAGAGTATTTTTTTCTATATCCTGTTGGGTTGAAAATATGAGTGACAGTGAAGAATGTGAAGTGGATTTGATGAAGCAATTATTCACTCACATGGTGAAGCAGTAGGAAACCCCTAATATTTATTTGAGACAACTCACTAAGAGATTGGCACAAGGCATGATTAATACTCATACAGAATGGGGAGAACCTAGTAACAAGGACACATGGTTCAAAGAGGGAAAATTAAAATTTAAAGCATTGTCTCCTCACTCTACTACCAAGCCTTCAGGACTCCATGAAGCTTCCTTTTTGGAGGATCCAGAAGTTTCACCGGTAAGCTAGCCATCAGCTAATTTGGATGAGGATTCTTGTTAAAAAAAATACCAATTATTGAGTGACGGATTCGGGGATAATATGCCTTTCATAAAGTATTGCACAATGAGGATTTGTCAAAACCCAAGAGGGATCAATAGCTACAGTACCTAAGTTAAACGGGATATTGGGAAAAAAATTCATTCCACACTTCGATGGTTTTAAGAAGTGTACCACATAGTCCTAGATTCAAATGTTGGAGACCTACTTTGACTTGAATCCTATCCACGATGGAGATGCAATTAAAATGTCCATCGTAAATCTTGAGGAAAGGCACATGGTGGTGGCATCATTGGATGATTACACAAGGGCATATGCATATTGATATTTATGCATAATTCACGAGAGGATGATGAGAAAATTTGTGGGAGGGACCACGGCGGGTATTTTAGAGAGTTGACTCACTTAAGATAGACATCTTCTTTAGATCGAGTAAATTGCAGATTTTTAGAGATTATCGGTCATAGTTCTGATGTTTCAAAGATGAGGTTGACCTCACTTTTCACAATAGGTTTGATGAATTCTCTAGCTAGATTTGTGAAGGCATTTGAGAAGTATTCCATACATGAGGCTATTAGGAGAGAACATGATTTGGAGTTAGACACTGGAAAGTTGAGGTTTCCTCCTTGAATTCAACAAATGGAATCTCCATCTAGATCGGATGAACTTCAGAAGGATCCTCTGAGAGGTAGGAGATGGCAAAGAAGCAGACATTTCTAGAGATCTTAGGGAAGAGTTGACGTGAAATAAACTATGTTTTAACTACCACACCCACAGGCTCATGTGCATGATTTCAAAGGGAAAGGGAGGGCTCAATTCATTTAGGTCTTTGAGGAGAGTGAGGTTGATAGAGGTGAGGAGTTAGAGATCCATGAGATAGATGATGGAGATGGATTTATATTGGATAGTGCTGATATGGAGGAGGAGGAGGAGACTTTCCTCGGGAGATTATAGCCACATTGTCTAGTACTCGATGTACTGAGGCATTCGAGGATTAGAGGAGCTTTACAGGTCAATGACTTGTGGTACTCATTTATAGTAGGGCTACTCAAAAATTTATATATGCATCGTTGTTTGAGAGATGAGGTTTGCAGAAGAAGGACTTTGAGGGATTCAAAATTATAGCTAATTGGGACCATATGAGATGCACATGTAGAGTTCCATAGTTGAGCTTCACCATGGATAACTACATAATTATGATGACTTCCAAGTTGTTGGTATGGGGGTGACCAACATAGTATTGGGAGTGTAGTGGCTTCACTCTCTTGGCGATTTTGGACTAACTTTCGAGACGATGGAGCTGAAATTTATGTCTGAGGGAAGGAATGTGATCTTGAGGGGATTATCTATAGGAGCACATAGAGTGCTTGGAAATGAGGGAATGGAGAGGAATTTTTTGCATGATGATATTTTTTTTACTATGGGCCGGTGTGGAGTCATATGGATGTGGGTGTGACTAGTAGTAGTACATGTAAGATAGTTATAGAGATTAGTGTCACGAGTTCAAATCATCGACTTTATCATTATGTTGGTAATATGAGGTTTCGTGAGACCTGGAGATCTCATTTTCTTGTTGAGTACTCAAGAACCAACGGACTTGTGATATTCAAGATGGTTGTGTATAGGATGAAACCTACAATTTGGGGGATTAGATGATCTTCTATTAGAGCATATTGTACCTTGTGTTAGATTCATGATTGAGGATGGAGATATTGTGACATATGCATTATTCTTTCTGATTGGACACTTGAGCTTTGATGAGAAATAAAAATCCATATCAAAGAGGTTCATATGGTATGGGTTAAGGGAGGATATCCTAAACTTTATAAAGGGATGTACGGTTTATCGTCATTACAAATCAAATCTTATAGGTTCATCATTTTACTACTTCTAGGCATGGTTGAAATTTCACCCATGTGATAGTCATTCGTGGGATGGAGTTGAGACAGGTTACCTAGTTATGTTGTAGGTTCAAACTCATCACGGAGGTGAACTATGTAGAGTTGACATTATCAATTGACAATTTACTAAAGTCTTGGGATTTTTCCCCACAGGAAAAATTGAGATACATTATGGGAATCCTTACTGTAATATGAGTGTGGGTCATGTGGGAGAGTTAACACAATTTTTTCATATACAAATTATTTCACGGGTTGATTAGAGAAGTAGTGAGTGGTCATATGATGTTGGTATCAAATTGGTAGTCCTAATGTCGGTATCAATGGAGAGTTGTTTTGGGCATCATTCTACTTCGGAGACAACATTGTTCCTTATAGAACATGGAGGTCATGATGACTATATGGGGTTGCGCATGGCTAATTTGGATCACACCGATATTTTGTTGGATTTGTAGGGTGAGGTGGAGAAACTTACTTTTTGGTATTCATCTTTTGTAGCATGAAAAGATAATGCTTGGGGTCAAACATTTCTCGGGGGGGAGTATTATAATGTCCCCAATCGAAGAGCGATTTTGCCTAGGAGGTTTTCATTACTCTTATCCTTGGTAATACCTAAGGGGCTAAAGACTTTAGAGGCTATTGGGTATTCCACCTTGCTTATTTTTATGTTCTTGCATTGAAATGGGTATTAAGTGACTTGGTGGGGTTAAAACTTTATGTTTTGACATCGGAGAGTGACTAATAACACTTTAATGTTATATTATTTTTGGGGTCACTTATGTCCCTATGGTGACTCGGGGGAGAAAAACAACTTAAGTTGCTTTATTTTTTAAAGGTCAACTTAGGTTTCTTAAGCCACAAAATTTGGGGAAAATTATAAAAGGAGATTAGGAGGAGAAAAAGTTATTATTATTGCATACACACTTATGATTTCCTTTGAGCAACTACTATTTTATTTTTCTATCTTATGGAGTAAAATCCAACAAAAACCCTAGCTTTGGTGGTGAGAGATCTATTCCTAGCTAGCAGGGCATTCTTTAGTGGTGGAAGATCCACGGAAGTAATTCAAGGCTGATTTTGAGAGATAAATTTCATGGTCTTCGGGTGATTTTTCAAGGAATAGCAATTGGGTTTTCATTAATATTATTTATAGATGTTATTTCCAAAATTTCAGAATCTAACCATATATATTTTAGAAGATATGGATTTTTAAGGTTTTCTAGTATGCAGGTTTTTCTGCGATTTTCTCGGTAGTCTTATATGATCGAAAATTTCCAAATATATTGTCTTAGGGTTATTTATTATCATAGAAAGTTTCCTACAAATTTTCATATGTTCTGGGTAAATATTTTTAGAAAATAAATAAATAAAATACGAGTTCACTACCCTAGATGAGTATTTACGGCAAAAATCGGATCTTCTATTTGCTATTGTTTATTTTTAATTTGTGTGTTTTTGAGTGATATCGCACATAATATATTTCAATTTAATATTCAACATTCTAGTCACGATGCTGTTTTAGCTACCAAATTAAACATCATCCAATTCACGACCTTAAAGCCATAAAAAAACAATATACATCGGTAATTTCTCTCGTTTGACCATCATTGGGAAAGCTCACTTGTTGATGATTATCCATGCATCACTTACTTGTTTCAAATAATCTAACTTGAAACTTAAATGGTGCCTAAAAATTCTACAAGAAGTTGAAATTAGACACAATTATTCATGTTAGTGATTGTTCGACCACTCCTTAATCTCTACAAAAATTTTCCTCTACATCTTACGAACATGCATTTTCTCCTTCATTCATTACCCACAAATGTTTTGTCATTGTTAAAGGTGTAGGTATCACATTTTCCCCTTTTCACTTTCCCCCTTCCACTTCTTTTCCCTTTAACCCCTTCTTATTCTCTGCTTTTCCTCTCCCTTTACTTATCCCTCACAAATTGAACATCTTTGATAGATCCCTTTCGACGTTTTCATAGTACATTTCACGTACGATTGCTAGTTTTATATTTTATTTTTCAAAGCATCATCTAACATCACCATAAATGGTTGGAAAACATTTGAAGTTTATAAAAATATATACAATGTGATGGAATTGGAAACACAATATGTTTGACTAAATTTGTCACTATATCTTTGAATTAATCAATCACATAGACTACGATTAAAATTTGACTCAAATATTAACTCTAATAATGAATACACACTATAACTTTGATTCATTTGTGACTTTGAATATGACTATAACTGCAACACTAGTTTATATATACAAGTAATTTTTTATATTTCATATTTCAATTTTTTTTTTTAATTTTAATTATATAATCATGATATTAATATAAATTTTAATACTATAGATTACAAAAATAATATTATGATAAGCTAGAAATCGATTACACATAATATTCCTAAGAAAATCGGTTTGCATCCTTATTTTTTGTTCTTATTTTATAATGTGATCATGTAATTTGTTACTTTAATTTGGCTCAATCATTTTTATTTCCCATGTATTTCGTGATTTGGACTTGAGACATGTCTACAATACCACCTTCCTTTTGTGAGTAGTTGTACTATTGTATTATTGGTAATATAAGAGTCATTTCATTAGAAAATTAAATAATAATGATAACAATAATAAAAAAAAACAATGTAATAGCAAATTGAGTGTATTAAAAACATTACAATAAACTAAAATTATTTTAATTATATTTATTAAAAGCGAGTTAAATAGTCAAGATAACTTATTTAACCATGTACATTTGGCGAGAATATTACAAATAACATGTTATAATATCATGATTTACCCCACACATTACATCCTACATATTGAACATCTACATTACCCACCACCACTAATCCCAACACTCACGCATATCATCACTTTAAACTAATGTGTAACTAAGAACTCCTTAACTATCTCCATTAGATAAAGAATTGCTAAAAGAACAACACTACTCAATATCCTCACATTGATAGTTTGATTTTTCCTCCATGAAATGTGAAGGAAAACATCACTTTTACTATTTGAAATACCCTTTATAATGATAAAAATTAAAAGATATTTACATAGTTAGGGGTGACCGGATAGCATGACAGTCCCACAAAATGCCACAAGAGCACCGAGAAAATTATAAAACGCCACTGAGGATACATCAACATGTCCATAGGACAACCAGAGAGCACATTAAACAAAAATGTCAACACCACCAACATCAAGCACATGCCGCTTCACCAAGAGGAGGGTAGGATAATCTCGAGGAGGGATGAAAGCTCCACTTTGTGAGGCTTCGCCAAAGCAGGATCACACCGCCAACCATTGTGATCATGATACTACATTTGTGATGGAACCATAATTCCCCAACAAGCGGGAGGACATTCTATAATGGTGCATGGATGGCGAGTGGAGAATCCAATCGCGAGAGAGATGGAAACTCCTTTCCCGAGTGGTAGAAGCCTCGGCTAGGTCAAAGGATGACGGGAGTGAAGGGAGTTCTCAAGAGAGGCGAACAATGGCTACTTGAGTAGATCCTCTAATGTGGTCCAACAAGTGGCATCCATCGGGGTAGCGAAGGATGAGGTGGCAGTAACTAAGGTTTTGAAGGGACCCAAATTATAGTGCAAGGAACACCGCTCTAGTGATCAAGAAGCTCTTACAAATGAGAAAACTCTAGGAAACCTTGAAAATTTAAGTTTGACTCTATGTGCCACGGTAGGAAGAATAATCACCTTGTTATTAGTGGAAAAGAAAGTAATAAACTAATCATGCTTGAAAATTAAACCATTGTGAGATTTCTAGATTTGAAACAAAATACAAGATTGAAATAAATTCCAAAGTGTATCAATGTAATGAGGTGAAGGACTGAAGTAACAAAATAAGGACATGTACCGAGGAAGAAATTAGGGTTATAAGGAAGAAAAAACAATTGATACACCTCTAGATTATCCGAGAGCATTGATAAGACCAAAATATGTGTTTAAATGACTAAGGGTGAGAGAAGAAAGGACAATTATGATTAGAGATGCAAATATGACTAAGCCTTTCACCTGATAAAACCTTGGAAAACAAGACAACAGAGAAAGTGGTTAACTTTAGGCCCAAGAACAGATTTCCGGTATGGGGAAAGCCGCCGAAGCCAAGTGGATTCTTTAGAGTGTGACCCCATCGAGCATTAAGCTAATCAATGCCATGTTAAATCAGGCTCAAAAATTGATAAATGGTTCGAGTGTTGTATCGGAGGAAGGTAATTTCTTAATTCCACCTCTAGTCATGCCACCAAGTTGTAGGATATTGAAGCCCAAATATATGGAGAATAACATTGGGCAAGAGCTCTTGAATTTTACAAATAGACGGAAGGTCGAATTGGAAAAAATGTATTTCTTCTTGAGATCGGGCCAAGAAATTCGGTCTCATGGCTCACTAAATCTCGGATGGTATGAATTCCCTTATGGAAGATTGGAATCGATTTAATGCTCATATTTTCACTAACTAGAAGATAACAATTACTGATGATAAGAGACCACCAAATGTTCTACGAATAAAAATAAATCCCTATGTGAAATCCATCACCAACTCATTGGATCAAAGGTTTCACCTACTCGAAGGATTTCTAAGTAGTTTTGGTAATAAAGGTACCAGTAATTTTTAAAGGAGCCAAAGTGATAATAATAGAATCTAACCCAATATTGTTCTAGTACTTAGTTCCTCAAGGGGCTCCATATTCAATATAATGACGCATGATAGAATTTTCTAGCATACAAGAAAACACTATGTCGGTGACATCGATGATCCCATGCCATCTTGATCATGAGGAAGGAATAAGATGTCCCAAACAGTGTGTGAAAACTAGTTAAACTTGAACTTTTACACCATAAAAAGTATTGAAGTAGATTGGAAAGTTGGGTGAAAAAATTGCGGGAAGGGCACCAACACTCGAGTAATAGACATGAGTAGCAACAAGGATCTTTACGAAAACTTGGAATTTTCTAGCGAAATAGGGGTTTGGAAGACCACTTGGTATCTTTCTGCTCCACCCTCCTAATAACATGATGCCACAAATTCATAGAGACACTATTAAAGCCATAAGGAATTCCCAAAAACCTGATTTGGTCCCATGGATAATCCATTTCTAAGGGTAGTCCTTCAACTATTCTAGAGGAGACAAATAACTTTGTCGATAACCCAAGGTTTTAGCCATTTAAATATGTGAACAAGAAGCCAAATAGAAAGCTTCAAGACATTTGAATACCCGGGAAACATTATGCTCTTATTCAACAATAATTAGAAAGGGATCATTAGTGAACTAGCTAATGATAAGTTTAGTCGCATGATCCGGAAGGAAAATCCCCTGAATCGACATTGGTAAGATTTCTGAGAAATTAAATAACCCATTGCATCAGCAGTGAAACACTAACAATGTCATACCAAGAGGGCATCCTGTGCAGCGGAGGAAAAAATGTTGATGGAAGTGGAATGGTGAAAATTAATGGTGAGTTGGACAAAATCATTCGAAAACAAGGTGCTAATGATCGATTAAAAGAAATCACCAAAGCCAAGGGCTTTGAGCATGACAAGGATGAAAGGCCACCCAATGTGATCATAAGATTTCTCAAAATCAATCTTGAGGAAGAGATTCCTCTGCAAAGAAACCCAAGCCCATTTCATGCCTTCTCACACCGCGATAATATTACCTAAGATGTAATGGCCTTTGAAAAAACCATTCTACTCAAGCCCAATGATTTTCAGCATAGGATCCGCAATGCATAGTGGAAATGCTTTGGCAAGAATTTTGTAAGAAACATTCAATAGGGTAATTGGTCACTAATTATTCATTTGTTTAGGGTTTCCTACTTTTGGAATGAACATGATGTCTCCTTCATTGATGAAACTCCCAAGAGAGAAAGTTTGGAGAGCTTCATTGCAAACCTAAAGTAGATGAGTTCCTACAAAAGACCGGATCGCTTTGCAAAACTTGCTTGGGATACCATCCATACCGGAGACTTTTCATTTTTAAGATAGAGAAAGGGTGTATGAAGCTCCCCAAAGTGAGAGGGGTGTCGTGGTGAGGAAAATATATGGGAAAATGTTTATTATGCACCACATCAATATAATTCTGTAGAGTAGTAGCACTCTCAATTGAATAATCCTAAGCATGAAAAATAAGACGGTAGTGCTTGAAAAATTTATTAGTGATCTTTGGGAACTCGGTAAGCCATTCTTAAGAATCATAAATAGATTTTAGCTGTTGACAATAAGCATACTTGTTCCAGAGGATTTGAAAAATCTTTTAGAGGCTTTATCTTCCACCTAAGCAAGTGAAGTCTCGATTTGGATCTACACACCATGGAAAAAATGGTATTCAATAAGTTTGAGCTTGTGCTAAAAACCGGTAGCTTGGAACTAAAGATGAGAATCAAAAGGATTTGAATCAAGAACTAGATAGATTATTCTAAATTCCTTATGGAGAGCCAAATAGGTACGCCAATGAACTTAGGCCACATATTTAGTGAACTGTCATCACCAATCCGGCACTATGATAATTCTTCACCGGGAACTCCTCGTCTTATGATTATTTACTAATGCCTGACCTTTAGTTTGGTGGATGTAATCTGAAACAAAACAACAACATAACACAAGAATACCATTGACCATGATAAGACGGAATAATGACAAATCTGAAATATCAAAGTAAATTATAATATTAACATGAAATTGTTACAATCTCACCCATGAGGTACTTCAAGTGTTATTGACTTCACTTGCCTTTCACCAAGACTATGGGAGAACTTTACAATTACACCTCTTAATGGTTTCTTCAACACACCTTTAAACCGATGGCTTCCTTTACACACTTCCTACAATATTTTCACTACTTCCTTATATGCTCAATGAGGGGGTGGCCTCTCTATTTATAAAACTTCCAGGCTTATCCATCTTATCTCTAAGATAGGATAAGAAATCCACTCTCACGAATCATATTCCATACCTTAACTCTCATACATGTACATGTAAGCTTATCTTTTAAGATAAAATAAACCTTATCATTTTACATGGGTTCCACATTTTTAGACTTTTTACAAATAAAATACACAAAATATTTATGACCTCACTCCTTGTCCTTATTACCAATATAATATTTCTAATTCCTAATCATGTAGACCCTACTTCTCTAATTACCCAAACTTTGACATTTTAACATTACTAGGACCACTTACGACAAATATTTACTTTTTACAACATTCCTATTGTACTTTGACTATTACCGTACTCCACATTATTGGCGGCACCGTACTGACGGTGCCGTTATCTTCTATCAGACGCTACTACTAATTATACTTAACAACATCCTATTCCTAATACATACATTAATGAAATAGAAATTATGGAGGAAAATTTTAGTGTTGACATCTTCCCCCTTCCTAGCTTCTACTCCGTCCTCGGAGTAGACTATTCTGGTGCTTGGAAAATCTTCAACTTGTCGTGGTTGACCCATTTCGTAATGGGAGTGCCATCCAATTCCTCCAGTCGGTACGTACCATTTTCATGCACAGCTGCTATTTTGTAGGGCCCCATCCATTTTGGAAGAAATTTTCTCAGTTTTCTTTTTTTTGTATACGGAATCATATACTAGAACCAAGTCATTCACATGAAATGCGAGACAATGGATCTTTTGATCAAAGTATTCCTTCGCTTCATTTTCTTCTTATGCCTTGTATCCTTTGCTATTTCCCTCATTTCCTCTAGCAAATGAAGATGTACCAACCTTTCTTTTCTTGAATCACTTTCATCCATCCTTTCATTTTTCATAACTCTCACGGTGGGAATATCAAACTCAATAGGAAGAATTAGATCAATGCCATAGGCCAACCGAAATGGGGAGTATCCTGTTGCTGACTTTGATGTTGCCCTATATGCCCACAATGCTTTGCATGAATCCTTTTATCATACTTATGTACTGCAAGGCTGCATCTTTTGATAGAATTCGACACAACACAAAATTTGTTCGTCCACGTGTCCATTTTTACTTGGCTTGTATGTTGTTGCCTTCCTCTCGCTTAATAGCAAATTTATTGACTAGGCTTCTACTACCTCATTAATGAAGTGGCTTCCTTGATCATTACAATTTCTAATGGACAACCAAATCTGGTGACAATTCGTTCATATATGAGCCTTGCCACCTCATCCATGGAAGCTATTTTCAATGGCCTAGCTTCAACCCACTTGGTTGAATAAACTGTGGCAACTACAATATACTTATTTTGGCATGAGGTAGTTGGAAGTGGACTCTACAATGTCTATTCCCCACTTTTCAAAGGGACCAAGTGGAAGAATAGGGCATAATGGAGTGATGAAGTCTTATGGTTCCCATGTGTTTGACAAATATCACATGTCTTACAATAATTATAACAATCTTTAAAAAAGTGGGCAGTGATAACTGCATCCAAGATCCTTCTTGCTGTAAGTTGTCCAGGGAAGTGCCCTCCACATGTACCATTGTGGAATTCTTCTATGCAGTTCCTTCCCTTGATCACGTCCAATCGCCCTCTTGTCTTGTCCATCGAGTCCTATTCGAAATAATACTCCATGCGAGAATAGAATATGGACGAGTGGCTTGAGTAATCTTTCTCTTAGTCTTTGCGTTGGCACCATCAGAAACTTGAATTCATTTAGATAATTCCAAATATCTTTGTATTCACTAGGGATTGTGTCGAGGATAACAAGGTGCATCGAGGAAATCATCATCATCACAAGATGATCCTAAACCATCATAGGCTCAAGAGATTGCATCTGCATTGACATGCTTCTTCCCGGCCTATCTCTAATATCAAATTCAAATTCTTGTAGCAAAATTATTCATCTTGTTATCCTCTCCCGATGGGTTTGGCTTATTTACAATATATTTTAGAGCACGATGATCATTCTACAACTAGAATTTTTTTCCCTAGCACGTAATTTCTAAACTTCTTTACAAAGAAAAAGATAGCGAGCCTCTTTTTGATTCTGGTATAATTTACCTCAAGACTACTCATTTATCTTGCTCCCAAAGTAAATTGGATGTTCATTCCCATTTTCATCCTTTTGGCTCAAAGTACTTCCTAGTGCTTTGCATCCGAGGCATCAGTGTACACAATGAATGGCTTGCTCGATTTGGATTCTTCAAAACAGGTGAAGACACTGTGGCTTCCTTGATTGTCCAAAAGCTTCATGCGCCTTATTTCCTGGTTCATAAGTAACATCCTTCTTCAAGAACTGGGTTAGTGGCTGTGTAATCTTTGAGAAATTCTTGATGAACCTTCTATAGTAACCCACATGGCCTAAAAATGATCTCAACTTACTTCTATTCATAGGAAATGGTAAATCTTTGATTTTTGAAACTTTATCGAGGATCGCACCAATACCATCTCTGGATACAACATGCCCTAACAAAATGCATTTAGAACATCCAAAGACACACTTTGCGGGGTTTAGTGAGGCTTGTGCTTCATCTAACCTTTGAAATGCTATCTCCATTTGGTGCGGTGGTCCAACTTGCTCCCATAGATGCCAAAATCATCCGTAAATACTCGATGAAGGTCCCGATGTAGGGTTCGAACACCCTATTCATCAAACGTTGGAATGTTGCTGAGCATTACACAACCCAAAAGGCATAACTCTATAAGCAAACGTTCCCCAAGGAGTGGTGAACGTGGTCTTGGTGATCTTTCTCTGCTATACGAACTTGGTGTAGTCATCGCTTATATCCATCAAAGCAAAACTATAGCACTCTTGGCCAGCCTACTTCATCCAAGATCGATCTGAAAATGGAAGATGGTAATGATCCTTCTTTGTTGCCTTATTAAGATTCTTGTAATCAACACAAATGTGTAGCTTCCCATTCTTTTTATTGAGATAGAATTGAATTTTGGGCACCTGGGAGGCCCCCTTGAAAACAAACTTAAATTTGAGTAGATGGTGGTTTAACAAAATCACTTATGACCATACCTTGATAAAAAAGTATCATAAGTGATTAAAAATAAAAAATAGGGTTGTTGTGAAAGAAGTGCACGGTCGATTCGTGTTAAATCCAAATCATATCCTTCTTAAAGATTGGTCAAAGTGAACCATACTTGGTCTTTAAATTTTTTCTGATGTATGAGTAAAGGATCAGAAAGGCCCTAATGTCTTATAAAATAATACCAAGCCACACGTTCACCAATACATTAATGCATAAGAAGGGTGCCACATTTATCATCCCGGTGATCCATATTAAATTTGCCACACAAAAACAATAAACAAAGGGTGATTTTTCACCTAGCCATTTCCACAATATTATTATTTCAGACTATCTGTTATCTCTCAAAAGTGCACCCGGTAGAGATGGCAAGCAAGTTTTCTAAGTCTACAATAGATCTCTCTCTCTCTCGTAGATACAATGGGGACACCTCAGGTTTGTGGGTATACCTATTTTGAGGTGAACCTCCGGGGTTAAAAGTTTGGTTCATTGTTGGTGTTCACTAGACTATTTTTTGGGAGTTTAAGGGAAAAAGATGACTATAAATTTAAATAATTCTAAGGTGATACACCAAATTTGAGATGAGAACTTGACTGAGTGACATACACAACTGATTTGTGAAGAATTCTTTAGGTGCATGAACCAATTAATACTTTATGCAGGAAATAAGGGCAAAACACTTAATTTGTGCTGAGGGAGAATCACAACAGCACTAGTAAGCTAATATGCACAATAAGATTTAGTAGGAAATGGTGAATTTGCAGCAGGGGTAAAGTGATTATGGTCAGTGGCATTTAATTGGGGCTTATCACTTCGGAACCTATGTGGACCGATCATCGTTCGATCTTCCACTCAAAGCATTTGGTGATCGTTGATCCTTAACCATGGGTTAGGGTTTTGAAACCCTAGTTCGATGGAAGGTTTATACACTTGGGCTTCACACTTGGTCATTTCATTCAGTTTTTCATTTTGTGGGTGAAGCTCTGGCAAATTTTTTCCACACTCTGCATTTTTTATGAAAGCATGAACATCTTGGAGGTCTTTGAGGAGCTCAAAGGTATTCTTTTGTATTTCATTTCCTGTAGCTCGACTTGTAGCTTGTCTTTTCTCTTCTGAGTATGATCTAAAGATCATTTAATCCATTTACTTGTTATTTATCCTTTGTGGACCATTCGAATGATTTGCGCTTGCTTTTGGTTTATTGTGCGGTTTTTCGATTGGGATTCTTAATGAGCTCAACTACGAGTTAGCAGAGGAAGTGCCGCCATCATTTTGCTTGATTGTTTTGTCTTTGTCCATTTTTCAAGGGGGAACTCGGCAAAAAATTTCTAGAATCCTTCTCTCTCCAGATTCTTATGATTTAACCATTCTAAAAAGATATAAACATCTCTCTTGCTTGTCTGATTACTTGAATGAGTTGTCCATGTTGGCTTTACTTGATTCATTGCAACTTCTAAAAATTGTGAAGTAGTTGTCTTTTGATTCACACTTGAATTTGGAAATTAAAAGAACTTTCGCCATTTGTACCATGATGAAAATCTGGAATACCTGTATGTTTCATTTGATCATGATATCAACTTAGAAGTGATGAAACATGTACTTTTCTTGACTGTTTTTATTCCCTTTGAAGCTCAGATAGTTTAGAAAGCATGTAGTAGCTTAAAAAACATGTATTTCAATTTTTTAAAAATCAAAAGTCAATTTACAAGGGGAGACTCGCAAAAAATTTCAAAATCCTTTTTCTCTCTCCCTTTTCAGATTTCCAATCTTGATTTGCAAAGTATGTCTTTCTTGACCCATTCTGATGCTTGATGCTTCTTACAAATCATCTCAAACCGATGCTTATTCCCTTTTAGTCACTTTGCTTTCCTCTTAACCGGATAAACCTGATTTCATTCAATGTTGCAACTGTTCCTACAAAATTCAGAAATAAGTTAGAAATAAATAGGATTTTTGGCCTCTCTTGTATCCATGTGGTTTATTTCTTTTTCTAGAATCTTTCTCTCTCCGATTCTTGTGATTTAACCATTCTAAAAAGATATAAACATGTCTCTTGCTTGTCGATTACTTGAATGACCTTTGTCCATCTTTGCCGGCTTTACTTGATTCATCGCAACTTCTAAAAATTTTGAAGTAGTTGTCTTTTGATTCACACTTGAATTTGGAAATTAAAAAGAACTTTTGCTAAATTTGTACCATGATGAAAATCTGGAATACTGTATGTTTTATTTGAACATGATATCAACTTAGAAGTGATGAAACATGTACTTTTCTTGATTGTTTTTATTCCCTTTGAATTCAAATAGTTTAGAAAGCATGTAGTAGCTTAAAAGACATGTATTTCAATTTTTTTTAAATCAAAAGTCAATTTTACAAGGGGAGACTCTGGCAAAAAATTTCCAAAAATCCTTTTTTCTCTCTCCCTTTTCAGATTTCCAATCTTGATTTGCAAAATATGTCTTTCTTGACCCATTCTGATGCTTGATGCTTCCTACAAATCATCTCAACTGATGCTTATTCCATTTTAGTCACTACTTTCCTCTTAACCAGATAAACTAATTTCATTCAATGTTGCAACCTATTCCTACAAAATTTAGAAATAAGTTAGAAATAAATAGGATTTTTGGCCTCTCTTGTATCCATGTGGTTTATTTCTTCTTCTTTCCTTCTTCTGCAAGTTGTTTTCCAACTTCCTTCATGTGCTATTTTCCACATCCTTTTCTTTTACAAGCTACTCCAGCTTCTGCCTTTTCTAACACAATCTTTAGCTTCTTTGATTTTCTCTTGCCATTCATTTCACTTAATGTGCTCTACTTTTTCCTTTCTTTCATGAGCCTATCGTATCTCTTTCTCATCCCTGTGTCATACATGTATGTATTTCTTTCTTTCAAGTACCATTATATACATTGAACTTCGAATATTTATTTGCTTTAGAACATGTGTATTCAAATAACATTATACTTTGAGCTCAAAATTTGATAGATATTGCTCTTGCCTTACAGGTAAAATAAAATGGAGATGGAAGCAGAAGATGGAAGAGTTGAGATGGAGATGGAGATGATGAGGAGCAGGGATAGAAGACAGAGATAGGCAATGATGGGTTCCTTTTTACTTCTCTACTCTTGTTCTTTAGATCATGTAGTATTCTCATTTCCATGTATATGATGAGGCACTTAGTCATATCCCATGGCTTGTGTGGGAAAACTTATGATACCTTATGAATAAAGCATTAAATTGAAATAATGAGTTGATTATCTCTTTCTGCATTCATTTTTCCTTTGATTTTATAATGATGTAGGAAACTCAATATCTCAATAAAATGAATTAACATAAGGGATAATCTTAAAATGAATACATGTAACTTCCATTGGATAACCATTGAATGAGATGTGCCTCCTTGTATGTTGTTTAACTGTCTTAGCCTATGCCTTTCAACTTGACTCCTTCCTGCTACTTACATTTAGACATTATTATCAATATTTTCTTGACGTAAGTAGTAGGAAAGGAGTCAATTGTAATCATTTATGACAGTGTAGATGGATGCAATCTCATTAATCACAAACAACTTTAATGAACACAGGACAATAAATATGATAGGCACCAAGATAATAATTGTGAATCTAATTACTTGAAAACTACCACTATGTCTGTTGTTCCAAAACTATACACCTCACATACTCTGCAATCCAGTGTCTTCATCAAGATAACATAGCTGTCCTTCGAGGCTTGTGTTCTTTTGCTGAGGATATTCGTGAAATTGCAGACTATGTGATCTGTTACGTTTTGTAACAACACACATAGCTGCAGATTTCACTTAATCTCTTTCACAAATCAATAGTAACAAAATAATCTGATGTAAATTCCCTTAGCTTAGGTATACTTCACCAAGGCTATCCATCGTAACAAAGTTTCAACTTGCTCATTTTTACACAAGTGTAAAAACTTTCAACACTATCATTAGGGCATAAATATTAATAATACCAAAAGAAAGGTCATTAATACTCATAATCACCCACACATCCTTATTATGGAGTCCGGCGAGGTAGTGATTAATATTGAAACTTTCGACATGATGGAAAGCGTTAGCACCAGACTCTCCGCCTTCAATATGCTACATGTGAAAATACGTAAAATATGGTGCAATATAGGTTAGAGTGTTCTAAGGAAAAGAATGTTGAATTCGTAAACAAATCATATCTAAATTGCTAATTAATTAGCAAGATAAATGAACAGAGAATTTTTGTTAGGGATTTTTCGAACCTCGAACATTCCATGACATGATACTAATGAAATATTTGACATATCGAATTCCCCGCCCATCAAGAATTTTAAATACATCACTTTTCTCACACATAAAATAGGGTAAGTGCGGGAAGTTGATGGACAAATATAGGGTCATCCGTGTACGTCATATTGCAAAAAATAGTGAAATATCAACTTGTAGGGATTATTAGCTATACACCTACTCTAAATTAGAAAAAATATATAAATATGAATCGTAGCATTCGGAATCTAGTTTCTAAAATACTAATTTTTTTAAAAATGGACAATTTTAACTATATTAGACACTTAAAACTATATGACTTAGTTTTAGTTTTTGAAAAACCTTATAAGATTATAGTCCGTTTCCTCGCATTTTGGATGACCAAATCTTGTTATGTTTTTTTCCTTTGGTGACACATTAGATGTAGTTATCTATCTTGGGATGGATTTTATTTTGTATTTTTTAGCAATATTTTTTTATGATTTTTTTCGTGAAAGTGATCGAAAATATTTAGAAAACAGAGTGCTTTCCGTTTTCCCGCCATAACTATATCAAAAATATCGAAATCAAATATTATTTTTAACGTGTATAGAATTTGTCCACGCTTGGGATGGTATAAGTTCTATCATATTTTGATAAGCGAAACAAAAGTTACTGAGTCTTAAACGTAGACATGAACATTCACGGGAAAAAATGTCTTAAATACCTATTGTTAGTAAAGAATTATAAAATGATATTCATCTTATTCTATTCACTTTAAAAAAAAAATTCTACAAAGGTAAGAGTCTCCCCTATGCGATGGCACCATTTTTGTGAAATGTTTTAAGTTTTTAGCATGGTTCAAGTCTTTGGAAGAGCAGATTTGAGGTTTTTGACCTTTTACACTTCATAATGACATTCCATATCTTTGGTTGGGAAAAACAAAGATTTTCTAAGGCTTAGGTTCAACAGATAGATCCGCATTCACAGTTTATAAAGCGCGATCGATTTATGATTTATAAACCACAAGCGCACTTTATAAACTACGATCATAGTTTATAAAGCACGCTCGTGGTTTATAAATCATATTTACACACATCCCAATGTCCGAATTACCATGTGATTTTTACTCTCGACCTTATCGTGTGAATTCTTTGTGAAATTATGTCTTTTTTTGCATGTTTTGTTATCACCGAAGCAAAACATTATGGGAGACAAAAATGAAGTCAAAAAAGGAAGTCATTAAGTAAAAAGACACCAAACGAAATAGAGGCCAACAAAATTCAAAATTCCGAGAGAATGCGGAAACTTCGTGAATCTAGAAGAGGTTCATCTTCAATCCCAACTATTGTAAGCAATGAAGAACTAGGTAATGTTTCTCTCATCAATGTTGAAGTTGAATTAAATACTCGTGATGAAGAAGTTTTTATTGTCAATGTTGAATAAGAATTAAATACTCATGATGCAAAGCAAATGTTGAAATTGAAGGAGACAATGAAAATGTGAATAAGGAAATTCATGTTGAAACTATAGACAAGCAAAATTTGACAAAAACACCTCCAGGATTTTACGTAAGAAAACTAATTTTATTATTGAAATTGATGAAAACATTTTGAAACCAATGTCTGACAAACTTTATGAACGACAAATTAGAAGAAAAGCCACTAAAATTTGGGATAATCATTTTGAAATTTTAAATGATTCTCAAAGATGTCAGTTGTTGGTTAGTTTGATGAAATTGATTAAAATGAGACGTACATTAAACACCTTGGGATTGACAACATCTAATATAAGTGGTCAAACCTCTACAATTGTTGAAAACCTTCATGATGCATATCACACTACTGGGTGTCAAGAGATGCACTAGGGATAGTAATATTGTGCATCATGTACTGCTTTACTAGTGTTGTAAGTGAATCAATAAAAACAATGTTTGATTACGCAAACAAGTCGAATGTTGCAAGTTAATCGAAAAACTCTAATGAAAGCAATTGAAAGACGTAATATCCTTACATCATTCAATAATACCAATATTTAGGCATTTTCTGCTAGAGCACCGCGTAAGGACAAAAATAATTCTGACGCTATAAGAGAACTTATTATTAAATTTTGGCATGATAACACTAGAGTTTCAACTAATACAAGAGATGTTATAAATCGAGAGTTGGTTCTACTAATCATGAACCCTTTCGCACACCAAAACACCACCTCCTCTAGTGTTCACCTAGCCACCCAGATGTGCTTGCTTGATCGGTTCGGTGCCACGACCCACCGTTTGCAAAATATAGCATTTGACAACCTTATACTAGCTCCAACTGCACTATTTCACGCATTTGCAAACAGTAGGATAGCGACAACACCAAAATGAGAAGGAAAAAACTAAGAGATGATATTGTATAGGGTCCCTACACCGAGGTTTTGGATCATACGAGGCCTCTCTAGGTGTCACAGAGTCCGAGTGATGCCAAAAATCACAAAAATGATGTCTAAATGAGATGAACCCAACTTAAAGGTAAATCCTTTTAATTCAACATACCCATTCAGTCAAAAATATTTAGAAACCCTCTTCTCACAAGTCAAAGACACGGAACCTTTGGTTGGTCATAGTGGAGAAGAATCTAATTCATATGAAGACCAAAACAAATTAGATCTATCTTTCTTTCATGAGCTCCTTTACTACAATAGAGACGAACTACTTGCAAGAGTCCTTGAGTTAGGAGGTAGACTATTACAAGAGTATGAAGTGGTGATTAAGACCATGAATCAAAAAGGAGAAGATCCAAAATGACCATCCCTCATAGAAATGGACATCCATTTTAATACAGGTTATTCTTCCACTTCGATAAAACGTAAAAAAATGTTGAGAATCACCCACCAAAACCAACAAGTGATTCAGGAAACCATACTTTAAGGCTTCACGTAGATTCAAGATTGAACATAGTCACAAAGACTCACCTCCTCCTAGATTTTATGATGAAGATGATCCCTTATTCGAAGAGGATATCATTCAAAGACAAATACTAAAACTCGCTCAAAATTTAGTGACCTTAGGTTACTTGAATAGGAATACATGCAAGGATAGAAAAGACAGGATCGCTTTGCAAAACTTGCTTGGGATACCATCCATACCACGAGACTTGTCATCTATAAGATAGAGAAAGGTTGTGTATGAAGCTCCCCAAAGTGAGAGGGGTGTCGTGGTGAGGAAAATATCGGGAAAATGTTTATTATGCACCACATCAATATAATTCTCAGAGTAGTAGCACTCTCAATTGAATAATCCTAAGCATGAAAAATAAGACGGTAGTGCTTGAAAAATTTATTAGTGATCTTTGGGAGCTCAGTAAGCCATTGCTAAGAATCATAAATAGATTTTAATTGTTGACAAGCATACTTGTTCCAGAGGGATTTGAAAAATCTTTTAGAGGCTTTATCTTCCACCCTAAGCAAGTGAAGTCTCGACTAGATCTACACACCATGGAAAAAATGGTATTCAATAAGTTTGAGCTTGTGCCAAAAACCAAAGTGGCTTGGAACTAAATATGAGAATCAAAAGGATTTGAATCGAGAACTAGATAGATTATTCTAAATTCCTTATGCGAGAGAAAAATAGGCACGCCAATGAACTTAGGCCACATATTTAGCGAACCTATAGAAACAACCTCATGGTGCGCTAAATCACCATATCCCACCACGAAATTAAAATGGTATAAAATGGAATATGTGGCGTAATGTTCCAAATTTTGGCAATGAGCGGGACCGTTCCATAATTACTCAGAAAAAAAAAATTAAGATAGAATTGATTTTAGGGCACCTTGGGAGGGCCCCCTTGAAAACAAATTTATATTTGATCGATGGTGGTTTAACAAAATCACTTATGACCATACCTTGATAACAAAGGATCATAAGTGATTAAAAATAAAAAATAGGGTTGTTGTGAAAGAAGCGCATGGTCAATTCATGTTAAATCCTGATCATATCCTTCTTAAATATTGGTCAAAGTGAACCGTACTTGGTCTTTAAATTTCTTTTGATGTCGAGTAAAGGATCATAAATGCCCTATTGTCTTATAAAATAATACCAACCCACACATTCACCAATAAATTAATGCATAAGAAGGGTGCCACATTTATCATCCCAGTGTTCCATATTAAATTTTCCACACAACAACAGTAAACAAAGAGTAATTTTTCACCTAACCATTTCCATAATATTATTGTTTTGGGACTATCTATTATCTCTCAAAAATGCACCCGGAAGAGAGATGGTAGTAGGTTTTCTAAGTCTGCAATAGATCTCTCTCTCTTTCTCTAGTAGATACAATGGGGACACCTCAAGTTTGTGGGTATACCTATTTTGAGGTGAACCTCCAAGGTTAAAAGCCCGGTTCCTTATTGGTGTTCACTAAACTATTTTCTGGGAGTTTAAGGGGAAAAGATGACTATAAATTTAAATAATACTAAGGTGATACACCAAATTTGAGATGAGAACTTGACTGAGTGACATACACAACCTGATTTGTGAAGAATTCTTTAGGTGCATGAACCAATTTATACTTTCATAGGAAATAAGGGCAAAATACTTAATTTTTGCCAAGGGAGAATCACAACAAACACTAGTAAGCTAATATGCATGATAATATTTAGTGAGAAATGGTGAATTTGGTAGGGTAAAGTGATTAATCAAGGAATATTGATTCACAAGATTAATATTGACATACACAAGACTGCAGAATAACTTGGAAAGGAAAGAATAATTCACACTCAGAGGGAAAAACTGGCAGAAATTGCTTCAGTACTCATATCAAAAGTTCTCTGGGAAAAATATCTGAAAAATTCCCCCTTTTGTGCTTTGCAAGAGCACACAATATATAGCAAAAGTTCACCCCCTTCCTAAAAATAGCCTAAAAGTTGTACTCACCCATGTATCCTAATTTTACCCTTTATTTAATAATAAATAAAGGAATAAAATAATACAAACTAAAGTATGTGATAAAAATAGGAATTATCATCCTTAGATACAGTATAGTCAAAATGAAGTTGACTATTCTATTTTTAAGAAAGAAAGGTGAATAGTTTGCTAAATTTACAAATTGCTTGCTAGGAAAGTCTTCTTTCTTTACACATGAAAACTTGTAAGATCTTCTCTAGTCTGTCTTGTTGTGAAGGCATAAAATATCATCTCTTGTGTGTAGGAAAAAGGATGAAACCTTTAGCACTTGGGCTTCGCACTTGGTCATTTTATTTGGTTTTCATTTTACGGGTGAAGCCCTCACAAATTTTTCCTCACCGTGCATTTTGATGAAATCATGGAGATATTGGAGGTCTTTGAGCCTGATTTTGTTTTGGAGACCTTTGACGCCATTCGATTACAACTGGGTGTGCATTTTTAGGAGCTCGAAGGTATTCTTTTATATTTCGTTTCCTGTAGCTCGACTTGTAGATCGGATTTTCTCTTCTGAGTATGATCTAAAGATCATTTAATCTATTTACTTGTTATTTATCCTTTGTGGACCATTGGAATGACTGCCTTGCTACGGTTTTCATGCGCTTTTTTGATTTAGTTTCTAATGAACTCAAATACGAGTTAGCGAGAGGGAAGTGCCACCATCATTTTGCTTGTTTGTTTTGTTTTCGTCCTCGGGCACGGTGAGTTCCAACACTTGCTTTCTATTTTCCTTTCGAGCACGAGTTTCAGCTCTGCTGACTCTAAAACATGGAAATACCAATCATAATATTCGCAAATACTTTGCATGTGAAGTCTCTCTCCGCTTACGTAGTGAACTTTCAAACTACGATTTATTAAGGCTCCTTTCTATGCATGAGTTTGATATTTATAGATATGGCTCATTATTTGGAAGTGTTAGCTATTTTTTTGTTTCTCATTTTATACTCAAACTCTTTCCGTTCTTCTTTTGATAGATACATACCTAGTAGTTTGTCATTTAGTCCTCCATTCAGTAGATGCATAGTTTGTAAATTCTTTCTCTTCATACAATGAGAAAAGCGTAACCCTTGATTATTTGCAAGTGTAAAAGAAGTGTAAAGGACTTGGGACCGCCTTTTGTAGATACAACCATTTTATTTCAAATTTGACTATAGAATTTCCTTTGGTACTTATCAAATTATGTATTTGTAATTTATGACTCATTCCTTCATTCTGTAGAGGCAAAAATGCTTATTTTTGAGTAATTTCTCTTTGTAGATGCATGCTTGACTTGTTGAACTCTGTTCAGAAAGCGTGCTTTGATTGAATACTTGCTAATCCTTTTAGTTTATTTCTTGATTGGAAGATGAATATCATATTTAATATTCTATAGCTTTGACAATTCATTTGGAATAATGACTTTATGGAAATTATATACTATTTCTTTTTGGAAACATGATAGCATTCCGTTATGTATAATGAAATAGATGCTCTCTACAAAATGAAGAAAATACCTATTTTCCTTTTTGTGTAATGACTTTTCCTTTTTCAGAAGTCATGGTAGCAATTGTATTTCAAATTTTGCATTAAAATATCATTTCTTGTTTTCTAGAAAAGTACATTTTGTAAGGGGAAACTCTAGCAAAAAATTCAGAATCCTTCTCTCTCCAAATTCTTATGATTTAACCATTCTAAAAAGATATAAACATCTCTCTTGCTTGTCTGATTACTTGAATGAGTTGTCCATGCTAGCTTTACTCGATTCATTGCAACTTCTAAAAATTGTGAAGTAGTTGCCCTTTGATTCACACTTGAATTTGGAAATTAAAAAGAACTTTTGATAGCTGTAGCATGCTTTGAAAATTTGGAATACTGTATGTTTCATTTGGTCATGATATCAACTTAGAAGTGATGAAACATGTACTTTTCTTGACTGTTTTTATTCCCTTTGAAGCTCAGATAGTTTTAAAAGCATGTAGTAGCTTTAAAAACATGTATTTCAAAATTTTTTAAATGAAAAGTCAATTTTACAAGGGGAGACTCTAGCAAAAAATTTGAGAATCCTCTTTTCTCTATCCCTTTTTAGATTTCCAATCTTGATTTGCAAAGTATGTCTTTCTTGACCCATTATGATGCTTGATGCTTCCTACAAATCATTTGAAAGCTGATGTTTATTCCTTTTATTCACCGCTTTCCTCTTAACTAGATAAAGCTGATTTCATTCAATATATTGCAACTGTTCTCGAAATTCAGAAATAAGTTAGAAATAAATAGGCTTTTCGGCGTCTCTTGTATCCATGTGGTTTATTTCTTCTTCTTTCCTTCTTACCGCAAGCTGTTTTCCAACTTCCTTCATGTGCTATTTTCCACATCCTTTTCTTTTACAAGCTACTCAGACTTTTGCCTCTTCTAACACAATCTTTAGCTTCTTTGATTTTCTCTTACCATTCATTTTACTTAATGTACTCTACTTTTCCTATCTTTGCTTAGCCTATCGTATCTCTTTCTCATCCTGTGTCATGCATTTCTGTATTTTTTCCTTCAAGTACCATTAGATACATTTAAATTAGAATATGTATTTGCTTTAGAACATGAGTATTGGAATAACATTGCACCACGAGCTCAAAATTTGTGAATCTTGCTCTTGCCTTATAGGTAAAAGAAAATAAAGATGGAAGCAAAAGATGGAAGAGTTGAGATGGAGATGGAGATGATGAGGAGCGGGGATAGAAGACAGAAAGGCAATGATGGGTTCCTTTTTACTCCTCTACTCTTGTTCTTTAGCACATGCAGTATTCTCATTTCCATGTATATGATGAGTCACTTAGTCATATCCCACGGCTTGTGTGGGAAAACTTATGATCTCTTATGAATAAAGCATTAAATTGAAATAATGAGTTGATTATCTCTTTTTGCATTCAGTTTTCCTTTGATTGTACAATGATGTAGGAAACTCAATATCTCAATAAAATGAATTAACATAAGGGATAATCTTAAAGTGAATACCTATAACTTCCACTGGATAACCATTGAATGAGATGTGCCTCATTGTATGTTGTTTGACTGTCTTAGCCTATACCTTTTAACTTGACTCCTTCCTGCTACTTACATTTAGAAATTATTGTCACCATTTTTTTGTTAGTATTTTCTTGACGTAAGTAGTAGGAAAGGAGTCAGTTGTAATCATTTATGACAATGTAGATGGATGCAATCTCATTAATCACAAAAACTTAATGAACATAGGATAATAAATTTAATAGGCACCAAGATAATAACGTGAATCGATTACTTGAAAAGCGCCACTCTCTCTCTTGTTCCAATACTATACGCCTCACATACTCTATAATCCAGTGTCTTCATCAGGATAACACCGATGTCCTTTGAGGCTTGTGTTATTTTGATGAGGATATTCATGAAATTGTAGACTATACGATATGTTACATTTTTAACAAAGACACACATAGCTATAGATTTCACTTAATCTCTTTCACAAATCAATAGTAACAAAATAATCTTATGTAAATTCCCTTAGCTTAAGTATACTTCACCAAGGCTATCCATCATAACAAAGTTTTGAGTTGCCCATTTCGCACAAGTGCAAAAATGTCAACACTATCATTAGGGCATAAATATTAATAATACCAAAAGAAAGGTCATTAATACTCATAATCACCCACACATCCTTATTCTTTGGGGTCTGCCCGAGGTAGTTATTAATATCGAAACTTTCGGCATGATGGAAATGTTAGCACTAGCTCGCCTTCAATATGCTACATGTGAAAATACGTAAAATATGGTGCAATATAGGTTAGAGTGTTCTAAGGAAAAAAATGCCGAATTCCTGTAAACAAATCATATCTAAATTGCTAATTAATTAGCAAGATAAATGAATAAAGAATTTTTGCTAGGGATTTTTCAAACCTCAAACATTCCATGACATGATACTAATGAAATATTTGACATATTGAATTCCCCCTACCCATCAAGAATTTTAAATACATCACTTTTCTCACACATGAAATACAAATAAAAATTCCCGTTCGGCATTACACTGTTCATACTTCGGTGACCTTGTTGCTAAGCGTTGAGCGTTGTTATGCTTCTTTTTATCTTTGTTGGCTTCTCCTTGTCACGGGAAATATTTAGCATTCTCCCTCTTCGTCATGTCTACTTATGTCATGTCATTATTTTTCTGTTGTTGGCCCTGCGTAAGCGTCCTTTAAGATATTCTTATTAAGGGAAAATCGTGTCCTTAGATCATCAAGCTTGGTATCTGTCATTATTATTATGAATTATAAATACTTTTTTGTTTAAGTCCTAAAATTAAAAAATAATAATAATAATAAAATAAAATAAAATAATGATAAAAATGATATTATTAAGCGAATGGTTGATCGGAAATTACATATATCTTATTATTATCACCATTTGTAATCGATATGAATATTAATTACCTCTATGTCATTTTGTTATATCATTCTATTCACTCTCGTAGATCCTTGATTCTATTCGGTCCTTGATCCATGTTCACTTTTGAACATCAACCTCTAGTTTCCTCCCCCTTGGTCGTGTAGACACTGTTTTCTTGTCGTTTCAATCGTTTAAATTAAAGGAAACTATAATGTTGCTTCCTCTAGCATGTCAGTCGTATGAAATTTAACCTTTTGGTCGAGTATAGGATTAATTAGATTAATTGGATTTCTTTTCTTGCTATCTTGTGAGTGTGTAAGGAGGTAGTGGGTAGTGCAAAGCTTTGATGGGGTTGTTATTTTTTTAATGCTCAAGTTAATCTTTCAAACTACCACCTATAATTTTCCCCTTCACCACTTTGGCGGTGAAATTTCCCTTATGCGTGGGTTCCAACAAAAATATATTTTCCTTGTGTGCTTATTAGCTCGCGGTTGGTGGAATAATTATGGTATTCCATTAATTATTTCAATGTGTATTGATGGGTTTTTTCTTGTTGGCATGTCCCTTTGTTCGGTGGGATAAATTTGGGGAAGGGACTTTTTTTTTCTTTTTTTCCCTTCGTGTGGGTGGCGCGGAGTTAGACACCTATTGGGTTGCATACGGTGAATGGGGGACCAGTTTCTTAGTAGAACCTTTTGTATCTCGTCTGCAATTATGGAAACACATTGAGATCGCATCTCTTTGAAGCCTTTTTCAAAGAATTACATGCCTCGTGGGTGGTTCCAATCTGGTGAAAATCTAATCCCCATTTTTCTTCGATAGATATCCATGTTCCACTCTAAAAAGCACTAGGAGGACATTGACAAGGTTGTGGAGTCTGGTTGTACTCTTGGTAATCACGTTTTAATGGAAGCTTCATAGGATTTTGCACTAAACCCATTTTGTGTATATATTTCTTTCATTCAAAGTAATTGAGACCACTTCTTTTTAGATATTTCATCTCCTTGTTTTATAGCTCTTGCCCTAGTTGTGAATCACTACTTGTGCAAAACATGGAAGCTTGTAGTGGTGTTTTGGATGCCCTACAAGCTCATGGTTGCATCATGGATGCTTATTGCAGGTATGTTAAACCTAAACTATGCAATTTTCTACTACCATTTCTATAATCTCATGAAATTTATGTTCTCTTCTTGAATGGCGTCTAGGAGTGGTTTGGTTTGTGGTTAGTTATTGTTTTCTTCTGGGAAAATTCAAAAGGAAACGTTTTCTGGTTGTCTTTGGCTGAAAATATTGAAGTTTTTGTGAAGGAAGTAAAAGGAAAAAGTCATTAAGATCTCCTTATCAAGCATGGTTTACTTTTCTCTCATTATGGTTATTTCATTTCCCAGTAATTTGGGTATTTTCCTTGAGTAAATCCTTTGAGGGATGATCACTTATTTGTTAGATTTATTTTATGATTTAAAGACATCTGAGTTTTAGTGGTAATATGTTGCAAATAAAACATAAAAAAAAAACATTCCTTTAAAATCGACTATGTGGGTTTGAATCTTGCATGAAATATTCTATATTTTTGGGGGTTTTGGGTGAATGCCAAAATTGTGGATTCAATGTCAAATTTTGGTACTTGCTCGATATGGATTTATGTGTGGTTTTGGTTCTTTAAATAATGTTTTCCTCTTTTATAAGCTGCTGACATTTGAGTTGTCATTAGTGGTTAAAGGAGTGTTTGAATTGAACCCTTCCACCTTTAGTTACCGGAATGAGGTGCCTAAAACTAATATTGTATGGTAGAAAGTCTTTGATGTTAAATTATACTTGAATTCCCTTTTTAATTTTGAACCCTATGATTCAACTTGCCTTCCCATGAGAAGACTAATCTGTTGATACAAATCGTTTTAGTCGTTGTTCTTCTATTAGATGATTGAGACTTGTTTGATAAGAGGTATTAATGATCTCCTTTTTTTAACTCAATCCAAGTTGACTTTCTGAAGATGTTTATTTCATAAGTAAAAGCTTTATCAAAAATTTGGAAACATGTGGAGGACAATTTAGTCTTATTGATGAAGTTGTATAAATATGTTCTCTAAAGTATTGTTCTAATGAGAACTTGAATACTATCGATTTGCATGGATGTGTTATACATATCCAATGTTGTGTGATTAATTTTCATGCACGCGTGCACACACACACATATAAAGTGGAAAAGTGGAAAATAAATATAGTGATAGTTAACATATTACCTATTCTAATACACACTCAATAAGAAGTGATTCAAATACCTTTCTCTCTCTCTTTGGAAAAATTTAAGGTCGGTATTTATTATTGCTTGTACAGAGTGACTATACGAAGGTTATTGTTAGGAGTTCTGTTAATTGGTGGAAAATATAATAAAATTGGATTACCGCTTTGTTGAGTGACCTTAATGGATTATAGGAATTCTAAGAATAGTTTAGTGTTTCTTGATCAATGTTGTTACTTTTTGATACCTAGTCATGTTTCCTAGAATTGTTGTCTCTTGGGTTCGTATGCCATGTCGAATACCAATGATGTACCTATGTATAGTTTTTAAAAAAAAGGAGTAATGGTAACCTTTTCTCATGAGGTAAAAATGTTGTGTTGTGAACCCTTCTTCGATATAGTAACAATGTAATTTTTTAAAACATTTTAAGAAGGGTGGGTAATCCTTTTAAAATTTATTTATGAGTGAATTAATATAGATGTGACCTACTTGATAAAAATCAATTATATAAGTGATCAAAGAGGGAATTATCCCTTGTAAAGTAAAATTATATACCTTGTTATCCCTAGCTAGACTAATGAACATTATCTATTTGGGTGAGTTCTTAAATGATCATGAGGTGAAATCAATGGAGAGATTTTAAAAGATAATAACATTTATTAAGTAGGAGGAAATAGTTAATAAACCATGCAATCTATCTCTCATTCATTTGTAAGGTAAATTGTCTTCTTTCGTAAAACTCATCCAATGAAGCCTAAGTGAAACCTTTAATCATTCTAGATAAATTCTCAAGCTTCAATAAAATCTGGTTAATAAGCTGGTTTTTGCTTTGATCCATTCTTGAAATAGAGCATTCCTTTATTGATATTGTTAAATTTTATCTTCTTTGTTGTAATGGGCGAGTCTTAGCATGCTCGGTTCTCTCACTGAACCCACTAAAGTTAATACTTGTGTAGATGGCTTGTGCGTGTTGATAAACGAAAGATTTGTGAAGGTTTCATTGGGTTGATTTATGAAGTTTCTTGTTCAAATGCCAAATGTGTTGTGAATCTTGTAATGGTGGTTGTAAAGGAGTTTAGAAGGCCTCTTGCCTTGGATTATCGATAATTGTGAAATAAAGTTGTCTTGTCCTATTGTAGCGAAACTTGTAATTTGTGAGGAAAGGAACTCAATCACCCCCTAGTTCGTGTACTCTCCTTATGATATTATTTCAGTCATAACAATGTTGTAACATGGCTTGACCAAATTGTTATCTTTTTGTTTTAAGCTAAAGTTATTTTGAATCTTGTGATACCTTTGGTTTGTGTGCCATGTTGAATAGAAAGTTTATAACCATGTTTAGCCCTCTCATTTAACAATGGTTGTTTCTTCTCTCATTTAATAAAACTTTCATGTTTAATAACCCCCACCCGCCCCTATGGTGTTGGCACTAGTGCAATTCTTTTTATATTTTAGTGAGTGGCAATCCTTCTTCTAAGTTAATCAAAAATAAAATAAAATGAATTCATAGATGAATCAATAAATAAAATAACAATGAAATTGGGTTTCTTGTTAATAAATTTAAGAATCTTAAATTGGAAAGAAATGAGTTTTTTTCTACCGGTGTAAAGAAACCTACCCTCGTTAACCCTAGCTACGGATTAAACTTTATATTTTTGTCGTGAAACGTTAATTCTTTCTAAAAGTATATTTGCTTGTTGTCTTTTGGGGACATAGTCATATCTTAGTTAGTAGGGGAATTTGATTAAGGATACTCTAAGACTTATGCTCTTCTTTGGGAACCCCATGTGTTTCCTTTGTCGTACTTAATGAAGAGATTGTTAAATGAAGCTTTTACCCAAATCTAGTTGAACTCTTAAGTCTTGTTAAAAGGTTGGTTAATAACTAAACAGATCATAATGAAATAAATTGACCTTCTCTCTCTCTAACCGTTTCCTTAGTACTTTGTAACAATTCTTAAAGTAATGATAAAATTTTGATCCTTTCTCAAAGGGGTTTTTCATTCTAAACCTAAACCGGTACCTCCATCAATTGGAGCTTTAACTCATCTCATTTTTCCAATAGAGGTTAAAACGAGGATTTTGTAGCTTATGGTTGTTTAGATAACCTTGCGGGATTTGTTTCACCCCACTCCCTTGTTGTGTTAATCTAATAACTAATTAAACAAACATTTGTCAAAGTAAAGGTGATCCTCTTTCGGTAATTTTTATCTAAGCCTTATGTCTCTAGTATAAAAGAAAAGAAATCTAGCCCTATAAGGAGAATTGTATGAATCATAACATGAATCTTCTAGAGCACAAATTCAGGTCTTGAAAGATTGTTTTAGTGAATACTTAACCTTGTCTTGAAAGATTGTTTTAGGATTTTTTCGTGGAGTTTCTGAACTATAACTAGGTATTTTTACGGTGTCTTTTCTAAGACAAAAGTGGCGTCCTTGATGGGTGTTGAGTGTTTCCTTCACGCCCTTATGGTCATCGTTGTGTCAAGTTTTTCAACTAGCTAGTTGTAGCCATTGTGACCACTCGTTGTGTAGTGCTATGTTCCAAACAAGTCAAAAAATTATCCTGTATTTTGCTATGTGGTCTTGCGTGTCTGAAATAGTGGGCATTACACTTGGTATCAGAGTGGAGGTTCATGCTCTCGAACCTCTGGGACAGATTGGAGTTGTGGTGGAGTTGCATGTTGGTGGTCGATATTCGAAGAGTAATGTGATTTAAGCGTGATGTGAACTATGTCGTAATTATGATATTGTTAGCACACATGTTATGTATGTCACTTAGTGTGTAATTGTTAGCATGTTGATGTGTTAAGATGAGAGTATTCTCTCTCCTTATCGTGAATTCTACGTGAATTTGAGTGTGAAACACTATTTTTTTTTTTGTAGAAGAAATGTGATTATTGATTCGGAGTGTTGGATCCTTTTGGCATTCGTGATGTGTGGGTGTGCCGATATGTTATGTGACTAGGTTGATTGTAGTGGATTGGATTTCTAAGTATATTTCCACGTTATATGGTGTGGACTATATTTAGCCTTGTTCAAGTGGTGGCGGGATGATTAAGATAGAGATGATCATAGTTGTACTATTGTTATGTTTTTTTTTTTTATCTCGAAATACGTATATGCTGAGGCTTAATGTGTGAACCACCGTTAGTGATGCAGTGACTGTTTGAGTACCCCTTGAGTGTATGTGGCAGGATAAGGCCACACGACCTTAGGCCTCATGCGGCATTAACTCCAACTTACATGCATTATAATTGAAAACTTGCATTAACTCCAACTTACAGCAAATACTAATAGTAAGGCACAAGAACCATAAAACAAATGAATTATTTTCTTATTTTTTTGACGAAATGTATAGTTGGAAGTTTTGTGTAAGGAAGAACACATGTAAAAGGGTAGAACACCCGAGATCAATGTCAACCATCATTTCTATAATCTATACGCTAAAGTTTTGGACCATTTATAAAGAGATTATGCAACTTTAGATATTGTGAGAACGGCATGCTGATTCTAATAGTGCCCACTGCCAACAGCTTCGGTGTAGTAAGGCATCAACGTATCTCCATTAAAAAAATTTGAGAAAATCAAAATATAAATGAAAGGTATAGACCAAATCTGAATGGATTACAATCCGTCACAATAAATTCTGGAGGATAATAAAGCTGTCTTAGTTATTATTGGAAACATTTTTCACGAGGTTATTGACTAACATCGTGAAACATTAATCCTCGTGCTTGATTGAAAAGAAGGAAAAATAGAAGCTATCTTGCTTGTTTCTCGATTAACATAGCGTGTACCAGAAATATCCCAATCACAATCCTCTCTCTTTCACTGAATATGGGAATGATCACTTTTTCTTCCACCTTGTTTCAATTCCCTGAAGCGAATCGGATCGGATAATAGCCGCCCAAATCAGAGCTCTTATTGTCATCGACGTGTAACGGCCCTCAAAATTAGCATCACGTGAGCAACTCATGAAAAAACACTCTCCCTATAAATGCATCTGCAAATCCTCAGCCATACCATTCACCGCACTTCCCCTCACAAATCGATCATTTTGCAAGCACAAGAATGGAAATGAGGAGCATGGAAATAACAGTGAAATTTGTGAGCAACTTGAAGAGACCAAATTTTTTGTGTAAAACCAAGGCCTACGCGGTGGTGTTCGTCCAGGGCGGAGGAAAACGCAGCAACAGGAGCGAGCACAGAACAAACATGGACAAAGAAAATGGAAGAAATCCAAGTTGGAACGAGGCAATGTCATTCACCCTCCACGAGGCCTCCCTTCAACAGGATATGGAGTGCCACAGTTTGGGGACCTCATCCGATCGGCCATGTGACCGTGCCCCTCAGAGACTTTCTTCTTAAGCAAAATGGTATGCTCAGCAGCTACAAGTGAAAGCCCAAGGGGATCCTCAATCTCTCTGTCAAGATCAGCGAAAAAACTTAAATTCAGGTTAAGCAGCATACACATGATCAGCAACCACTTGTATGCTCAGCTCGCTTCTCAGGCACTGATGCAGGTCGCCGTGTGTTGTACTAATTCCTAGTCATATGTGTGATTCTCCATCCAGTCAAAAGTGAAAATATATTCTGCCATTTTTTATTTATTTAAATTAATTATATTATTTATTTGACACTGCGAACAATATTCTATTTTAATCCTTGATACCAAATCTTTTCCACTTTATTGCGAGCTGCAACATGTTATGGATGTGTCTAACTTCCTCAAGCTAACTTTTGAGATTGGATCTTCAATTAATGTTATTTCATTCCACTAAAACACTAAATAGTTTTATCCGTTTCACTCCATCATTCCCTTATTTTCTTCTTCCTGTTTTTATATCCTTGAAGTCCAAGAACAGAAGATTGTAGAATCATATTTGGGTGTCGGATATAATGCTACATAGACATGGGGGAGGAGTGGGTATGAAACATCTAGGACACTACTGCAAGATTAATACTCACTTTTGAGATGCTCAGAGACCTTCAAAACCATGATGAACTCATTTGTGAATCATTCACATAGCATGGCAGACCAACCTTCTTCTTACTGCATAGACATGTCTTTTTCAAGAACAATATACTCGTTACATTGACCATTATGAAGACTTGAACGAAGACCATAATTCTTACAACTTGCCCCATAATGTTCAATTAGACCATATACTCACCTTGTAAACAATTTTACAGAGATAAAGGATATAAACATTAGGAAATTTTAGCTTTTGAGTTTAAAATAACACCATAGACTTATACACTGCTTCTTGAGCTTGAACGTGATCTCATGGATATTGATTTAGACCAAAACACAGTAATATCATACCTTTTCATACCATATTTTTAATGAGACCCAAGACTTCACAAAATGAATGTGTTAAATCCTTTTAAAGGTGTCACAGTTATACACATACTTCCATGACTCATATTTCGGACTCTTGAACACTTTTCACCTTTTGTCTATTCATTGGTCAAGGACACAACACAAAATTTTCAATCGCTTATAGATCACAACGACTTAGTATCATTATGTCCAAGGTTTTTAATTAAGTTATAATGACATCTCTCACAACGTCTAATGGTGCATAAAGTATGCATGAAAAACCATCTTGACGATGCAAAATTATCACCTATAGGTGATAGATATGATCATTGATAGTGTGTAGGTGTGCTTTGGGTATGTTTATGTCTTGCGAGATGAGTTGTACATGGACGTACATTGCCATATGGAAAAATAAAAACAATTAGGCAAAAAAATTAATTTATACATGAAGGTTGGTACAATTCCGATCGTAAACGCTCCGATACCAATTTGTATAAATTAGGCACATAAAATAACAACTAAGAGAAATAAAATAAAAATTGAAAATAAAAAAATTATTGCAAACTCAAATTAGCACTACGTGCATATATATTTCCTTGATTTACGAGCTTCGGTGCAATACAATATGTGTATATATGTGTGTCTTCTTCCTTATCAGAGCTACATCTCAATAAAGTCTCTGTGTGTACATCTTCTTTCTTGTCGAAGCTATAACTCAATAACTTTGTGTGCACCTTCATCCATGTCAGAGCTTTAGCTCAATACAATCTACGAGTGTCTTCTTCCATATCAGAGCTACGACTCAATAAAATATCTCTGTGTGCATACATTTTCTTCCATGTCAGAGCTTCGGCTCAATACATCATGTGTGTGTCTTCTTCCATGTCAGAGTTATGGCTCAATACAATCCTTGTGTGTGTAAAAACTTACAATTTCTTGCTTTATATTGAGTTCTTTCATCTAACAATAAAACATCTTAATAATAGAACTATCAGCTAAAAATAGTACATGCTTTTGTGCATGAATTAAAATGTTTTTAATTTATTTCATTTTCCTAAAAATAGAGATACTTATTTAAAACTAAACTATGCATAGAAAAGCAACTTACTTTTTGCTTTTCCTAAAAATAACAAATGCATACATGGGAGAAATTATCTATTTCCAACACTCCCCTTAATTTCTACCTTCAAAATTTTATTATTCTACAATCAGTGTGCACTTGCAGATCTGACATATTCCCGATGAAAAACTCCCAAACAAATTATCTAATACTCAAAAATTGCATTTCCCAAATCCTTTGTAAAAATATCAGCAAACTAATCTTCGAATCAAGCTTTAGTTGCTTTCTTGAAACCATTTCGAGTTTTTCTCAACATGTATACCTTTCCTTCATGAATTTCGATACCATAACCTTTTCGCTAATTCAGAAAAAATTCCTCTTCAAGAAAACTATTCAAGAATGCTGATTCTACATCCATTTGATAAACCACGCTCTGATACTAATTAGTAGATGATGTGATACCAAATTGTGTAAATTATGTAAATAAAATATGAGAAAATAGAAATAAAATAAATAATTGCAAATAAAAGCAGTTATTGCAGACTCAAATCAACACTTCGTGCATTTATATTTTCTTCAATGTTATAGCTTGATAATGCAATTTGTTTATATATGTGTGTCATCTTCCTTGTCGGAGCTATGGCTCAATAGAGTCTCTATGTGTATATCTTCTTTCTTTGTTAGAACTATGGCTCAATAAGTCTATGTGCATCTTCTTCCATGTCGAGCTTCACTCGATACAATCTTCGAGTGTCTTCTTCCATTTTGAGCTATAACTCAACAAAATCTCGTGTGCATAAATCTTCTTCCATGTTAGATCTTCACTCAATACAATATGCGTGTGTCTTCTTCCATGTCAAAGATATGACTCAATACAATCCTTGTGTATGTAAAACACTTACAATTTCCTCCTTTATATTGAGGTATTCATGGTAGAAACTATTTATTTCGAACACCACTCACATCGCGGAGCTTCTTCGCAAAAGTGGTTACATGCGCGATGGTATTGCTTTCCTTTCATGGGAAATACAAACTTCTAGAACACCTCGATGCATCGCTAAGCGATTTAGGTCCGACATCTCAACTTCCCATTTGATTGGAATTTATCCTCTGAAAAAAGGTTGAAGCATAATGGATCCTTTGATTTCAAGTGACTTCATTTTCGTATCTGCACATTGTAATGCAAAGCATGATAAGGGATATTCCCTCCTGCACTATTGCCCACTAAAATCACCGTAAGAAGTTGGTGTAAGATGTAAAACATGTGATATTGTGCTATAATGGCCTACATATGGACCCATTCAATAGAACTGAAACAAGAATATGATTTCGGGTGTGAGCTTGTACTCGTAGATACTTATCATGTCATTTGGTTCGGAAGTTACACATGAATATGTGGTAAATGGACCACACCGATGAGACCAGCACAAATACTCCTCTGTGGAAGTTAAGGAGGAAAACCTACTTCCTCAAGTACAAAGCACTTGTCTAGGAAGGTAAAAGCATACCCAAAACACTAATGTGCAAGTCAAGAACAACATATGTGGAAGGCATGAGATGTTGAGAAGCCTTGGAAGCCAATACATTGGACACAAATTAATTAAATATCTCTATTATTCATCCTTTCAATTCCTCTTTTCCAATTGGGATCTCCTTCTAGTTAGCTCATGGTCATGTTCATTGTTTCCGTGGCTCGTACGAAACCCATTAACTAAAATTTCATCCATATTTACTTTTTTATTTCTTCCAGTTGGAAATACACAAATTAAATTATAGGAAAATACTCTCTCATAAGGAACAAGAGGACAAATTTTTAGTAAAAAAATCCCCACTTTCCATTTCCAATTCCCATGGTTGTACACTTGGACCTTACCTTATTTATATTGTGCCATGGTGAAATGATGTTGTAGAAATTTATAGAAAAAGCTAACTATTGGCAAGGCCCTCAATGGGACATGTAAAATAAGTTAGGAAAAGAGCTTCCCACCCTCTTCGACTCCATGCAACCAATGTCAACTTTACTTTAATAGATCATTAGTGTTGTTTTTCCTTAAAATAAAAGGACAAAAAAAGATAATAAATATTCTTTCTCGGTCAAATCAAATTAAAATGCATGTACTTTGTAGCGAGTAACATACTAACAATATCATAACAAAAAGACATTTGTGATTTGATAATGTTTTAGAAATCTCAATATTTATGCTTTGAAGGCATTTACATCCTTGAATTTTCTTTCCTTTTCAACAAAATTTAATTGTGCATAACCTCTCTATCAATGACCATGTCAATGGAAAAACCATGGTGTATATGTAACAAAAGTGGTGGTGGTTGAAATTTTATAGGTGTTCCTTGGGTCTATTTCTATCTTGCATGTGGAGGGAAATTTAAAACTTAGAACTTATTGAATGCTCGTCTATTTTTATTTTGGACCATTTAAGCTCACATTTCACTTGTAATGCCATCATTTTACACACACAAATACAATAGTAAAAATACCGAATTAATTTTTTTATACTTTCATTGCTCACTACATAATGCAACTAGGATTCCAAAACGATAAACTCAAAAACACATAAGACACTTACATAAGTCATCCAATAACATATAAACATGAAAACACCATATACATGTCGATGCCACATTTTCCTTAACGAAAATATGCCAACAATGACCCACCAAAAGAAAGGGACTCAAGGATTGGCAAACCCACAACACATCACTCCCATGAATACATCTTAGTTACGATTAACATTCCAAGAACATTATTGTGCGATGATAATTTTTTTCATTTTTCCACCTATAGGTTCTTAAATTAACTTCACATTCAACTCGTTGTTCGACCATTTAGATTAGCTCTTTATCCCTTACAACAATCTCCATAACATACATAATTAATTGGAATATTTAAAATTACATACAAAGTTCCTAATTCACTCGTTCTTATGTTAAGCTTATGTTTCTCAAACATTTATTCAATTTTTAAATTTTAACGTTGCTACACAAGTGAATTTGATGTGATGTCAGGAAATAAATCTAGGATTTAAGGAGGGGTTAGATTCAAGATAGATTTTTCCCAAAAACATTCTTCGATCACAGTATCTGTATTTCCTTACCATAATTAAAATAGTTCAAAAACTTGTTGAATCCTTTCAACATTTCCACATCAAGAAATTATATTTAGATTTATATATATCTTTTATTTTCTCAAAGTTTGATCTCACCAAGGGAAATTCATATTCTTTTAACACATGAATTGTTTAATTGAGTTATAAGGACTCCAAGAGTGACATTATTCCTAACCTAGAATCTTGTTTCAATCTTGTATAATTTACTCTTGCATCACTTTAAGGTCTCATTATTAGCATCACTTTATAACAAAAGAGGTATGAAAATACATGTTTAACATCTTAAAGAAGTGCATGATTAGAATTATTATAAACTACACATGAACCACAAGTGATTTTTGTTTAATATAAGATCTTAGGTTTTCGCTTTTCAGATTCCACATGTGAAATTTCTTTTATTCTTAATGTCATAAAATGGCATAACAAGGATTATGGGACCAAGAATCCAGTTTCTCGGGTTCTCTAAGGTCAACGAATTTCAAATCAATTTCATTAAAAAGGATTTTCTTACCATATTCTACCCACAAGTTAACCTCATAAACAACTACGGTTTAGTTTAATTCCAATTGTCACTCAAGGTTCTATGCCCTACTGTGGATCATATTAAGGTGTGAAAACATATTTACCCAATAAACCCTCTATAAAAGATCAACGTGCTATATTGTCACAAGCCAAAGTAACACATTTAGTTGTGATGAAATAAAGAGATCATTAACAAGAGTTTAACTCAAAGTACAACTATTCACTAGGTCCATTTGTGATGTCTGGATCCCACAAGGAGTTCATTCAATGATTAAGAAAATTCCTATATCTAACTTCGTAAGATTTGGTAGACGACTATGAAACTAGGAGGTGTTAGTTCTAATTAATCCAGATAAAGTTTTTCCAGGTCGTTCCTAACCATCAGGTTCATGACGACAATGCTGACCATACCGACCATGACGATAACACAAACCACTGGTCTTATTTACCTAAACTAGGATGTTCCATTAAGAAAAAAAAATTCATTCTACGGTTTTAATTTCTTCTACGCTAATAAGGATCACAAATGAAGACAAGTTATGCACGAATCTTGTACTAGGGTTGACTGTTGTGGTTAGATTCCTTTATTACATTTTCAAGGTAAGAAACACAACACCAATTATTAAATCATCTATTGCACACTAGAAATGCACTACAAGATCTTAAATTCAAATTCATTTAACATATATATCCAACCTCTTTTTCTTATTTTCTTTTTTGTTAAATATACATAAATCTAAAACAAAATGACACATAACATTAAATGCATATTTCCCAAGGAATTCGTAAAAGTAGCATCTCATACATATTACAAAATTTCAAATATAAACATTTCTGTTACATTGCAACTACATTAGACATATATACATTTTCCAATAAAATATATAAATTACAATAATAAGTAATGAATTATGCCATGCCTTTTCGCCATCTTACTTCCATCCTACAAAACCATGTGAGCATGATATCAATGATAAATCACTGGCATGAAATCCACCCTAATCTAGCATAATTATCATTTTTAAGTTTCCCATTTACATAATAACATTAATAATTTTCATTCGAAAGGAGAAGGTTAGAGACACATATTTATTTCATTTCAGTTCACTTCATTTCTTAACCAAGGAGAGAGAAAGAAATATGGAAGAGAGAGAAACAATATTTCACCAAAAGTTTGATTTCACACAAAAAGTCACACAGTAGAGTTTCAAGAAATTTATTACAAGTTTCCACAATGGTTTTGCAACCCAATAGGGGTCCTACAACCTTCTTTTTTATGTTTTCCTACTAGTTGTAAAAATGTTCAAGTAAAGGCTTGAAGCTAAAGAAACCACTTTCAAATGTTGCCCTTTTATGAGCAAACACACCATGGGTAAGCTTCTACGTGTCCTTCCATACACCAAGAATACATAGGAATTGATGAGATTCAAAACGGTGAATGGTTTACGATTGGAGGGTAGTTTTCAAGGCCATCGATCATAATTGGCATAGTTGTAAACGATCAAAAGTCAGCTCAAGGGATCAAAAACCACGTCAAAACTCGATGTTCAATGGACGAACGAGAAACAAGAAACTTCCTACAAGTTCCCCTATATATGGATAATTCACCAGAGTCGATGCGATAGAGAACTAGAAAGCAGTTCTCAAATGGTGATAAGTTTTCTGGAGCCACCTATCATAATTGGTCCTTTTGACCACGGTCAAACCGTGACAGATGCCTACAAAATGTCATTGCCAAAATGTAAAGAAGAGTGTTTTTCCAAAACCGAAGGTTCCAGTAATTATCTAGGAGAAATACTAGATATTTTCAAAGGCAAGTAGGCATTCCATTTCTCACAATTCAAATGGTGACCCAATATGAAACCTAAATTTTTAAATTTAGCATCATTCTACAGCCTACAAAACAATGTAACAAAACTCCTAGAAGGGCGTCAAAAAGATCACAAAAGATCATTCGAGATAGATTCAAGGATAGAAGTGACTCCTCACATAACAAGGTACACTTAGGAAACTTAACATCTCCGTTCCGGTATTAGGAAGATTATTTTTCAAGTCTTCAAAATTGTGATTTATTTGTTTTCACAACAGAGTGGTCCACATATTTATAGTGGTGCTCAACTTCAACTTGTCAATAAAAGGAGCTACTGTAGTAATCTTGTTTCATCAAGTTTTTACATCGTCTCGGAATGAGGGTTTGAGTTTATGCTTGTCTACCAAGGAATATTTTAATTAAGCAAGCTACAAGTATGAGGTATTTTGTTTTGAAAACAAGTTTATTTAAAACTATTAATTCTATGATAATGCTACATTTTAAAATTTTATTTCGCTGCAAATGAACAACTAAATAACAAAATTTATGAGAGATAGGGAGAGATGAACCATGCCTAAAAATTGAACTAGAGAGATGGAAGTAGGGGAGTTTGACATTGCACTCACCAATTGCACTTGCTTGTAGCCATATGGGGTGTATCCAAAGCTCGACCGAGTGTGCGCTGCAACGGTTTGATTTATTTGTTTACACTTCACGAGTGACTATCGGAGCCACCAAAATATTTTGGTTATCTTTTCAAACAAGTCATGTCCCGGTTGAAAGCTTCTACTTTTCTTGACATACTAGTCTACGCCAAATCGTGAGCAACAACAACATCTAAGAAATTTCCTCTCAATGGTTCTCCTAATAAATTTCAAATTTTTTTAGTTTGAATTTTAATATTGAATATGTTAATGTCCGTCTGCAATTTGAGAGTTTGTTCTAAGATTATCTATTTTACTGGTCAAATTCAACAATTCCTCCCACTACAGAAAAATGTATTACATAACCTTGTATGTCCGGATGAATAGTATTTATCTTGTTAGGTTATGTATGGTATTTTTTCCAATATCCATGCTCAATTTTAACCATAGAGAGAAAAAAAAGACCCAAATATATCTATCCTTTTAAGAAACTTGAGACAATTACCTCCAGCTTGTCTTTTCTTTAGCTCGATACATGTAGATATCTCGGTATATCACTATGATGCTGACCACCAAAGGTAGAGCATTGTCCAATCCTAAGAAGCAAGGCAACAATTATCAATAACACTAGGGATCCAATTTGTTGAAGGGTCTACTTCTGCCCTAAAATCAAGTACATGAACAACACAGTGAAAAATAACTTTGTCTAGTTAAGCATTGTAAAAGTGAGAAAATTGACATTTTTATAAGAAACTTGTAATAAACTGTTCTGCAAGGCATATATTTCTATTGGGAGGCCTAGATAAATCAACCTAAAAATTCCATTCTTTGCAAAGTCTACTCCAACAACCTTCACATGTAATAAGTATCAAAGCACATAGAACCTTTGCCCACTCGCACACCAGTACAAAAGAAGCCAAAATTACTTCTCTCCTAGTGAAGCATTTAGAGAGCAATGTTTATGCATCGTATTACAAAGTGAGAAGAAAAATATAGGGCTATATCCTTCCCTTATGGCCTTGTGGATCTTCAAAGTGATATATCCCTTTAGCACAATCCCTACACTATCTTGTACATGTTAAAAACCTCCAACTATCTAGTCATTGCTAAATTATAATGTTAACTAGGTTTTGATGTGGCTATTGCCCGGGATCATAATAAAGTGGTTGAATAATTATGCAATGAAAGTGACAGGTCTAAAATTTGTTGAGGCACCCATTCCCCTATCAGGGAGAACATGTGCTTCCACATGGGTTCCATAATTGCTTTCACCCACTCCCAGTCAAACACACTCATTTCCCACCATTCTTTTAATAATTTAATTTAGTTAAATAATAATTTATATATTTTTCATACACAAAACCACATCTCCCTCCCCTTATAACAACATTGTCCTCGATGCGATGTAATGTCAAGGTTAAAAGAGGGTACTCATGAGAAAGGAGGAAAAAATCAACGGCTCATGTCACTAGTGAAATGATACTTGTTGCCAAAGGGTGACCACAAGGAATAAGGAAAGGTTTGACAATTTCTTAATGTTCTATGAATATTGGTAGTTCCAATTTTATTATTACCTATTTACTTTTTTCCCTTAAGAATATGTATCAATCTCAAGCTCTTAATATTTCATTATTTTAGATTTTAGTTTGTTTATTTTTGTGGGTGCCCAACAAAAAATGACATCACAATACTACACATGGCCCGAACACAACACTACGGGTCCTCACGAAATATTGCTATATACCCACACAATTGTATCACATCAAAAACTCAACCAAACCATTGAAAGGAACATACACGGTCCACATAAAATAGTAGATGTCACACACACATGCCTCGACACAATATTACTCATAATATAAGCATACTATAACAATACATAATTGCCAACAATACACATACAAAGGCTTCACACAACTTCGGACAATAACTATAGCTACATAGTGTCAAGATGGAAACAAAATCATGCAAAAATGAGGAACATGAATCCTCAACATCATAAAACACAACCCGTCTCACAAGAGTACACATAAATCATAAAACCAACACCAAACACCTTCCAAAACATCACAAAAAAATTCCATATACCTACCAAAGCATCACCAACAACTACATGTGCTTCCCAAAGCATCAAAAATAAAGAAACCTCTAAGTGCACTAATCACACACACATAAGTCTCTTATATCTCCCTCAAGTCTCTTATGCCTCCTCAAGGCATCAAAAACAACTCCATATACCTCCCAAAGCAATTCCTTTCAATTTCTCTTCCTCCGATTGGGATTTAATTTTGTGTGATAGCTCGTATGAAACCCATTAAGTAAAACCGCATCCATATTTAATTTTTTAGTTCTTTTATTTCAGCTATACACAAATTAAATTATAGGAAAATACTCTCTCATAAGGAACAAGAGGATAACAACTTTTGTAAAAATTCCCCAATTTCCATTTCCAATTCCCATGGCTATACACTTGAACTTACCATATTTATATTGCACCATGGTGAAAGTTCATGTTATGGAAATTTAGAGAAAAAGCTAGAACTTGGAAAGGCCCTCAATGGGACATGTAAACTAAGTTAGGAAAAGAGCTCGCCACCATTTTAGAATCCATGCGGCTAATGTCAACTTTCCTTTAATAGATCATTGGTGTTGTTTTTCCTTAAAATACAAGGACAAAAAGATAAAAAAATATTCTTTCTCGGTCAAATCAAATTAAAATGCATGTACTTTGTAGTGTAGTAACATACTAACAATATCATATCAAAGAGATGTTTGTTATATGATAATATTTTAGAAATATCAATAGTTATACTTGAAGGAATTTGCATACTTGGATTGGCTTGCCTTTTCAATGAGATTTAATTGTGCATAACCTCGCTATCAATGACCATGTCAATGGAAAAAGCATGGGTTATAGGTAACAAAAGTGATGGTGGTTGACATTTTGTAGGTGTGCCTTGGGTTGTTTCTATCTTGCATGTGGAGGGAAATTTAAAACTTATACCTTATTGAAAGCTCATCGATTTTTATTTTGGTCCCTTTAAGCTCACATTTCACTCACGTGAATAATGCGCATGAGTTTGAGGCAATTAAGTGGATCAAAAATAACATATATCATTTTAGTGGGAGCAATATACTCTGTGAAATACTCTGTGAAATAGTTGTTGGGCATTCATTTATTTAATTCCCACCTTCTAATTTCTAACTTTCCATTCATTTCTACATCTAACTTATCAAATTAAATGCCCTCCAATAAAAATATTTCATGACATAAAATCAAAAAATGGTAAGCTTGATTGACAAATAGAATCTACCTTTCATTGATATGACTATTTGTTTGAGGGCTTCAATTATTTATGGTTGTTCACACACCTCGTATTCTACATTGGAGCACATATAACAGATGTTATTTTGGTATGAAAAATCTAATTGGTATATTAGGCGTAAGACATGTCGGGTTTTAATTATAACCTTTTTATTTCTGAATTTCTATTCATATCTTCACATTTTTAACAAATTAAACGTCATGCAAGCTGGAAATGGGGGCCAAAATGTTCGACTAGAAGTAGACATTCCAATCAGGTCCTAAATATTGGAACTTATGGAATTTCTATTTATTTACTTTGGCCCTGTAAAATACAATTACACCGATGTGAGGCTTTCAAACAAGCTCAAAACTATAAAGTGGACCATAGATTGTAGATATTTTTGGGTTGAAACTATCTACATTGTGAAATAAGTATATGATATGTGAATATTTTTTTGATGAAAAGACATCTTATATTATATTAATGAAATAAACTACAAGATAGCTTTTAGAAAAAAAAAAAAAAAAGGTAGTATGAGATCATGCCCCAAAACCACAAACAAACAAACTAGGCGGTGCGTAGGAAACCATTAGAGCACAAAATTAAGAAACAAGAACAAACATTCGTTAAGTAGGAGAATCATGAACATCTAACCAGCCTGAACATGGGAATTCCTTTCTAGCATCTAAAATTTCCCAACCATGTTGGCGAGTAGGAGAGACCACAACCTTCCTAACAAGATGGTGGCGAATGAATCCTCCATTATTGAGGGCGGGAGAGTGCTTGAGACAAGATGAAAGAACACCGTTGAGATGTGGAGAGGAGTAACAAGATGGGAAGAATGGCTCTTGGGTGACGTTACATGAGGAATCACCACAATTTCGATTATCACAACTGAAAGCAACTTTGTTAGCGTGAACTTGAATCTAAAGTAGCACATTGGAGATAACCATATATTTGTTATACACTTAATTTTTTTGATCAACTTCAAAATCCATAAAGGAAAAAACATTTCTTTCTTTCCATATCAAAAATAGAATTTCCCCTCTTAAAACATGCCAAATCTGGGTGAGCATAGGTAGAAGTTACTGGTTATCTCCTAAAAGGATATGCTATCAAGTAAAGCATTGCAGTCTGAGAGGAGAGAAAAATGAGTGTATCCAATTCTAAGCAAGATGTGTTTTCAGAAAAAACTAGAAGAGATACATTAAAGTTTCCAAGTGGTCATAGAATGAGAACTTGGGAGCCATGATCTCAATTTTAATAAGTTGATACCGCATGGTAAGACCTTAATGCAAAACACACCAGAGAAATTGGGAAATTTTAGGCTCCACACGAGATAGACCAGACAAAGTGTCAAACCATTGATTCCAGGAAGACGAAGTGGAATGAATTGCCCATCAATTGTTGAGTTTTTCAACCATGGGAACATGAGGCAAAAGTAAGTAGCATCCTTTACTAGTAGAATAATTACGATTTGGGGTATCAACATAACATTTCAAGTCCATCCACTGGGGGTGAGAGGATCACACTAGTTTGTATAACATATGATCAAGGACCAAATTTATCACTTCATTAATACTAGCCTGATCTCTGGTTAGCTAGCCAAAATTGGTCTTTAAGCTCACCACGATACTAGTATTGAAAGTTTTTACAAAATAAGTTTTAGATTTTGTAGATTCCATGCTTAAAACGTTTGATGCGGGAATCCCTAGGATATCTTTAAAACACTTATCATGAGTCCGGAATATCGAGACCACAGAGAGAATGATTGTTAATGGAGATCCCATTACAAAACCATCACCTTTCCATTGAAGACAAGGTTTGATGCATACCCATGATTTTCAAATGATTTTTAGCACAAAAGTGCTAACCACTTTAATAGGCACTAGAGAAAAAACCCTAACCTTTTCATGCAAGGTAGCTATAAGGTGAACCTTCTTGATGTTATGGCCCGAAGTACTTTCCATGCTTCTTGGGCCCAAAAGCACTTTCCACACTTCTTGTCCTATGATGCATCTAACAATCCATTTTACACAGAGTGCCTACGCTTGGCGTTGTATGTGAATAATGCCTAAACCCCCATAATTGTGGGGAAGGAAACATGTCTCTGAAGCCACTCGATGAAAACCTTTTCCAATGGACGTGTTAGCCCAAAGAAATCCTTTGAGGAGTTTTTTCAGCTTCTAAATAGAGGCTCTAGAAGGAACCTAACATGAATATTGTAAACGTGCGTGACCATAAGTACTTTGGAATAAATTTGGAATTTTCCGCCAAGGACAAAGGTCTGGTAATCCAATAATCCAATTCTTTTTCTCATCCGATGAAGCCTTAAAGGAAAAAGGGATGCCAATAAATTTAAAATTTCACCATGTGCAAGAATCTTCCACTCAAAAGAGGCTAGCCATGTGGGCGCTGAGAGGAAGGATTACTGGTAGCACAGAGTTTTCTAGCATTGAATGGAAGAACCAAACACTAAAAAAATATAATTGTAGTGCATGGTATTTTGGATATTGGATTGTTCCTCAATGAGCATGAGAAAGGAATCATCTGCAAATTAACCATTAAGTAATTGAGAATTTTTCATAGAATGCAGTGATATTCCCATAATGATTCCTTGGGTTTTGGCGTGGGCTAGAAAACACCCAAAACCTTCGACAACAAGCAAGTAGAGTGTAGGCACTAACGAGAACCATTTTCAAATGAAACAGAAAATTTCGAAGGATTCAAAGATGAAACCATTAATAGTGATTTGGGCAAAGGCATTAGCAAATAACATTCTAACTAATTGGATAAAAATGGGGTCGAAACCAAGGTCTTAAAGCATGACAAGGATAAACAACCATTCAATCCGATCATAAGCTTTCTTAAAATCAATTTTAATGAACATAGCAGATTGATTGGATATGTGAGCCCATTTCATGCCTTTCCATACCTAAATGATGTTGTCAAAGATGTAGCACCCTTGAATGAACCTAGTTTGTTCTAGTTGAATTAAGGTGGGGAGAATATTATGAAGTCGCATAACCACAACTTTGGTGGATTTTTTGGAGACATTTAACAAAGGATAGGCCCAAATAGGTAATTTTCCTTGGATGCCTTGGTTATGAGATGAAGTTAATATTCCCTTTGTTGACACATGGCAACAATGATTGGTTTTGAAACCCCTCGAGATAGACTTGAATAAGGTCTTGCCCAAGTGAACCTCATAATGATTTATAGAATTGGAAGGGGAAACCATTGTATCTCAAGGCCTTATCATTATCCATTTACATGAATGCATCGTGGAGGTCATAAACATGGATCATTCAGTTGCACACCACCTTCTTAGCTTGGAAAAGCTTACACGACAAAACAACTAGACATTTTTCAAGGGCTTCTTATCTATCAGCAGAGGGTTACTAAGCCTGAAAGACTAGCTTATAATGTCACAAAAATACTTAAAGCATGGGTTAGGGGTCAGTGACTGAGCTCGCCATCAAATATTTTTTGAATTTGTTGAGAAGGATATTTGTCTTTGAGAGAAAGAAATAATTATTTCGAGACTCGGTCGCCAATTTTAAGCCAATGCATACAGCAACAGATTTGAGCTCCCTGAGTGTTGTAATTATCAACAATTTGAAATTAATAGCAAAGTGTTATAACTTGAAGTTGTATAGTTTTAGAGAAGGGGTTTCTGAAGAACCACCACCACTTAGCTAAGAGTGGAGGTGTTAATGTAGTATGAGAGACATTTTGTTTTGGCCAACTATATGTCATAGATTCTAAGGAATCTAGTATTTTGATTTATAACGTCCTCCCACCATTGAGTCCACCTGACATGCATAGGTGGATCAAAGTTATGACAATGACTTAGCCATGGAGCTAAGATCCACACACAATTGATATGATTGAGTGTGGGACCATGCTACATTAAGACAGTATTAAGAAAGAATTGGGCTTTATGAAAAAAAAGCACGCTTATCATGCCAAGTGATACGAAATGGTATAGGGGAATGATAAGATAGTACAAAATTAGGCATGACCTCAACTAGTATGGAATAAATGCTGTCAAAATAAAACATTCTTGAGATGACAACATGGATCTATCGATCCATTTAAGAACATGATCCAAACCTCCTCAAAGGTTGGACAAGGTGAGCCAAGATTCAAAAGTGGGAGAGTGAGAAGAATTAGGGTCATAAAACCCAACCATATTCCGTATTAAAAACCACGCCTCCATTTCACTAGATATAAATATCATCAACATGTGGCCACATTTATGAGTGGGTGACTCAACCATATTAAAATTGTAACTTATGACCCGATAAGCATCAAAATTGTTCAAGCTATTCATTTCTAAAGATAAGACCTTTCAGTAGCATTTTTCGAGGTGTATCTATTAATGAGGCCAAAAGGGAGGCCGTCAACATTAAATAGGACATATATGGCACCATTTTTGGGGTCAATGCCATGGTTAATCAACAAGAGCTGAAATTTGGGAGCTAAAATGGAAATTAAACACCAACGCCTTGCTTCATGATTACTGCAGAAGGCCAAGATGTTAGGCTAGATGGATTTACAAAGGACATGTAAATGAAAACCTATAATTTTCACCTCTTGCAAAAAGAAAAATAAATAAATTGGTAAATATTTGTGGAGTTTCATGAACAACATACTAGCGATAGGAGTCTGTTAGACCCTAAACATTCCAAGATAAAAAATTCATGGGAGACATTAGTAAACATCCATGCCATTAACATCCTAACCATCAAGGGCGTCGAACCATTTTTGTAGGAATTGAGTAGTGCTATATGCTAAAAAAATTCTAAGATTTCTCTTTCCTGTCATATGCGATATTATATTCCTCTTCTATTGAGTCCAAACTACACATCGGGTTATGATCTTGAGAGATGCAAAAGGACTTTGGGACCTCTTCCTTGGCCCCTGTGAGATGTTTGTTAAAAGAAACGATGAAGGTTACGGACATTTTGACATTATAAAAATAATTTATCTGGTCCATGAGAACCGAGGCCACCTTAGGCATGTTGGATTATTTTGGTAACTTGAAAGATGAGTTGGTAGCATGAGTTGGTTCTTTAGGAGCAATAGTTGGCTCCTTAACTTACGAGCTATGGGGTTGTTCTTTAACAGTTGGTTCATGCTGACCATTTGAACTAGGCCCCCACTATTATTCTTATTTTTCTACGGCCCCCACTATTTTCTAACCTTGCTCCTACAGGTGTTTGGTTAATTTAGAAGCTTCTTTAACAACTAGGAAATTGTGAGGAACATAAAGAGGATAGTCCTTGATCTCATGATTAGAGGCCTAGTAGCAGAAGAAAGTGTTAGGAAAGTTGATATACAGAATACGATGGGAGTAACGCTTGTCTCCCATCTAGATTACTAAAAATATTTCAGGTCTTGAGAAATATGTACCTCAATACAGACATGCATATGTGGACGAGTATTGTAAAACTGCTCTAGTTCGAGGAAGACCACCCTCCCACAATAGAAGAAGCAATCTAATTCAAAAATGAACGTAAGGAAAAGGTAGGCTAGGATATTGTACCATTACATGCAATTTAAGTGCAACATACTCAGAGACCACAAAGTCTTTGATCCTTGGATACAAGACCAACAAAGAGTTACGAACATACCAGGTGGTGTATTGGGCCAAAATGTTGGGGGAATTGGCTATATCATAAAACAAAGAAAGGAAGAATCCTTTAGTCATATTTTAGATGTTATCGATCTGGACCCCATGAGGAGTCCGGACCGTATTAACCAAGGATTTAAGCATGCTTTTAGAGGGGATGTGACCCAAAAAATACCTAATGAGAAAAAATTATTCCAACCATTGATAGGAAGAATTAAACTAAAGAATAGCTAAAACCACATTAGGAGGATAATTATTACCTTGTGGAAGACCTTCGAGATGAACTTATGAGGATTTTGAAGGTGGCGCAATTGATCGAGCTCCATTATCTAGTTTAATAAACAAGCTTGAAGAGGGAGAGGTCATTATATAGGGGTGGCCAATGGGTGAGAAACCTTAGATAAAACAATGGTATTAATTTCTAAGAGAGCCTAAAAATCCAATGGAATAACAAGTTTGTAAGGAAGAAACCCTAGTAGAGACGACTCCCAAACCGATAAACTTTTTTAGATATGAGAGTATTTATGTAATGCTACCAATTCCAAGTTGTTTTCCTAGGAGGTTTTTCATTAGTCTTAGCCTTGGTCATACTCAAGGGGCTAAATACTTTAGAGGCTATTGGGTATTCCACCTTGCTTATTTGTTATATTCTTGTGTTACCATGGATGTTAAGTGACTTATTGGGGGGAAACATTACGTTTTAACATTAGGAGGGTGATTAATAACACTTTAAAGTTATATTATTTTTATTGGGAAACTTATGTCCCTATGGCGACTTGGGGGAGAAAATAAACTTAAGTTACTTTATTTTTTAAAGGCTAACTTACGTTTTAGGGTCACAAGTTTTGGGTAAAATTATAAAAGGAGACTGGGAGGAGAAAAATAGATTATTATTGCATACAAACTCATGATTTCCTTTGAGCAAATGTTGTCTACTTTTTCTATCTTGTGGAGTAAAATCCCATAGGAACCCTAGCTTCGGTGGTGAGATATCCATTCCTAGCTAGCATCGAATTATTGAGTGGTGTAAGATCCACCCTTGCTTGTCAATTTGGAACTAATTCTGTGCTGATTTTCATAGATTAATTTTAGGGTTTTTAGACAAGGGTTTTGGTGAAATTTTGGGATTTTTTGGTGGAGAAAAATCAAGGGTTTCCAGATCTATTTTATCGCAGCGATTAGGGTAGTTTTGGCACCACTTCTGAAGAAATTTTGGAAGGTTTTTGGTCACTTTCCAAGTGGAGTGACCCATTTTGGGATTTTACAATGCGTTTTGGAGGGTTTTCAGTGTGATTTTTTTTTGAGGAATGGCAATCAGGTTTTCATTCATATTATTTATATATATTATTTACAAATTGTCAAAATATTATCATATGTATTTGAAAAGATATGAATTTTTAAGGTTTTCTAGTTGTCTAGGGTTTTCTATAATTTTCTGGTAGTCTTATATCATCCAAAAAATACCAAAAACATTATTCTAGGGTTCTTTATTATCATTGAAATCTTCTTGTAAATTTTCATATGTTTTGACCAAATATTTTGAGAAAAAAATATAAAAAAAGTTCGTTGCCCTAGCTAAGTATTTAAGGCCAAAATCAAATATTCTATTTGTTCAATTTATCTTTAATTTGTGTTTTTTAGTGATATCCCACATCAGATATTTCAAGTGTTATTAGAGTGTTTTTTTCGTATCTTGTTTTGAAAATATGAGTGATAATGAAGAATGTGAAGTGGATTTGATGAAGCAATTATTCACTCAAATGGTGAAGCAAAGAGGAACCCCTAATATTTATTTGAGACAACTCACCGAGAGATTAGCACAAGGCATGATTGATACTCATACGTAAAGGGGAGAACCTAGTAACAGGGACACATGGTTCAAAGAGGGGAAATTTAAAATTTAAACAGCTTGTCTCCTCACTCTACTACCAAGCCTTCAGTGTCTCCATGAAGCTTCCTTTTAGAGGATCCGGAAGTTTCACCAGTAAGCCAGCCATTAGATAATTTGGATGAGAATTCTTGTCAAAAAATTACCAATTATTGAGTGATGGATTCAGGGATAATATACCTTTCATAAAGTATTGCACAATGAGGATTTGTCAAAAACCCAAGAGGGATCAATAGCTACAAGTACCTAAGTTAAAGAGGAGATTGGGAAAAAAATTCATTCCACACTTTGATGGTTTTAAGAAGTGTACCACATAGTCCTAGATTCAAATGTTGAAGACCTACTTTGACTTGAATCCTATCCACGATGGAGATGCAATTAAAATGTCCATCGTAAATCTTGAGGGAAAGGCACATGACTGGTGGCATCATGGGCTGATTACACAAGGGCATATGCATATTGATATTTATGCATAATTCACAGAGAGGATGATGAGAAAATTTGACAGGAGGGACCCTGACGGGTATTTTAGAGAGTTGACTCAATTAAGATAGAGATCTTCTTTAGATCGATAAAACCGCAGATTTTTAGATATTATTAGTCATAGTTCCCGATGTTTCAAAGATGAGCTTGACCTCACTTTTCACAACAGTTTGATGAATTCTCTAGCTAGATTTGTGAAGGCATTTGAGCATTATTCCATACATGAGGCTATTAGGAGAGAACGTGATTTGGAGTTAGACACTGGAAAGTTGAGGTTTCCACCTTAAATTCAGCAAATGGAATCTCCATCTAGATGAGATGAACTTCGAGAGAAGGATCCTCTACAGAGGCGGGATGCGGCAAAGAAGACGGACATATCTAGAGATCTTAGGGAAGAGTTGACGTGAAATAAACTATGTTTTAACTACCACACCCCTTGGGCTCATGTGCATGATTTCAAATGGAAAGGGAGGGCTCAATTCATTTAGGTCTTTGAGGAGAGAGAGGTTGATAGAGGTGAGGAGTTAGAGATCCATGAGATAGATGATGGAGATGGATTTATATTGGATAGTGCTGATATGGAGCGGGAGGAGGAGAATTTCCTCGGGAGATTATAGCCACATTGTCTAGTACTCGATGTACAAGGCATTCAAGATTAGAGGAAATTTACATGTGGTCAATGACTTGTGGTACTCATTTATAGTGGGGCTACTCAAAACTTTATATATGCATCGTTGTTTTAGAAATGAGGTTTGTAGAAGAAGGACTTTGAGGGATTCAAAATTATAGCTAATTGGGACCATATGAGATGCACATGTAGAGTTCCATAGTTGAGCTTCACCATGGATAACTACATAGTTATCGATGATTTCCAAGTTTTTGGGATGGGAGTGACCAACATAGTATTGGGAGTGTAGTGGCTTCACTCTCTTGGTGATTTTGGACTAACTTTCGGACGATGGAGCTGAAATTTATGTCCGAGGGAAGGAATTTGATCTTGAGGGGATTATCTCTAGGAGCACATAGAGTGCTTGGAAATGAGGGAATGGAGAGGAATTTTTGGCATGATGAGGTTTTTTTACTATGGGCCGAGTGTGTGGAGTCATATGGATGTGGGTGTGACCAGTAGTAGTACATGTAAGATAGTTACAAAGATTGGTGTCACGAGTTCAAATCATCCGAATTTATCATTATGTTGGTAATATGAGGTTTGGTAGACTGGAGATCTCATTTTATTGTTGAGTACTCCAAGAACCAACAGACTTGTGAGATTCAAGATGGTTGTGTATAGGATGAAACCTACAGTTTGGGGGATTAGATGTTCTTCTATTAGAGCATATTGTACCTTGTGTCAGATTCATGATTGAGGATGGAGATATTGTGACATATGCATTATTCTTCCATGATTGGACACTTGAGATTCAATGAGAACTAAAAATCCATATCAAAGAGGTGCAGATGGCATGGGTTAAGGGAGGATATCCTAAACTTTATAAAGGGATGTATGGTTTATCGTCATTACAAATCAAAGCTTACAGTTCATCATTTTACTACTTTTAGGCATGGTTGAAATTTCACCCATGTGATAGTCATTCATGGGATGGAGTTTACTCTGGGTTACCTAGTTATGTTGTAGGTTCACACTCATCACAGGAGGTGAACTATGTAGAGTTGACATTGTCACTTGATAATTTACTAGAGTCTTGGGATTTTTCCCCACAGAAAAATTGAGATACATTATGGGAATCTTACTCTGTAATATGAGTGTGGGTCATGTGGGAGAGTTAACACAATTTTTTCATATCTGATTATTTCACAAAGTTGATTAGAGAAGTAGTGAGTGGTCATATGATGTTGCTATCAAATTGGTAGTCCCGATATCGGTATCAATGGAGAGTTGTTTTGGGCATCATTCTACTTCTACTTGAGACAACATTGTTCCTTATAGAACATGGAGGTCATGATGACTATATGAGGTTGCATGGCTAATTTTGATCACACCAATATTTTGTTGACTATAGGGTGAGGTGGAGAAATTTACTTTGTGGTATTCATCTTTTGTAGCATGAAAAGATAATGCTTGGGGTCAAACATTTCTTAGGAGGGGAGTATCATAATGTCCCCAACTCGAGCAAAGCGGTTGGCCTAGGAGGTTTTTCATTACTCTTAGCCTTGGTAATACCTAAGGGGCTAAAGACTTTAGAGGCTATTGGGTATTCCACCTTGCTTATTTTTATGTTCTTGCATTGAAATGGGTGTTAAGTGACTTGGTGGGGTTAAAACTTTATGTTTTGACATCAAGAGAGTGACTAATAACACTTTAATGTTATATTATTTCTTTGGGGTCACTTATTTCCCTATGGTGACTTGGGGAGAAAAACAACTTAAGTTGCTTTATTTTTAAAGGTCAACTTAGGTTTCTTGGGCCACAAATTTTGGGGAAAATTATAAAAGGAGATTAGGAGGAGAAAACTTTATTATTATTGCATACACACTTATGATTTCCTTTGAGCAACTACTATTTTATTTTTCTAGCTTATGGAGTAAAATCCAACAAGAACCCTAGCTTTAGTGGTGAGAGATCTATTCCTAGCTAGTAGTAGGGCATTCTTTAGTGGTGGAAGATCCATGGAAGTAATTCAAGGCTGATTTTAAGAGATTAATTTCATGGTCTTCAATGTGGTAATTTTTCATGGACTAGCAATTGGGTTTTTGTTCATATTATCTATAGATGTTATTTCCAAAATTTCAGAATCTAACCATATATATTTTAGAAGATATGGATTTTAAGGTTTTTAGTTGCCTAGGGTTTTTTCGCGATTTTTCGGTAGTCTTATATGATCTCGAAAATTTCCAAATATATTGTCTTAGGGTTATTTATTATCATAGCGAGCTTCCTAAAAATTTTCATATGTTTTGGATAAATATTTTTAGAAAAATAAATAAAATACAGTTCACTACCCTAGCTGAGTATTTACGGCAAAAATCGCAAAAATCGGATCTTCTATTTTGCTTATTGTTTATTTTTAATTTGTGTGTTTTTGAGTGATATCCCACAAAATATATTTCAATTTAATATTCAACATTCTAGTCACGATGCTCTTTTAGCTACCAAATTAAACATAATCCAATTCACGACCTTAAAGCCATAAAAACAATATACATCGGTAATTTCTCTCGTTTGACCATCAATTGGGAAAGCTCACTTGTTGATGATTATCCATGCATCACTTACTTGTTTCAAATAATCTAACTTGAAACTTAAATGGTGCCTAAAAAAGTCTACAAGAAGTTGAAATTAGACACAATTATTCATGTTAGCGTATTGTTCGACCACTCCTTAATCTCTACAAAATTTTCCTCTACATCTTACGTAACATGCATTTTCTCCTTCATTCATTACCCACAAATGTTTTGTCAATGTTAAAGGTGTAGGTATCACATTTTCCCCTTTTCACTTTCCCCCTTCCACTTCTTCACCCTTGAACCCCTTCTTATTCTCCGCTTTTCCTCTCCCTTTACTTATCTCTCACAAATTGAACATCTTTGATAGATCCGCTTGACGTTTTCATCGTACATTTCACGTCACGATTTATTGCTAGTTTTATATTTTATTTTTCAAAGCATCATCTAACATCACCATAAATGGTAGGAAAACATTTGAAGTTTATAAAAAATGCATACAATGTGATGGAATTGGAAACACAATATGTTTGACTAAATTTGTCACTATATCTTTGAATTAATCAATCACATAGACTACGATTAAAATTTGACTCAAATATTAACTCGAATAATGAATACACACTATAACTTTGACTCATTTGTGACTTTGAATATGACTATAACTACAACACTAGTTTATATAGACAAGTAATTTTTATAATTCATATTTCAATTTTTTTAATTTTAATTATATAATCATGATATTAATATAAATTTTAATACTATAGATTACAAAAATAATATTATGATAAGCTAGAAATTGATTACACATAATATTCATAAGAAAAGCGGTTGCATCCTTATTTTTTGTTCTTATTTTATAATGTGATCATGTAATTGTTACTTTAATTTGGCTCAATTATTTTTATTTCCCATGTATTTTGTCAGATTTGGACTTGAAACATGTTACAATACCACCTTCCTTTTGTGAGTAGTTGTACTATTGTATTATTGGTAATATAAGAGTCATTTCATTAGAAAATTAAATAATAATGATAACAATAATAAATAAAACAATGTAATAGTAAATGTAGTGTATTAAAAACATTACAATAAACTAAAATTATTTTAATTATATTTATTAAAAGCAGTTAAATAGTCAAGATAACTTATTTAACCATGTACATTTGGCAGAATATTACAAATAACATGTTATAATATCATGATTTACCCCACACATTACATCCTACATATTGAACATCTACATTACCCACCACCACTAATCCCAACACTCACGCATATCATCACATTAAACTAATGTGTAACTAAGAACTCCTTAACTATCTCCATTAGATAAAGAATTGCTAACAGAACCACAATACTCATTATCCTCACATTGATAGTTTGATTTTTTCCTCCATCAAATGTGAAGGAAAACATCACTTTTACTATTTGAAATACCCTTTATAATGATAAAAATAAAAGATATTTACATAGTCAGGGGTAACCAGATAACAGACAGTCCCACAAAATGCCACAAGAGCACCAGAAAATTATAAACCGCCACAAGGGATACATCAACATGTCCATAGGAAAACCAGAGAGCACATTAAACAAAAATTTCAACACCACCAACATCAAGCACATGCCGCTTCACCAAGACGAGGGTAGGATAATCCCGAGGAGGGATGAAAGCTCCACTGTGAGGCTTCGCCAAAGGAGGATCCACCTACCAACCATTGTGATCATGATACTACATTTGTGACGGAACCATAATTCCCCAACAAGCGGGAGGAGATTCTACAATGGTCTGCATGGATGGTAGTGGAGAAGCCCATCGTAGAGAGATGGAAACTCCTTTCCCCAATGGTGGCAGCCTCCATCTAGGTCCAAAGGATGACAGGAGTGAAGGGAGTTCTCAAGGAGAGGCAGAACAATGGCTACTTGAGTAGATCCTCTAATATGGTCCAACAGAGATGGCATCCATCAAGGGTAGCGAAGGCTAAGGTGGTAGTAAATGAGGTTCCGAAGGGACCCAAATTATAGTGCAAGGAAAACTGCTCCAGTCATCAAGAAGCTCTTACAAATGAGAAAACTCCTGGGAAACCTTGAAAACTTAAGGTTGACTCTATGTGCCCACGGTAGGAAGAATAATCACCTTGTTATTAGTGGAAAAGAAAGTAATAAACTAATCATGCTTGAAAATTAAACCATTGTGAGATTTCTAGATTTGAAACAAAATAAAAGATTGAAATAAATTCCAAAGTGTATCAATGTAATGAGGTGAAGGACTGAAGTAACAAAATAAGGACATGCACCAAGGGAAGAAATTAGGGTTATAAGGAAGAAAAAAAGAATGGATACACCTCTAGATTATCTGAGAGTAGTGATAAGACCAAAAGATGTGTTTAAATGACTAAGGGTGAGAGAAAAAAGGACAATTAGGATTAGAGATGCCAATATGACTAAGCCTTTCACCTACAATAAAACCTTGGAAAACAAGACACCAGAGAAAGTGGTTAACTTTAGGCTCAAGAACAGAGTTCCAGGTATGGGAAAGCTGCCGAAGCCAAGTGGATTCTTTAGAGTGTGACCCCCACCGAGCATTAAGCTTATCAATGCCATGTTAAATCAGGCTCAACAATTGATAAATGGTTTGAGTGTTTTATCGGAGGAAGGTAATTTCTTAATTCCACCTCTAGTCATGCCACCAAGTTGTAGGATATTGAAGCCCAAATATATGGAGAATAACATTGGGCAAGAGATCTTGAATTTACAAATAGATGGAAGGTCCGAATTGGAAAAAATGTATTTCTTCTTGAGATCAAGGCCAATAAATTCGGTCTCTATGGCTCACTAAATCTCAGATGGTATGAATTCCCTTATGGAAGATTGAATCGATTTAATTCTCAAAGGTTTCACCTACTCAAGGATTTTTACGTAGTTTTGGCAATAAAGGTACCAAAGATTTAATTTTTAAAGGAGCCAAAGTGATAATAATAGAATCTAACTCAATATTGTTCTAGTACTTAGTTCCTCAAGGGGCTCCATATTCAATATAATTACCCAATAGAATTTTCTCAAGATACAATAAAACACTATGTTGGTAGACATCGATGATCCCCATGCCATCTTGATCATGAGGAAGGAAGAAGATGTCCCAAGCAATCGTGTTAAAACTAGTTAAACTTGAACTTTTACACCATAAAAAGTATTGAAGTAGATTTGAAAGTTGGGTGAACGAATCATGGGAAGGGCACCAACACTTAGAGTAATAGACATGAGTAGTAGCAACAAGGATCTTACTGAAAACTTCGAATTTTCTATCCAAAAATACGGGTTTGGAAGACCACTTGGTATCTTTCTCGCTCCACCCTCCTAATAACATAATGCCACAAATTCATAGAGCCACTATTAAAGCCATAAGGAATTCCCAAAAACCTGATTTGGTCCCATGGATAATCCATTTCTAGGGGTAGTCCTTCAACTATTCCGGAAGATACAAATAACTTTGTAGATAACCAAAGGTTTTCGCCATTTAAATATGTGAACAAGAAGCCAAATAGAAAGTGTCAAGACATTTAAATACCCGGAAAACATTATGCTCTTATTCAACAATAATTAGAAAGGGATCATTAGTGAACTAGCTAATGATAAGTTTAGTCGCATGATCCGTAAGGAAAATCCCCTGAATCTGACATTGGTAAAAATTTTGAGAAATTAAATAACCAAAGTATATCAGCAAAGAAACACTAACAATGTCATACCAAGAGGGCATCCCTGTCTGGTAGAGGAAAAAATGTTGATGGAAGTGGAATGGTGAAAATTAATGGTGAGTTGGAGAAAAGCATTCGAAAACAAGGTGCTAATGATCGATTGAAATAAATCACCAAATCCAAGGGCTTTGAGCATGACAAGGATGAAAGGCCACCCAATGTGATCATAAGATTTCTCAAAATCAATCTTGAGGAAGAGATTCCTCTGCAAAGAAACCCAAGCCCATTTCATGCCTTCTCACACCATGATAATATTACCTAAGATGTAATGGCCTTTGAAAAAACCATTCTACTCAGGCCCAATGATTTTCAGCATAGGATCCGCAATGCATAGTGGAAACGCTTTGGCAAGAATTTTGTAAGAAACATTCAACAAGGTGATTGGTCACTAGTTATTCATCTGTTTAGGGTTTCCTACTTTTGGAATGAACATGATGTCTCCTTCATTGATGAAACTCCCAAGAGAGAAAGTTTGGAGAGCTTCATTGCAAACCTAAAGCAGATAGTTTCCTACAAAACACCGGATCGCTTTGCAAAACTTGTTTGGGATACCATCCATACCCAGAGACTTGTCATTTGTAAGATATAGAAAGGCTGCATGAAGCTCCTACAATCGAGAGGGGTGTCATGGCGAGGAAAATATCTAAGAAAATGTTTATTAGGCACCACATCAATACATTTTTGTAGAGTAGTAGCACTCTCAATTGAATAATCCTAAGCATGAAAAATAAGACGGTAGTTCTTGAAAAATTTATTAGTGATCTTTAGGAGCTCAAGTAAGCCATGCTAAGAATCATAAATAGATTTTATTTGTTGACAAGCACTTGGTCCTAAGGGATTTGAAAAATATTTAAGAGGATTTATCTTCCACCCTAAGCAAGTGAAGTCTCGACTGGATCTACACACCATGGAAAAAATGGTATTCAATAAGTTTGAGCTTGTGCCAAAAACCAGTAGCTTCGAACTAAAGATGAGAATCAAAAGGATTTGAATCGAGAACTAGATAGATTATTCTAAATTCCTTATGCAGATCCAAATAGGCACGCCAATGAACTTAGGCCACATATTTAGCGAACCTATAGAAGAACCTCATGGTGCGGTGGATCACCATCTACCACCATGAAATTAAAATGGTATAAAATGGAAGATGTGGCATAATGTTCCAAATTTTTGTAATGAGCGGGACCATTCCAGATTACTCGAGAAAAGAAAAATTAAGATAGAACTGAATTTTGGGCACCTTGGGAGGGCCCCTTGAAGACAAACTTAAATTTGAGTAGATTGTGGTTTAACAAAATCACTTATGACCATACCTTGATACCAAAGTATCATAAGTGATTAAAAATTAAAAATAGGGTTGTTGTGAAAGAAGTGCACGACTGATTCGTGTTAAATCCTGATCATATCCTTCTTAAAGATTGGTCAAAGTGAACCATACTTGGTTTTTAAATTTCTTCTGATGTCCGAGTAAAGGATCAGAAAGGCCCTTATGTCTTGTAAAATAATACCAAGCCACATGTTCACCAATACATTAATTCATAAGAAGGGTGCCACATTTATCATCCCAGTGCTCCATATTAAATTTTCCACATAACAACAGTAAACAAAGGGTGATTTTTCACCTAACCATTTCCATACTATTATTATTCCAGGACTATTTGTTATCTCTCAAAAGTGCACTCGGGAGAGAGATGGCAGCAAGTTTTCTAAGTCTACAAGATCTCTCTCTCTCTCTCTCTCTCTCTCTCTCTCTCTCTCTCTCTCTCTCTCTCTCTCGTAGATACAATGGGGACACCTCAGGTCTATGGGTAAACCTATTTTGAGGTGAACCTCCGGGGTTAAAAGGTTGGTTCATTGTTGGTGTTCACTAGACTATTTTTTGGGAGTTTAAGGGGAAAAGATGACTATAAATTTAAATAATACTAAGGTGATACACCAAATTTGAGATGAGAACTTGACTGAGTGACATACACAACTAATTTGTGAAGAATTATTTAGGTGCATGAACCAATTAATACTTTCTGCAGGAAATAAGGGCAAAACACTTAATTTTTGTTGAGGGAGAATCACAACAGCACTAGTAAGCTAATATGCACAATAAGATTTAGCAGGAAATGGTAAATTTGTAGCAGGGTAAAGTGATTAATCAGGGAATATTGATTCACAAGATTAATATTGACATACACAAGACTGCAAAATAACTTGGAAAGGCAAGAATAATTCACACTCAGAGGGAAAAACTGGCAAAAATTGCTTCAGTACTCATATCAAAAGTTCTCTGGGAAAAATCTCTAAAAAATTCCCCCCTTTTGTGCTTTGCAAGAGCACACAATATATAGCAAAAGTTCACCCCCTTCCTAAAATAGCCTAAAAGCTGTACTTGTCCATGTATCCTAATTTTACTCTTTATTTAGTAATAAATAAAGGAATAAAATAATACAAACTAAAGTATGTGATAAAAATAGAAATTATCGCCTTAGATACAAAAGTATAGTCAAACTGAAGTTGATTATTCTATTTTTAAGAAAGAAAGGTGAATAGTTTGCTAAAATTACAAATTGCTTGCTAGGCAAGTCTTCTTTCTTTGCACATGAAAATTTGTCATCTTCTCGTTTCGTCTGTTGTGAAGGCATGCAAAATATCATCTCTCGTGTGTAGGTAAACCGATGCAATCTTTAGCAATATTTGCACAATAAAATTGAAGTGGGGACCACAATGATTTGTTTGAAATTTTTGATGTTGCCACCTTTGTGGACTAGGTAATTTGCTGTGTTTTTGATAAAAGAGGACCGCCCTTGGTCATTGGCATCCGTAGTTTATAATTCACCTTTTTGGTGATCATGGCACATAATGTGTTTTGATTTTTTGCATTGGTATTATAGTTTCAGAATTTTGAAAAAGTCCCCTGTAATGATTAATTGAGGGTCCACATGGGCTAGCCCCCCCTCCATGATGACTCACCCTTCTGCAAACCTTAGCCTGTGGTAACTTAACCTTGGGTGGTTTGGCTTGGATTTTGTGAAGTGTTTGGGGCCTTTGATCTTTGTACTGGCATGCATGCTTCCGTTGATTCTCCTTCTGCAGTTAGGGTTTTGAACCCAATCATTAATTATGGTCGGTGGCGTTTAATTGGGGCTTATCACTTCGGAACCTATGTGGACCGATCACCATTCAATCTTCCACTTGGCATTTGGTGATCGGTTGATCCTTAACCATGGGTTAGGGTTTTGAAACCCTAGTTCGATGGAAGGTTTATACACTTGGGTTTCACACTTGGTCATTTCATTCGGTTTTTCATTTTGTGAGCAAATCTCTGGCAAATTTTTTCCTCACTCTGCATTTTTTTATGAAAGCATGAACATCTTGAGGTCTTTCAGGAGCTCAAAGGTATTCTTTTGTATTTCATTTCCTGTAGCTCAACTTGTAGCTTGTCTTTTCTCTTCTGAGTATGACCTAAAGATCATTTAATCTATTTACTTGTTCTTTATCCTTTGTGGACCATTCGAATGACTGCCTTGCTTCTAGTTTTCTGTCTGGTTTTTCGATTCAGTTGCTAATGAGCTCAAATACGAGTTAGCAGAGGGAAGTGCCACCATCATTTTGCTTGTTTGTTTTGTCTTTGTCCTCGGGCATGGTGAGTTCCAACACTCTTTTCTATTTTCCTTTCGAGCTCAAGTTTTAGCTCTGCAACTCTAAAACATGGAAATACCAGTCATAATCTTCGCAAATAGTTTGCATGTGAATTTTCTCTCCTGATTTTGTAGTGAACTTTAAAAATATGATATGTTAAGGCTCCTTTCTCGTGAATGAGTTTGATATTTTATAGATATGGCTCATTATTTGGAAGCGTTAACTATTTTTTTGTTTCTCATTTTATAATCAAACTCGTCCGTTCTTCTTTTCATAGATACATACCGGTATTTTTTCATTTACTCCTTCATTATGTAGATGCATAGTTTATATATTTTGTCTCTTCATGCAATGAGAAAAGCTGTAACCCTTGATTATTTGTAAGTGTAAAAGAAGTGTAAAGTACTTGACCGCCTTTTGTAGATACAACCATTTTATTTAAAATTTGACTCTAGAAGTTCCTTTGGTACTTGTCAAATTATGTATTGGGAATCCACTCCATCCTTCCTGTAGATGCATATTTGTAATTTATGACTCGTTCCATCATTTCGTGACGAGCAAAAATGCTTTTTTTTGAGTAATTTGTCACTTTGTAGATGCATGCTTGACTTGTTGAACTATGTTGGAAAGCATGCTTTGATTGAATACTTCTTTGAGCTTTGTAGTTTATTTCTTGAAAAAGCAAGATGAATACCATCTTGTATATTCTGTAGCTTTGATCAGTTCACTTGGAATAATGAATTTCTAGAAATTGTATACTATTTCTTTGTTGCAAACATGATAGCATTCCATTATGTATAATGAAATAGATGCTCCTTTTCTAGAAAATGAAGAAAATACCTATTTTCCTTTTCTGTAATGACTTTTCCTTTTTCAGAAGTCATGGTAGCAATTGTACTTCAAATTTTGCATTAAAATATCATTTCTGTTTTTCTAGAAAATTCCATTTTTCAAGGGGGAACTCGCAAAAAATTTCTAGAATCTTTCTCTCTCCAGATTCTTTTGATTTAACCATTCTAAAAAGATATAAACATATCTCTTGCTTGTCTGATTACTTTTATGAGTTGTCCATGTTGGCTTTACTTGATTCATTGCAACTTCTAAAAATTGTGAAGTAGTTGTCTTTTGATTCACACTTGAATTTGGAAATTAAAAAGAACTTTTGCTAGCTGTACCATGATGAAAATCAGGAATACCTGTATGTTTCATTTGATCATGATATCAACTTAGAAGTGATGAAACATGTACTTTTCTTGACTGTTTTTATTCCCTTTGAAGCTCAGATAGTTTAGAAAGCATGTAGTAGCTTAAAAAACATGTATTTCAATTCTTTTTTAAATCAAAAGTCAATTTTACAAGGGGAGACTCGCAAAAAAATTCAAAATCCTTTTTCTCTCTCCCTTTTCAGATTTCCAATCCTGATTTGCAAAATATGTCTTTCTTGACCCATTCTGATGCTTGATGCTTCTTACAAATCATCTGAAACTCGATGCTTATTCCCTTTTAGTCACTGCTTTCCTCTTAACCAGATAAACTGATTTCATTCAATGTTGCAACTGTTCCTACAAAATTCAGAAATAAGTTAGAAATAAATAGGATTTTTGGCCTCTCTTGTATCCATGTGGTTTATTTCTTCTTCTTTCCTTCTTCTGCAAGCTATTTTCCAACTTCCTTCATGTGCTATTTTCCACATCCTTTTCTTTTACAAGCTACTCCAGCTTTTGCCTCTTCTAACACAAACTTTAGCTTCTTTGATTTTCTCTTACCATTCATTTCACTTAATGTACTCTACTTTTTCCTTTTACTGCTAGCCTATCTGTATCTCTTTCTCATCCTGTGTCATACATGTATGTATTTCTTTCCTTCAAGTACCATTATATACATTGAACTTACAATATTTATTTTCTTTAGAACATGAGTATTCGAATAACATTGTACCCTGAGCTCAAAATTTTACAGATACTACTCTTGCCTTATAGGTAAAATAAAATGGAGATGGAAGCAGAAGATGGAAGAGTTGAGATGGAGATGGAGATGATGAGGAGCGGGGATAGAAGACAGAAAGGAAATGATGGGTTCCTTTTTACTCCTCTACTCTTGTTCTTTAGCACATGCAGTATTCTCATTTTCATGTATATGATGAGTTACTTAGTCATATCCCATGGCTTGTGTGGGAAAACTTATGATCTCTTATGAATAAAGCATTAAATTGAAATAATGAGTTGATTATCTCTTTCTACATTCATTTTTCCTTTGATTGTATAATGATGTAGGCAACTCAATATCTCAATAAAATGAATTAACATAAGGGATAATCTTAAAATGAATACCTGTAACTTCCACTGGATAACCATTGAATGAAATGTGCCTCCTTGTATGTTGTTTAACTGTCTTAGCCTATGCCTTTCAACTTGACTCCTTCCTGCTACTTACATTTAGACATTATTGTCACCATTTGTTTGTTAGTATTTTCTTGACGTAAGTAGTAGGAAAGGAGTCAGTTGTAATCATTTATGATAGTGTAGATGGATGCAATCTCATTAATCACAAACAACTTTAATGAACACAGGACAATAAATCTGATAGGCACCAAGATAATAACTGTGAATCTGATTACTTGAAAAGCGCCACTATATCTCTGTTGTTCAAAACTATACACCTCACATACTCTGCAATCCGGTGTCTTCATCAAGATAACACAGCTTGTCCTTTGAGGCTTGTGTTCTTTTGATGAGGATATTCGTGAAATTGTAGACTATGTTATCTATTACGTTTTGTAACAATACACATAGTTTCATATTTCACTTAATCTCTTTCACAAATCAACAAAGATAATAAAATAATCTTATGTAAATTCCCTTAGCTTAGGTATACTTCACAAAGGCTATCCATCGTAACAAAGTTTCGAGTTGCCCATTTTTGCACAAGTGTAAACAATTTCAACACTATCATTAGGGCATAAATATTAATAATACCAAAAGAAAGGTCATTAATACTCATAATCACCCACACATCCTTATTATTGGGGTCCTAGCCCGAGGTAGTGATTAATATTGAAACTTTCGGCATGATGGAAACGTTAGCACCAGCTCTACCTTCAATATGCTGCGTGTGAAAATACGTAAAATATGGTGCAATATAGGTTAGAGTGTTCTAAAGAAAAAAATGTTGAATTCATGTAAACAAATCATATCTAAATTGCTAATTAATTAGCAAGATAAATGAACAGAGAATTTTTTTTAGGGATTTTTCAAACCTCGAACATTCCATGACATGATACTAATGAAATATTTGACATATCGAATTCCCCCTGCCCATCAAGAATTTTAAATACATCACTTTTCTCGCACATAAAATAGGGTGAGTGCGGGAAGTTGATGGACAAATATAGGGTCATCCGTGGACGTCATATTGCAAAAAAGCGAAATCTCGACTTGTAGGGATTATTAGCTATACACCCACTCTAAATTAGAAAAATTATATAAATATGAATCGTAGCATTCGGAATCTAGTTTCTAAAATACTAATTTTTTTAAAAAACGGACAAATTTAACTATATTAAACACTTAAAATTATATGACTTAGTTTTAGTTTTTGAAAAACCTTATAAGATTATAGTCCGTTTCCCCGCATTTTGGATGACCAAATCTTGTTTTTTTTTTTTCCTTTGGTGAAACATTAGATGTAGTTGTCTATCTTAGGATGGATTTTATTTTGTATTTTTTTAGCAATATTTTTTTTTTTATGATTTTTTCCGTGAAAAGATCTGAAAATATTTAGAAAACGGAGCGCTCTCCGTTTTCACGCCATAACTATATCAAAAATATCGAAATCAGATTTTTTTTTAACATGTATCGAATTTTTCCACGCTTGGGATGGTATAAGTTCTATCATATTTTGATAAGTGAAACAAAGTTACAGATCTTAAACGTAGACATGAACATTCACGGGAAAAAATGTCTTAAAGACCTATTGTTAGTAAAAATTATAAAATGATATTTATCTTATTCTATTCACTTTAAAAACAATATTTCTCTGAAGCTAAGAGTCTCCCTATGCGATGGCACCATTTTTGTGAAATGTTTTCACTTTTTTAGCATGGTTCAAGTCTTTGGAAGAGCAGATTTGAGGTTTTTGACCTTTACACTTCATAATGACCTTCCATATCTTTGGTTGGGGAAAAACAAAGATTTTTCGAGGCTTAGGTTGGCAGATAGATCGCGTTTTGCAGTTTATAAGCGCGATCCCGATTTATGATTTATAAACCGCGAGCGCACTTTATAAATCTGCGATCAATGTTTATAAAGCACACTCGTGGTTTATAAATCATATTTACACACATCCCAATGTCCGAATTACCATGTTATTTTTACTCTCGACCTTACCGTGTGAATTCTTTTGTGAAATTATGTCTTTTCTCGCATGTTTTTCTTATCACCGGAAGCAAAACATTATGGGAGACAAAAACGAAGTCAAAAAAGGAATTCATTAAGTAAAAAGACACCAAACAAATTAGAGGCCAACAAAATTCAAAATGCCGATCAAATGCGGAAACTTCGTGAATCTAGAAGAGGTTCATCTTCAATCCCAACTATTGTAAGCAATGAAGAACTAGGTAATGTTTCTACTCTCAATGTTGAAGTTGAATTAAATACTCGTGATGAAGAAGTTTTTATTGTCAATGTTGAAGAAGAATTAAATACTCATGATGGAGCAAATTTTGAAATTGAAGGAGACAATGAAAATTTGAATAAGGAAATTCATGTTGAAACTATAGACAAGAAAAATTTGACAAAAACACCTCTTAGGATTTTACGTAAGAAACCTAATTTTTTTATTGAAATTGATGAAAACATTTTGAAACCAATGTCTGACAAAATTTCTGAACAACAAATCAGAAGAAAAGCCACTAAAATTTGGGATAATCATTTTGAAATTTTAAATGATTCTCAAAGATGTCAGTTGTTGGTTAGTTTGATGAAATTGATTAAAATGAGACCTACATTAAACACCTTAGGATTGACAACATCTAATATATGTGGTCAAACCTCTACAATTGTTGAAAACCTTCATGATGCATATCACACTATCGGTGTCAAGAGATGCACTAGGGATAGTAATATTGTGCATCATGTACTTGCTACTAGTGTTGTAAGTGAATCAATAAAAAAACAATGTTTGATTACGCAGACAAGTCAAATGTTACAAGTTAATCGAAATACTCTAATGAAAGCAATTGAAAGACGTAATATCTTTACATCACTCAATAATTCTAATTTTTGGGCATTTTTGCTAGAGCACCGCATAAGGACAAAAATAATTCGATGCTATAAGATAACTTGTTATTAAATTTTGGCATGATAACACTAGAGTTTCACCTAATACAAGAGATGTTATAAAATGGAGAGTTGGTTCTACTAATCATGAACCATTTCACACACCAAAACACCACCTCCTCTAGTGTTCACCTGGCCACCGGATGTGCCGGCGTAGTCGGTTTGGTGCCACGACCCACCGTTTGCAAAATATAGCGTTTGACAACCTTACACTAGCTCCAACTGCACTATTTCACACGTTTGCAAACAATAGGACAACGAGAGCACCAAAATGAGAAGGAAAATCTGAGAGAGGATATTGTAGAGGGTCCCTACGCTGAGGTTTTGGATCAGACGAGGCCTCTCTAGGTGTCACAGAGTCCGAGTGATGCCAAAAATCACAAAATTGATGTCTAAATGAGATGAACCCAACTTAAAGGTAAATCCTTTTAATTCAACATACCCATTCAGTCGAAAATATTTAGAAGCCCTCTTCTCACAAGTCAAAGACATGGAACCTTTGGTTGGTCATAGTGGAGAAGAATCCAATTCATACGAAGACCAAAACAAATTAGATCTATCTTTCTTTCATGAGCTCCTTTACTACAATAGAGACGAAGTACTTGCAAGAGTCCTTCAGTTAGGAGGTGGAGTACTACAAGAGTATGAAGTGGTGATTAAGACCATGAATCACAAAGAAAAAGATCCAAAATGACCATCCCTCATAGAAATGGACATCCATTTTAATACAGGTTATTCTTCCACTTCAATAAAACGTAAAAAAAATGTTGAGGATCACCCACCAAAACTAACAAGTGATTTAGGAAAACCATACTTTAAGGCTTCACGTAGATTCAAGATTGAACATAATCACAAAGACTCACCTCCTCCTAGATTTTATGATGAAGATGATCCCTTATTCGAAGAGGAGATCATTCAAAGACAAATACTAAAACTCGCCCAAAATTTAGTGACCTTAGATTACTTGAATAGGAATACATGTAAGGATAGACTCAAGATATAAAGTTAGGTGAATTTCACATTTATCCATCTAATGAAGAAAATTTCAAAGTTGCTAAAGTGAATCAACCAATATATCACCCACAAAGGAAAAAATGATTCAACAAAGGTTTCATTCAATGAAGAATACGTTAACCACTTTACAAGAAAGAAATGTAGGACACAATAGAAAATATCTATACAAAAAGCTATTTCCTTACCCATTTGATAAAGATATGTTGCTACAACAATTTGCAAAGAATTTAGACATGGTCCTAACGAGAAGATGGGTATATTCAAATAACCATATCCTAACCATGGAGATAAAAAGAACAAAAATTCAGATCATGGACAAGCTTGTAATGACTATCGGAATACTACCTACATCTATCCAAAAAATGATAAACAATTTTAATCCCTTATAGGATGCGTCCATTCATCTAATGAACAAGTAAATACCATTAGGATCTTAGAGAAAAGTTGTGATGTGGATACAAGACATTCTAGTTTGGTAATACCATTTATCCCCTACCTATTCCGCAACAAGTCCAATACAACTTAATAGAATAATTAGAAAAGACACCAGCTAGAATTTTGATCCTATATCTCCTCAAAATCACCATTGCTCATAGGAAATAAAGTATGTCGGTAGACATCGATGATCCCCATGCCATCTTGATCATGAGGAAGGAAGAAGATGTCCCAAGAAACTATGTGAAAACTAGTTAAACTTGAACTTTTACACCATAAAAAGTATTGAAGTAGATTGCCAAGTTGGGTGAACAAATTGTGGGAAGGGCACCAACACTCGAGTAATAGACATGAGAAGCAACAAGGATCTTATAGAAAAATTGGAATTTTCTAGCCAAAGAGAGGGGTTTGGAAGACCACTTGGTAGCTTTCTGCTCCACCCTCCTAATAACATAATGCCACAAATTCATAGAGCCACTATTAAAGAAATAAAGAATTCAAAAAAATCTGATTTGGTCCCATGGATAATCCATTTCTAAGGGTAGTCCTTCAACTAGTCTGGAGGAGACAAATAACTTTGTCGATAACCAAAGGTTTTAGCCATTTAAATATGTGAACAAGAAGCCAAATAGAAAGTGTCAAGACATTTAAATACCCGGGAAACATTATGCTCTTATTCAACAATAATTAGAAAGGGATCATTAGTGAACTAGCTAATGATAAGTTTAGTCGCATGATTCGGAAGGAAAATCCCCTGAATCTGACATTGCTAATATTTTTGAGAAATTAAATAGCCCAAGTGCATCGCGCAAACACTAACAACGTCATACAAAGAGGACATCCTGTCTAGTAGAGGAAAAAATGTTGATGGAAGTGGAATGGTGAAAATTAATGGTGAGTTGGACAAAATCATTCAAAAACAAGGTGCTAATGATCGATTAAAATAAATCACCAAAGCCAAGGGCTTTGAGCATGAAAAGGATGAAAGGCCACCCAATGTGATCATAATATTTCTCAAAATCAATCTTGAGGAAGAGATTCCTCTACAAACAAACCCAAGCCCATTTCATGCCTTCTCACACCGTGATAATATTACCTAAGATGTAATGGCCTTTGAAAAAACCATTCTACTCGTGCCCAATGATTTTCAAAGCATAGGATCCGCAATGCATAGTGCCAACGCTGTGGCAAGAATTTTGTAAGAAACATTCAACAGAGTGATTGGTCACCAATTATTCATCTGTTTAGGGTTTCCTACTTTTAGAATGAACATGATGTCTCCTTCATTGATGAAACTCCCAAGAGAGAAAGTTTGGAGAGCTTCATTACAAACCTAAAGCAGATCAGTTCCTACAAAAGACCGGATCACTTTGCAAAACTTGCTTGGGATACTATACGTCGGAAAAGCGACAGGCGAGCGTGAGAATCAACAAGTAACTCTTCCGCATACCCGACCTCCCGAGGTCGTGCCGAGACAGCCGGTGGGGATGGAATATGTAGACAAACTAGTTAGGCAGTCTAATGTCTTCGACACGCACTAGTGGAATTTGTGAATCTAAGGAAAAGAAGGCCCTTCTAACCTGGTGGTGTGATAGATCGATTAGCGAGGATGATCTGCTCAAAGGCTCCAATCAATATCGAGCTCTGGCGTGATTCGATCTATGGGTTGCAGAATACGTGGAAAATGACCTGGGATTGTTTCATGTATATCTCCCGATAAGGTCATATAGTGGATGATGAATATAATTGACTCTATAGACAATTTTCTAGCCTAGTCCAGAATTCCCTAGCTTCGTTAGCCGCTATATCTAGTAAGGACAGTTGTTCGATGATGATAGGTGGAAGTGGAGTGGACTGAAATACTAGTGTGCGTAGGCCAGTGTCTATATCTAACTGACTTGTGGATTCGTTGGGCTGTGGGATCTGTGGGTCACAACCGTAGACTCTTGGTTGTTGCGGTCCTGTTATGGTCATACGCGAGATCAAGTTCTAATCCCTAGTATCCAGTAATCGTATGCTTTCTCAGCTTCTATGTTTAGAACCAATAGTTGTGCGATCTTCTCAGAATACCTTACAGGTGTTCTCGCAACCTGGATTCTTAAGCTGGTATCTATATCTATGAGGGTGTCTCCAGCGTCTGGCTGTGGAACTAGAGGATCGCACTCGAATTTTTGTTCTCTTTCGAGCCCTTCTACGGTCATGTGGATGTTTTCTAGGGTAATCTGTAGTTTGGCTGACTTGACCAAAACGCATGTGCTTGGTCGTCTTCTATGTTTAATCCTCTTAACTGAGAACTGATCAGTTGTAAATCTGTGGTTGTTCGAAATACTTGTATCCTTAGATTTTGGTCTATGTCAACTATCGCTGTGATGAGGTTTGGTTGAGGCACGATTGGCTCAAATATATATTCCCTGGGCTCTTGAGGTCCCGTAATTGTCATAAAAGGAAAAACTAACTGTAATGAAGCAAATTCTAACTACGTGAAATAAATCTAACTGCATATAACTTTTATTCTTCTCTGAAATATTTAACAATTTTAAGGAAAGCAAACTATTTTAAGCATATCTAGAAATAATAACTAAACAATAATTAAAAACAGACAAGATAACCGAGTGTGGTTATTTGCCTGTGCGATTTGTAGAATTATTCTAAATGAATAAAATAACCTGTCTAATCTACCTGCAAGATTCTCGATCCTACCTCAGAAGTGAGGAGTGAATCATAGTTTCTCAGAAACTATCAATCCCCACAGCTTCCCTGGCAATATCGAGAATAGAATGAAATGAAATAAAGTGATTAACTACTCTATTTGATATGAGTCTGACTAGAACTTTGAAATTTAAAACCTGGATTCCGCAGAACAGTGGCGAATCCGATGGTGTGTGTATGATCTCGTCCCCTCAGTATGATCTTCTCGTTCTTTCGTGTTCACTTGGATCCAGAAAAGCGTGTAATGCTAGCACCGATAGGAGTAGATTTTGGGACAAGGACAGCTCAGAATACAGACCGAGAATGCGAGTAGGAGAGGGATAGCGCAAGAGTACAGAGCTTGGCTTATGTGATTCCTAGCGGGATTTTACTACGAGTCATGCAACATGAAGCGACCAGAACTATCCTATACGAAGAGCAAAACCTGCAACTTTAATGGCTTCCCAAGCTATTCTATTCCAAAATAAAGACACTGCTTGCACAAGTTGGATATGTGGCTTACCAACAGCTGAATAAAGCTAACCAGGTATATAATGAATTGAACTAAGAACTCCAAGACACAGTAAAAATAAATCTACAACAAAGAGGAATTCAGGGGCAAGCTTCTAACTGGACTGGATGAAACAACAGCACTGCCTACACAAGATGGGTCTGTGGCTTACCAACAGCTGAGCAATACTAACCAACTATGAAATAAACTATGCTATCAATCCTAAGCAAGCTAAATAAAACACTAAAAATCAGAAGACTCTAACAAGGAAAAATGGTGCCCCAAGACTTCAGACCAAATTCAGACCATTTGCATGTACACAAACCATGCATTTATAGGAATTCCATCTCTCAAAACCAAAACCAAATTGAACTCCTAAACAATAAACAAAGGAAAAACACTATTCCAGGGGACCAAAAACATTAATGCATGCTCAAGTCGGCAAAGAAAAGCTGGTGAAACGTGATATTTCACGCGAGTCGCGTCAAAAGAGTGTTCTGGAAAATGTGCATAGGACCGCCGCTCAAGCGGGAGGTGGCGGTCACGAGACCGCCGCCCTTCAGGGCGGCGGTTTCATCACTGAAGGTCAAGAGGCCAAGGAAAGAGGGAAAAAGGGGAAAATAAAGGGCGCGGGGGCTAAGCGGGGCACGTGGGATGTTAACGCATACTCCGAGGGCTTTTCCGGATCCCGAACACCTTGCGAGGAGACCTATATCATCATCGGGGCACTTGTTACACATTACGCGCAAAGACAAGTACCTTACAATTTTGGGTACGTACAGATACCATCCATACCCGGAGACTTTTCATCCGTAAGATATAGAAAGGCTGTATGAAGCTCCTCCAAAGTGAGAAGGGTGTCGTGGCGAGGAAAATATCTGGGAAAATTTTTACTAGGCACCACATCAATACATTTTTGCAAAGTAGTAGCACTCTCGATTGAATAATCCTAAGCGTGAAAAATAAGATGGTAGTTCTTGAAAAAATTATTAGTGATCTTTGAGAGCTCAATAAGCCAATGCTAAGAATCATAAATAGATTTTATTTGTTGACAAGCATACTTGGTCAGAGGATTTGAAAAATATTTTACTGTGCTTTATCTCCCACCCTAAGCAAGTGAAGTCTCGACTGGATCTACCCACCATGGAAAAAATGGTATTCAATAAGTTTGAGCTTGTGCCAAAACTAGTAGCTTGGAACTAAAGATGAGAATCAAAAGGATTTGAATCGAGAACTAGATAGATTATTCTAAATTCCTTATGGAGAGCCAAATAGGCACGCCAATGAACTTAGGCCACATATTTAGCAAACCTATAGAAGAACCTCATGGTGTGGTGAATCACCATCTCCCACCACAAAATTAAAATGGTATAAAATGGAAGATGTGGCGTAATGTTCCAAATTTTGGCAATGAGCGGGACCATTCTAGGATTACTCAAAAAAGAAAAATTAAGATAGAATTGATTTTTGGGCACCTTGGGAGGGCCCCCTTGAAAACAAACTTATATTTGATCAAGTGGTGGTTTAACAAAATCACTTATGACCATACCTTGATAACAAAGGATCATAAGTGATTAAAAATAGAAAATAGGGTTTTTGTGAAAGAAGTGCATGGTCGATTCATGTTAAATCCTGATCATATCCTTCTTAAAGATTGGTCCAAGTGAACCGTACTTGGTCTTTAAATTTCTTTTGATGTCTGAGTAAAGGATCAGAAATGCCCTATTGTATTTTAAAATAATACCAGGCCATACGTTCACCAATACATTAATGCATAAGAAGGGTGCCACATTTATCATCCCAGTACTCCATATTAAATTTTCCACACAACAACAGTAAACAAAGGATAATTTTTCACCTAACCATTTCCATAATATTATTATTTCGGGACTATCTATTATCTCTCAAAAATGCACCCGTCAGAGAGATGGCAGAAGGTTTTCTAAGTCTGCAATAGATCTCTCTCTCTCTCTCTCTCTCTCTCTCTCTCTCTCTCTCTCTCTCTCTCTCTCTCTCTCTCTCTTGTAGATATAATGGGGACACCTCAGGTTTGTGGGTATACCTATTTTGAGGTGAACCTCCGAGGTTAAAAGGCCGGTTCCTTATTGGTGTTCTCTAAACTATTTTTGGGAGTTTAAGGGCAAAAGATGACTATAAATTTAAATAATACAAAGGTGATACACCAAATTTGAGATGAGAACTTGACTGAGTGATGTACACAACTTATTTGTGAACAATTCTTTAGGTGCACGAACCAATTAATACTTTCTGCAAGAAATAAGGGCAAAACACTTAATTTTTACCAAGGGAGAATCACAACAGCACTAGTAAGCTAATATGCACAATAATATTTAGCGAGAAATGGTGAATTTGCAGTAGGGTAAAGTGATTAATCAGGGAATATTGATTCACAAGATTAATATTGACATACACAAGACTACAAAATAACTTGGAAAGGAAAGAATAATTCACACTCAGAGGACAAAACTGGTAGAAATTGCTTCAGTACTCATATCAAAAGTTCTCTGGGAAAAATATCTAAAAATTCCCCCTTTTGTGCTTTGCAAGAGCACACAATATATAGCAAAATTTCACCCCCTTCCTAAAATAGCCTAAAAGTTGTACTCACCCACATATCCTAATTTTACCCTTTATTTAATAATAAATATAAGAATAAAATAATACAAACTAAAGTATGGAACTGATAAAAAGAGGAATTATCAGCCTTAGATACAAAGTATAGTCAAACCTGAAGTTGACTATTCTATTTTTAAGAAAGAAAGGTGAATAGTTTGCTAAAATTAATAATTTCTTGCTAGGCAAGTCTTCTTTCTTTGCACATAAAAACTCATATGATCTTCTCTATTCTATCCTATTGTGAAGACATGCAAAATATCATCTCCTGTGTGTAGGAAAAAGGATGCAACCTTTAGCACTTGGGCTTCACACTTGGTCATTTCATTTGGTTTTTCATTTTGTGGGTGAAACCTGGCAAATTTTTTTCCTCACCCGCATTCTTGATGAAATCATGGAGATCTTGGAGGTCTTTGAGCTTGTATTTTTGTTTTGGAGACCTTCGATGCCATTCAATTATGAATGGGTGTGCATTTTTAGAGCTCGAAGGTATTCTTTTAAATTTCATTTCTGTAGCTCGACTTGTAAATTGGCTTTTCTTCTAAGTATGATCTAAAGATCATTTAATCTATTTACTTGTTATTTATCCTTTGTGGACCATTCAAATGACTGCCTTGCTTCTAGTTTTCTGTCTAGTTTTTTGATTCAGTTGCTAATGAACTCAAATACGAGTTAGCAGAGGGAAGTTCCACCATTGTTTTGCTTGTTTGTTTTGTTTTCGTCCTCGGGCACAAGTGAGTTCCAACACTATTTTCTATCTTCCTTTCGAGCTCGATTTTTAGCTCGCAACTCTAAAACATGGAAATACCAATCATAATCTTTGCAAATACTTTGCATGTGAAGTCTATCTCCGCTTCAGCTTAACTTTCAAACTCTAATTTATTAAGGCTCCTTTCATGTGCATGAGTTTGATATTTATAGATATGGCTCATTATTTGGACGTGTTAGCTATTTTGTTTCTCTTTCCGTTTCTTCTTTTGATAGATACATACCTAGTAGTTTGTCATTTACTCCTCCATTCTATAGATGCATAGTTTGTAAATTCTTTCTCTTCATGCAATGAGAAAAGCGTAACCCTTGATTATTTGCAAGTGGAAAAGAAGTGTAAAGGACTTGACCGCCTTTTGTAGATACAACCATTTTATTTCAAATTTGACTCTAGAAGTTCCTTTGGTACTTTTCAAATTATGTATTTGTAAGTTATGACTCGTTCCTTCATTTCGTAGAGGCAATAATACTTGTTTTTGAGTAATTTCTCACCGTAGATGCATGCTTGACTTGTTGAACTCTGTTTTGGAAAGCATGCTTTGATTTAATACTTGCTAAGCTTTTTAGTTTATTTCTTCAGTTGGAAGATGAATATCATATTTTATATTCTATAACTTTGATAGCTCACTTGGAATAATGACTTTATGGAAATTGTGTACTATTTCTTTTTTGGAAACATGATAGCATTCCGTTATGTATAATGAAATAGATGCTCCTTTTCTGGAAAATGAAGAAAATACATATTTTCCTTTTCTGTAATGACTTTTCCTTTTTAGAAGTCATGGTAGCAATTGTATTTCAAATTTTGCATTAAAATATCATTTCTATTTTTCTAGAAAAGCCCATTTTGTAAGGGGAAACTCTGTCAAAAATTTTCCAAAATCCTTCTCTCTCCAAATTCTTATGATTTGACCATTCTAAAAAGAATGAGTTGTCCATTACTTGAATGAGTTGTCCATGCTGTCTTTACTCGATTCATTGCAACTTCTTAAAATTGTGAAGTAGTTGCCCTTTGATTCACACTTGAATTTGGAAATTAAAAAGAACTTTTGATAGCTGTAGCATGCTGAAAATTTGGAATACCTGTATGTTTCATTTGATCATGATATCAAATTAGAAGTGATGAAACATGTACTTTTATTGACTGTTTTTATTCCCTTTGAAGCTCAGATAGTTTTAAAAGCATGTAGTAGCTTAAAAACATGTATTTCAAATTTTTTTAAATCAAAAGTCAATTTTACAAGGGGAGACTCTAGCAAAAAAATTGAGAATCCTCTTTCTCTATCCCTTTTGATTTCCAATCTTGATTTGCAAAGTATGTCTTTCTTGACCCATTCGATGCTTGATGCTTCCTACAAATCATCCGAAACCTGATGCTTATTCCCTTTTATTCACTTTCTTTCCTATTAACCAGATAAACCGATTTCATTCAATGTTGCAACTGTTCGCGAAATTCAAAAATAAGTTAGAAATAAATAGGCTTTTGGCCTCTCTTGTATCCATGTGTTTTATTTCTTCTTCTTTCCTTCTTCTGCAAGTGTTTTCCAACTTCCTTCATGTGCTATTTTCCACATCCTTTTCTTTTACAAGCTACTCTAGCTTCTACCTTTTCTAACACAATCTGTACCTTCTTTGATTTTCTCTTACCATTCATTTCACTTAATGTACTCTACTTTTCCTTTCTTGCTAGCCTATCTCGTATCTCTTTCTCATCTGTGTGATGCATTTCTATATTTCTTTCGTTCAAGTACCATTAGATACATTTAAATTAGAATATGTATTTTCTTTAGAACATGAGTATTGGAATAACATTGTACCACGAGCTCAAAATTTGACAGATACTCCTCTTACCTTGCAGTTAAAAGAAAATACAGATGGAACCGAAAGATGGAAGAGTTGAGATGGAGATGGAGATGATGAGGAGCGGGGATAGAAGACAGATAGGCAATGATGGGTTCCTTTCTACTCCTCTACTCTTGTTCTTTAGCACATGTAGTATTCTCATTTCCATGTATATGATGAGGCAGTTAGTCATATCCCACGGCTTGTGTGGGAAAACTTATGATCTCTTATGAATAAAGCATTAAATTCAAATAATTAGTTGATTATCTCTTTCTGCATTCAGTTTTCCTTTGATTGTACAATGATGTAGGAAACTCAATATCTCAATAAAATGAATTAACATAAGGGATAATCTTAAAGTGAATACCTATAACTTCCACTGGATAACCATTGAATGAGATGTGCCTCCTTGTATGTTGTTTGACTGTCTTAGCCTATGCCTTTCAACTTGACTCCTTCCTGCTACTTACATTTAGACATTATTGTCACCATTTTTTTGTTAGTATTTTCTTGACGTAAGTAGTAGGAAAGGAGTCAGTTGTAATCATTTATGATAAAGTGTAGATGGATGCAATCTCATTAATCACAAACAACTTAATGAACATAGGACAATAAATTTAATAGGCACCAAGATAATAACCGTGAATCTGATTACTTGAAAACTGCCACTATGTCTGCTGTTCCAAAACTATACACCTCACATACTCTACAATCCAGTGTCTTCATCAAGATAACACAACTGTCCTTTGGGGCTTGTGTTCTTTTGATGAGGATATTCGTGAAATTGCAGACTATGTGATTTGTTACATTTTGTAATAGCACACATAGCTACAGATTTCACTTAATCTCTTTCACAAATCAACAAAGAAGAAAATAATCTTATGTAAATTCCCTTAGCTTAGGTATACTTCACCAAGGCTATCCATCGTAACAAAGTTTTGAGTTGCCCATTTTTGCACAAGTGCAAAAATGTCAACACTATCATTAGGGCATAAATATTAATAATACCAATTGAAAGGTCATTAATACTCATAATCACCCACACATCCTTATTATCGGGGTCCCTGGCACGAGGTAGAGATTAATATCAAAACTTTCGGCATGATCAAAAGGTTAGCACCAGCTCTACCTTCAATATGCTACATGTGAAAATACGTAAAATATGGTGCAATACAGGTAGAGTGTTCTACGGAAAAAAATGTTGAATTCTGTTAACAAATCATATCTAAATTGCTAATTAATTAGCAAGATAAATGAACAGAGAATTTTTGTTAGGGCTTTTTCAAACCTCGAACATTCCATGACATGATACTAATGAAATATTTGACATATCGAATTGCCCTTGCCCATCAAGAATTTTAAATACATCACTTTTCTCACACATGAAATACAAATAAAAATTCCCGTTCGACATTCTTGTTATCCAAAATTTACCCCTCAAGGTAATTTTGATAACATGCATCAAATTCTTGAGTCCTAAGAAAATATATTGTTTAAAGGCCCAAAATCATGTTTTTGGGGCCCTCGGCTTCTTTCTAACTCTCCCATCCAAGAAGAAAACCCAACGGGTTAGAAAAGGTGAAAAAATGCAAAAAACCAAGATTGGGGCCGAAAAATGAAGAAAATCGGCTAAGTCCTAGTCCAGGAAATCTGCAAGTCAGTTGGGACATCGGGAGGCGCGGGGCGCGAAAAGCCGAACCGGCCGAAAAAATGAAGAAAATTGCCTAAGTCCTGTTTTGCGCAGTTTGGGACATCCGGGACAAAAGTACGTGGAGGACGCAGATCGGCCGGTTTGGTGCAGGTCAGTCCATTTCAGCGGTTCGGAGATATTTTTCCCAGATGGTTTGGGACATCTAGGCCAAAAGTACGTGGAGGACGCGAACCGGCCGATTCGGCCGAAACAGGGGACTTTCGTCCGGGACAGTTGGGCCAAAAGTACGCGTGGGACGAAGAAAGCCGTAAGAGCCACCAATGAATGGATTCTCGCCACGTGTCTTCACCTCAAATGGGAACAAGGAAGCCCGAATCGGCCGAAGCAAGAGATTTTTGTCTGGGACATCCGGGACAAAGGTACGCGTGGGACGCGAACCGGCCGAAAAGGTGAAAAGGCCTCAAACAGGAACAAGGAAGCTCGAATCAGCCAAGCGGGAGATTTTTGTCTAGGACAGCTGGGAAAAAGTACGCGTGGGATGCGAAAAGCCGAAGCGGACAGCAGAGAAGAAAAGTCAACGTTTGACCAGTGAAACTTCAAACGGCCATAACTTTTGACTCCGAGCTCTGATTTTCACAAAATTGGACTTTCTAGAATGAGAACGACGTCATTTTTAATGAGGGTAGATATATTTAATTAAGAAAAACATATTCGGCTCCAGTCAGTTAATGCTCATTCCCGTCAAATGATGAAAACGCCGCGGACCCAAAATAGCTGCCCGCACTCAGAAGGCCATAACTTTTGCATTTCTCAACGAAATCACACAAAATTGGTACCGTTGGAATCATGGCTCTGAAGCCAATGCACAGAAATAAAGAAATTCAAAATTTGATGATAAATTAGGTGATATTTTTAGAAAACGTGGCCTGGTTCATAACGGTGTTGTATTTGGTGGTTGGGAGTGCAATTAAGAGGCATGGTCATCATTCTTTCTCACCGCAAAGACTGGGACAAGTATGGGGAGCCTTTTGAAAGTAATATATAATCATTTTACTCCATTTAATTCCTCTTATAGGTGGTTGAAGGATAGATTTCGGGATTTCCATTTTCCTTCTCTTTCCCTTCTCATTTTTCTATAAATTGGAGTGTTGGGCTCATTGTAAAAGAGAGTTTTCGAGATAGAAAAGCTCTGTCAAAATTGCTTTGTGAAGCCAATGCATTGTAGGCCCTTGTAATGGATTCCTTGCACGGTGATACAGGCCCTTATCCTGTAATAGATTGAACTGTGCAGATCATGAAGCAATAAAATATCAGTTTGTGGATATATCTTCCCCTGCTGTGTTTTCTTGCATTCTTCTTGGCCCTTTAATCTTTCTACAAGAATATTGTGTCTATTATTATGTTCTTGCAGGGATCCATTATCATTTTGTATGCTTGGAATATCGTTGTGAATGCACTTTGCTAGATTATGGAGAACTGTCATCACCTCTTCTAGTGTGTACTTTGCCTCTGTATTTCACGCATTTGGAGACTACTCTCACACCCTCCTTTTCTAGTGTATCACCGCTTTAGTGTAGGCTTTCATTTTATGCATTCTCTCTCCCTGGTCCCTTGGAAATTTAGATTAGAATAGTTAGTTTCCCCTACATTAGAGTAGATTGTGGCGGTGTAGTTTAGGAGCAAGAACCGGCTTTCTCGGAGGTCTATCTCAAGTAGCAAGTCCCACAACTTGGAGATAGTACCATGTTATCCAATCACACCGTGATTTCAAGTATATGCACTTGTATGAATAGAGGGTGCTATGATTCGGTGATAACAATTACACTGCTCATACTTCGGTGACCTTGTTCTTAAGAGTTGAACGTTGTTATGCTTCTTTTTATCTTTGTTGGCTTCTCCTTATCACAAGAAATATTCAAAGCATTCTCCCTTTTCGTCATGTCCGCTTATGTCATGTCATTATTTTTTGTTGTTGGCCATTGCAATGTCCTTTACGATATTCTTATTAAGGGAAAATCATGTCCTTAGATCGTCAAGCTTGACTGTCCGTCATTATTATTATGAATTATAAATCCTTTTTTGTTTAAGTCCTAAAATTAAAAATAATAATAATAATAAAATAAAATAAAATAATGATAAAAATGATATTATTAAGCGAATGGTTGATCGGAAATTACATATATCTTATTATTATCACCATTTGTAATCGATATGAATATTAATTACCTCTATGTCGTTTTGTTGTATCATTCTATTCACTCCCGTAGACCAAACCTCGTTCCACGATGGAGAAGGGAATTACCTCGTCGTGGTGCCATGTTCGGTCCTTGATCCATGTTCACTTTCGAACATCAACCTCTATTTTCCTCCCCCTTGGTCGTGTAGTCCTGTTTGCTTGTTGTTTCAATCGTTTAAATTAAAGGAAACTATAATGTTTCTTCCTCCAGCATGTCAGTCGTATGAAATTTAGCCTTTTGGTCAGTATAGGATCAATTAGATTAATTGGATTTCTTTTCTTGCTATCTTGTGAGTGTGTAAGGAGGTAGTGGGTAATGCAAGCTTTGATGGGGTTGTTAGTTTTTTTAATGCTCAAGTTAATCTTTCCAACTACCACCTATCATTTTCCCCTTCACCACTTTGGCAGTGAAATGTCCCTTATGCGTGTGTTCCAACAAAAAGATATTTTCCTTGTGTGGTTATTAGCTAGCGGTTGGTGGAATAATTACGGTATTCCATTAATTATTTCAATGTGTATTGATGGGTTTTTTCTTGTTGGCATGTCCCTTTGTTCTGGTGGGATAAATTTGGAGTAAGGGACTTTTTTCTTTTTCCCCTTCGTGTGGGTGGCGCAGTTAGACACCTATTGCATTGTATATGGTGAATGGGGACCAGTTTCTTCAGTAGAACCTTTTGTGCACATCCCGCAATTATGGAAACACATTGAGATCGCATCTCTTTGAAGCCTTTTGTCAAAGAATTACATGCCTCGTGGGTGGTTCCACACCTAGTGAAAATCTAATCCCCATTTTGCTTCGATAGATATCCATGTTCCACTCTAAAAAGGGCTAGGAGGACATTGAAAAGGTTGTGGAGTTTGGTTGTACTCTTGGTAATCACGTTTTAATGGAAGCTTCATAGGATTTTGCACTAAACCCATTTTGTGTATATATTTCTTTCATTCCAGTCTTTGAGACCACTTCTTTTTCAGACATTTCATCTCGTTGTTTTATAGCTCTTGCCCTAGCTGTGAATTAATACTTATGCCAAACTTGGAAGCCTGTAGTGGTGTTTTGGATGCACTAAAAGCTCATGGTTGCATCATGGATGCTTATTGCAGGCATGTTAAACCTAAACTATGCAATTTTCTACTACCATTTCTATAATATCGTGAAATTTATGTTCTCTTCTTGAATGGCGTCTAGGAGTGGTTTGGTTTGTGGTTAGTTATGGTTTTCTTAAGGAAAATTCAAAAGGAAACATTTTTACGGTTGTCTTTGGCTAAAAATCTGGAAGTTTTTGTGAAGGAAGTAAAAGGAAAAAGTCATTGAGATCTCCTTATCAAGCATGGTTTACTTTTCTCTCATTATGGTTATTTCATTTCCCAATAATTTGGGTATTTTCCTTGAGTAAATCCTTTGAGGGATGATCACTTATTTGTTAGATTTATTTTATGATTTAAAGACATCTGAGTTTTAGTGGTAATATGTTGCAAATAAAACATAAAAAAAACATTCCTTTAAAATCGACTATGTGGGTTTGAATCTTGCATGAAATATTCTATATTTTTGGGGGTTTTGGGTAAATGCCAAAATTGTGGATTCAATGTCAAATTTTGGTACTTGCTCGATATGGATTTCTGTGTGGTTTTGGTTGCTAAATAATGTTTTCCTCTTTTATAAGCTGCGACATTTGAGTTGTCATTAGTGGTTAAAGGAGTGTTTGAATCGAACCCTTCCACCTTTAGTTACAGGAATGAGGTGCCTAAAAATAATATTGTATGGTAGAAAGTCTTTGATGTTAAATTATACTTGAATTCCCTTTTTAATTTTGAACCCTATGATTTAACTTGCCTTCCCATGAGAAGACTAATACAACTGATACAGAGCATTTTAGTCATTTTTCTTCTATTAGATGATTGAGACTTGTTTGATAAGAGGTATTAATGATCTCCTTTTTTAACTCAATCCAAGTTGAATGTCCTAAAGATGTTTATTTCATAAGTAAAAGCTTTATCAAAAATTTGGAAACATGTGTGGAACAATTTAGTCTTATTGATGAAGTTGTATAAATATGTTCTCCTTAAGTATTGTTCTACGAGAACTTGAATACTATCTGTTTGCATGGATGTGTTATACATATCGATGTTGTGTGATTAATTTCATGCACGCGTGCACACACACACATATAAAGAGGAAAAGTGGAAAATAAATATAGTGATAGTTAACATATTACCTATTCTAATACTGAGACTCAATAAGAAGTGATTCAAATACCTTTCTCTCTCTTTGGAAAAATTTAAGGTCAAGATTTATTATTGCTTGTACTGCAGTGACTATACCTTAAGGTTATTGTTAGGAGTTACGTTAATTAGTGGAAAATATAAGAAAATTGGATTCTTTGCTTTGTTGAGTGACCTCAATGGATTATAGGAATTCTAAGAATAGTTTAGTGTTGGGTAAGTGCAGCAAGTTGGGGGACAAAAAGGGGTCATAAGTGGACGTCATATTGCAAATAACAACATAATATCAACTTGTAGGGATTATTAGCAATACATACACTCAAAATTAGAAAAACTTATATTAATATGAATCGTAGCATCCAGAATCTAGTTTCTAAAATACTAATTTTTTTAAAAAATGGACAAGATTAGCTATATTAAACACTCAAAATTCAATGACTTGGTATTTTTTTTTTAAAAACGCCTATAAGATTATAGTCTGTTTGCCCATGATTTGGATGACCAAAAATTGATATATATTTTTCTTCTTTGGTGAGAAGTTAGATGCAACTATCTATCTTGGGATGAATTTTATTTTGTTTTTTTTTAGCAATATTTTATTTTTTATGATTTTTTCCGTGAAAGTGGTATGAAAACATAAAGAAAACATAGCACTTTCCATTTGCCCGTGATAGCTTCATCAAAATTATTGAAATCAAATATTTTTTTTTCATCATGTATATAATTTCACCATGGTTGGGATGGTATAACTTTTATCACATTATGATAAGTGAAAGAAAATTTGCAGTCTTAAACGTAGACATAAACATTCACGGGAAAAAGTGTCTTAAAGACCTACTATTAGTAAAAATTTATAAAATGATATTTATCCTATTCTATTCACTTTAAAATTAGTATTTCTACAAAGCTAACAGTCTCCCCTATGCAATGGTACCATTTTTATGACATATTTTTTACTTTTGGGCATGGTTCAAGTCCACGGAACACTAAGTTTGATGTTTTGTTGTTTTTAATGTAAAATTTAGGATTTGATGTCCACTTAATTGTCCCCCAACTTGGTGCACTTACCCTGTTTCTTGGTCAATGTTGTTACTTTTTGATACCTAGTCATGGTTCCTAGAATTTTTGTCTCTTGGGTTCGTATGCCATGTCGAATACCAATGATGTAACTATGTATAGTTTTCACAAAGGAGTAATGGTAAACTTTTCTCATGAGGTAAAAATGTTGTGTTGTGAACCCTTCTTCGATATAGTAACAATGTAATTTTTAAAACATTTTAAGAAGGGTGGGTAATCCTTTTAAAAGTTCTTTATGAGTGAATTAATATAGATGTGACCTACTTGATAAAAATCAATTATATAAGTGATCAAAGAGGGAATTATCCCTTGTAAAGTAAAATTATATACCTTGTTATCCCTAGCTAAACTAATGAACATTATCTGTTTGGGTGAATTCTTAAACGATCATGAGGTGAAATCAATGGAGAGATTTTAAAAGATAATAAGATTTAATAAGTAGGAGGAAATAGTTTATAAACCATGCAATCTATCTCTCATTCATTTGTAAGGTAAATTGTCTTCTTTCGTAAAACTCATCCAATGAAGCCTAAGTGAAACCTTTAATCGTTCAAGATAAATTCTCAAGCTTCAATAAAATCCTAGTTGATAAGTGGTTTTTTTATCCATTCTTGAAATAGAGCATTCAATTATTGATATTCTTAAATGTTATCTTACTTTGTTGTAATGGGCAGTCTTAGCATGCTAAGTTCTCGCGAACTGACTAAAGTTAATACTTGTGTAGATGGCTTGTGCGTGTTGATAAAGGAAAATTTTTTGAAGGTTTCATTGGGTTGATTTATGAAGTTTATTGTTCAAATGTCAAATGTGTTGTGAATCTTGTAATGGTGGTTGTAAAGGAGTTTAGAAGGCCTCTTGCCTTGGATTATCGATAATTGTGAAATAAAGTTGTCTTGTCCTTTTGTAGCAAAACTTGTAATTTGTGAGGAAAGGAACTCAATCACCCCCTAGTTCGTGTACTCTCCTTATGATATTATTTCAGTCATAACAATGTTGTAACATGGCTTGACCAAATTGTTATCTTTTTGTTCTCAGCTAAAGTTATTTTGAATCTTGTGATACCTTTGGTTTGTGTGCCATGTTGAATAGAAATTTTATAACCGTGTTTAGCCCTCTCATTTAACAATGGTTGTTTCTTCTCTCATTTAATAAAACTTTCATGATTAATAACCCCACCCCCTATGGTGTTGGCACTAGTGCAATTCTTTTTATATTTTAGTGAGTGGCAACCCTTCTTCTAAGTTAATCAAAAATAAAAAAATGAATTCATAGATGAATCAACAAATAAAATAACAATGAAATTGGGTTTCTTGTTAATAAATTTAAGAATCTTAAATTGGAAAGAAATGAGTTTTTTTTCTACCAGTGTAAAGAAACCTACCCTCGTTAACCCTAACTATGGATTAAACTTTATCCTCTTTGTCGTGAAACGTTAATTATTTCTAAAAGTATTTTTCCTTGTTGTCTTTTGGGGACATAGTCATATCTTAGTTAGTAGGGGAATTTTATTAAGGATACTCTAAGACTTATGCTCTTCTTTGGGGACCCCATGTGTTTCCTTTGTCGTACTTAATGAAGAGATTGTTAAATGAAGCTTTTACCCAAATCTAGTTGAACTCTTAAGTCTTGTTAAAAGGCTGGTTAATAACTAAATAGATCATAATGAAATAAATTGACCTTCTCTCTCTCTAACCGTTTCCTTAGTACTTTGTAACAATTCTTAAAGTAATGATAAAATTTTGATCCTTTCTCAAAGGGGTTTTTCATTCGAACCTAAACCGGTACCTCCATCAATTGGAGCTTTCACTCATCTCCTTTTTCCAATAGAGGTTAAAACGAGGATTTTGTAGCTTATGGTTGTTTAGATAACCTTGCAAAATTTCTTTCACCCCACCCCCTTGTTGTGTTAATCTAATAACTAATTAAACAAACATTTGTCAAAGTAAACGTGATCCTCTTTCGATAATTTTTATCTAGGCCTTATGTCTCTAGTGTAAAAGAAAAGAAATCTAGCCCTATAAGGAGCCATTTTTACTTATTTAAATTAATTATATTATTTATTTGACACTGCGAACAATATTTTGTTTTAATCCTTGATACCAAATATTTTCCTTTGTATTCATGAGCTGCAACATGTTATGGATATATCTAACTTCCTCAAGCTAAGTTTTGAGATTGGATCTTCAATTAATGTTATTTCATTCCACTCAAACACTAAATAGTTTTATCCGTTTCACTCCATCATTCCCTTATTTTCTTCTTCCTATTTTTATCTTGAAGTCCAAGAACAAAAGATTGTAGAATCATCTTTTGGTGTATGATATAATGCTACATAGACATGGGGAGGAGTGGGTATGAAACTTCCGAGACACTACCTTGCAGGATTAATACTCACTTTTGAGTTGCTCAGAGACCTTCAAAACCATCATGAACTCATTTGTGAATCATTCACATAGCATGGGCAGACCAACCTTCTTCTTACCGCATATTTAGATTCATGATGTATGATCATTGACACATATTCTTAGCATCATCATCGACAAAGCCACAAGATATATGTCAACAACAAAAAAATATACATGTCTTTTTCAAGAACAATATACTCGTTACATTGACCATTATGAAGACTTGAACCAAAGATGAAAATAATTCTTACAACTTGCCCCATAATGTTCAATTAGACCATATACTCACCTTGTAAACAATTTTGCAGAGATAAAGGATATAAACATTAGGAAATTTTAGCTTTTGAGTTTAAAATAACACCATAGACTTATACACTACTTCTTGAACTTGAACGTGATCTCATGGAAATTGATTTAGACCAAAACACAATGATATCATACCTTTTCATACCATATTTTTAATGATAAATCCTTTTAAAGGTGTCACAGTTATACACATACTTCCATGACTCATATTTCAGACTCTTGAACACTTTTCACCTTTTGTCTATTCATTGGTCAAGGACACAACACAAAATTTTCAATCAGTTATAGATCACAACGACTTAGTATCATTATGTCCAAGGTTTTTTAATTAAGTTATAATGACATCTCTCACAACATCTAATGGTGCATAAAGTATGCATGAAAAACCATCTTGACGATGTAGAATTATCACCTATAGGTGATAGATGTGATCATTGATAGTGTGTAGGTGTGCTTTGGGTATGTTTATGTCTTGCAGATGAGTTGTACATGGGTGTACATTGCCATATGGAAAAATAAAAAACAATTAGGCAAAAGAATTAGTTTATACATGAAGGTTGGTACAATTCCAAATGTCGTAAATGCTCGATACGAATTTGTATAAATTAGGCACATAAAATAACAACTAAGAGAAATAAAATAAAAAATGGAAAATAAAACAAATTATTGCAAACTCAAATTAGCACTTTTGTCCAAATATATTTCCTTCAATTTTTGAGCTTCGATGCAATACAATATGTGTATATGTGTGTGTCGTCTTCCTTATCATAGCTACATCTCAATAAAGTCTCTGTGTGTACATCTTCTTTCTTGTCGAAGCTATAACTCAATAACTTTGTGTGTGCCTTCATCCATGTCGAGCTTCGATCAATACAATCTACGAGTGTCTTCTTCCTTATCGAGCTACGACTCAATAAAATCTCTCTCGTGTGCATACATTTTCTTCCATGTCGAGCTTTAGCTCAATACATCATGCGTCTGTCTTCTTCCATTTCGAGTTATGGCTCAATACAATCCTTGTGTGTGTCAAAACTTACAATTTTCTACTTTATATTGAGTTCTTTCATCTAACAATAAAACATCTTAATAATAGAACTATCAGCTAAAACTAGTACATGCTTTTGTGCATGAATTGAAATGTTTTTAATTTATTTTATTTTCCTAAAAATAGAGATACTTATTTAAAACTAAACTATGCATAGAAAAGCAACTTGCTTTTTGCTTTTCCTAAAAATAGCAAAGGCATAAATGGGAGAAATTATCTATTTCCAACACTCCCCCTTAATTTCTACCTTCAAAATTTTATTATTCTACAATCGAGTGTGCACTTGCAGATCTGACATATTCCCGATGAAAAACTCCCAAACAAATTATGTAATACTCAAAAATTGCATTTCCAAAATCCTTTGTAAAAATATCAGCAAACTGATCTTTGAATCAAGCTTTAGTTGCTTTCTTGAAACCATATCAATTTTTTCTCAACGTGTATACCTTTCCTTCATGAATTTCGATACCATAACCTTTTTGATTCGAGAAAAATTCATCTTCAAGAAAACTATTCAAGAATGTTGATTTTACATCCATTTCATAAACCACGCTCTGATACTAATTAGTAGATGATGTGATACCAAATTGTGTAAATTACGCAAATAAAATATGAGACAATAGAAATAAAATAAATAATTGCAAATAAAACAGATTATTGCAAACTCAAATCAACACTTCTGTGCATTTATATTTTCTTCAATGTTACAGCTTCGGTGCAATGCAATTTGTTTATATATGCGTGTGTCTTCTTCCTTGTCAGAGCTATGGCTCAATAGAGTCTCTGTGTGTATATCTTATTTCTTGTTAGAGCTATGGCTCAATAAGTCTGTGTGCGTCTTCTTCCATGTCGAGCTTCGGCTCAATACAATATTTGAGTGACTTCTTCCATTTCGAGCTATAACTCAACAAAATCTCTGTGTGCATAAATCTTCTTCCATGTCGATCTTCACTCAATACAATATGCGTGTATCTTCTTCCATGTCGAGATATGACTCAATACAATCCTTTCGTATGTAAAACACTTACAATTTCCTCCTTTATATTGAGGTCTTCATTGGATAAACTATTTATTTCAAACACCACTCACATCGTGGAGCTTCTTCGCAAAAGGGGTTACATGCGCGATGGTATTTCCTTCCTTCCATGGGAAATGCAAACTTCTAGAACACCTTGATGCAGCGCTAAGCCAAATTTGGGTCCGACATCTCAACTTCCCATTTGTTTGGAATTTATCCTCTGAAAAAAGGTTGAAGCATAATGGATCCTTTGATTTCAAGTGACTTCATTTTTGTATCTGCACATTGTAATGCAGCATGATAAGGGATATTCCCTCCCACACTATTGCCCACTAAAAATCACCGTAAGAAGTTGGTGTAAGATGTAAAACATGTGATATTGTGTTATAATGGCCTGTATATAGACCCATTCAATAGAACTAAAACAAGAATATGATTTTGGGTGTGAGCTTGTACCTCGTAGATACTATCATGTCATTTTTTTGAAGTTACACATGAATATGTGGTAAATGGACCACGCCGATGAGACCAAAGACAAATCCTCCTCTGTGGAAGTTAAGGAGGGAAAATGTACTTCCTCAAGTACAAAGCACTTGTCTAGGAAGGTAAAAGCATACCCAAAACACTAATGTGCAAGTCAAGAACAACATATGTGGAAGGCATGAGATGTTGAGAAGCCTTGGAAGCGAATACATTGGACACAAATTAATTAAATCTCTCTATTATTCATCCTTTCAATTCCTCTTTTTCCGATTGGGATCTACTTCTAGTTAGCTCGTGGTCAGTTCATTATTTCCTTGGCTCGTACGAAACCCATTAACTAAAATTTCATCCATATTTACTTTTTTATTTCTTCCAGTTTGGAAATACACAAATTAAATTATAGGAAAATACTCTCTCATAAGGAACAAGAGGACAAATTTTTAGTAAAAATGCCCCACTTTCCATTTCCAATGCCCATGGTTGTACATTAGACCTTACCTTATTTATATTGTGCCATGGTGAAATGATGTTGTAGAAATTTATAGAAAAAGCTAACTATTGGCAAGGCCCTCAATGGGACATGTAAAATAAGTTAGGAAAAGAGCTTCCCACCCTATTCGACTCCATGCAACCAATGTCAACTTTACTTTAATAGATCATTAGTGTTGTTTTTCCTTAAAATAAAAGGACAAAAAAAGATAATAAATATTCTTTCTCGGTCAAATCAAATTAAAATGCATGTACTTTGTAGCATAGTAACATACTAACAATATCATAACAAAAAGACATTTGTGATTTGATAATGTTTTAGAAATCTCAATATTTACGCTGAAGGCATTTGCATACTTGAATTTTCTTTCCTTTTCAATAAAATTTAATTGTGCATAACCTCTCTATCAATGACCATGTCAATGGAAAAACCATGGTGTATAGGTAACAAAAGTGGTGGTGGTTGAAATTTTATAGGTGTTCCTTGGGTCTATTTCTATCTGCATGTGGAGGGAAATTTAAAACTTAGAACTTATCAATGCTCGCCTATTTTTATTTTGGACCATTTAAGCTCACATTTCAATTGTAACGCCATCATTTTAGACACACAAATACAATAGTAAAAATACCGAATTAATTTTTTTATACTTTCATTGCTCACTACATAATGCAACTAGGATTCCAAAAAGATAAACTCAAAAATGCATAAGACACTTATATAAGTCATTGAATAACATATAAACATGAAAACACCATATACATGTCGATTCCACACTTTCCTTAACGAAAATATGCCAACAATGACCCAGCCGCAAGAAAGGGACTCAAGGATTGGCAAACCCACAACACATCACTCCCATGAATACATCTTAGTTACGGTTAACATTCCAAGAACATTATTGTGTGATGATAATTTTTTCATTTTTCCACCTATAGGTTCTTAAATTAACTTCACATTCAACTCATTGTTCAACCATTTAGATTAGCTTTTTATCCCTTACAACAATCTCCATAACTTACATAATTAATTGGAATATTTAAAATTACATACAAAGTTCCTAATTCACTCGTTCTTATGTTAAGCTTATGTTTCTCAAACATTTATTCAATTTTTAAATTTTAACGTTGCTACACAAGTGAATCGACGTGATGTCGGAAATAAATCTAGGATTTAAGGAGGGGTTAGATTCAAGATAGATTTTTCCCAAAAACATTCTTTCGATCAAAGATTCGTATTTCCTTACCATAATTAAAATAGTTCAAAACTTGTTGAATCCTTTCAACATTTCCACATCAAGAAATTATATTTAGATTTATATATATCTTTTATTTTCTCAAAGTTTGATCTCACCAAGGGAAATTCATATTCTTTTTAACACATGAATTGTTTAATTGAGTTATAAGGACTCCAAGTTGACATTATTGCTAACCTAGAATCTTGTTTCAATCTTGTATACTTTAATATTACATCACTTTAAGGTCTTATTATTAGCATCACTTTGTAACAAAAGAGGTATGAAATTACATGTTTAACATCTTGAAGAAGTGCATGATTAGAATTATTATAAACTACACATGAACCACAAGTGATTTTTGTTTAATATAAGATCCTAGGTTTCTCGCTTTCAAGATTCCGCATGTGAATTTTCTTTTATTCTTAATGTCATAAAATGACATAACAAGGGATTATGGGACCAAGAATCCAGTTTCCCGAGTTCTCTAAGGTCAACGAATTTCAAATCAATTTCATTAAAAAGAAGTTTCTTACCATATTCTACCCACAATTTAACCTCATAAAAACTTGAGGTTTAGTTTAATTCCAATTATCACTCAAGGTTCTATGCCCTACTGTGGATCATATTAAGGTGTGAAAACACATTTACCCAATAAACCCTCTCGTAAAAGATCAATGTGCTATATTGTCACAAGCCAAAGTAACACATTTAGTTGTGATGAAATAAAGAGATCATTAACAAGAGTTTAACTCAAAGTACAACTATTCACTAGGTCCATTTGTGATGTCTAGATCCCACAAGGAGTTCATTCAATGATTAAGAAAATTCCTATATCTAACTTCGTAAGACTTGGCAGTATTTACTATGAAACTAGGGAGGTGTTAGTTCTACTTACTCCAGATAAAGTTTTTCCAGGTCGTTCCTAACCATTAGGTTCATGACGATAATGTTGACCATACAGATCATGACGATAACACAAACTAGTGGTCTTATTTACCTAAACTAGGATGTTCCATTAAGCAAAAAAATTAATTTCATTCTATGGTTTTAATTTCTTCTACGCTAAGAAGGATCACAAATGAAGACAAGTTATGCACGAATCTTGTACTAGGGTTGATTGTTGTGGTTAGATTCCTTTATTACATTTTCAAGGTAAGAAACACAACACCAATTATTAAATCATCTATTGCACACTAGAAATGCACTACAAGATCTTAAATTCAAATTCATTTAACATATATATCCAACCCCCTTTTCTTTTTTTTCATTTTTGTTAAATATACATAAATCTGAAACAAAATGACACATAAGATTAAATGCATATTTCCCAAGGAATTCGTAAAAGTAGCATCTCATGCATATTACAAAATTTCAAATATAAACTTTTATGTTACATTGCAACTACATTAGACATATATACATTTTCCAATAAAATATATAAATTAAAATAATAAGTAATGAATTATGCCATGCCTTTTCGACATTTTACTTCCATCCCGCAAAACCATGTAAGCATGATATCAACGATAAATCAATGGAATGAAATCCACCCTAGTCCGGCATAATTATCATTTTTAGTTTCCCATTTACATAATAACATTAATAATTTGCATTTGAAAGGAAAAGGTTAGAGACACATATTTATTTCATTTCAGTTCACTTCATTTCTTAACAAGTGAGAGAGAAAGAACACCAAAAGTTCAATTTCACACAAAACGTCACACAAGAGAGTTTCAAGAAATTTATCGCAAGTTTCCACAATGGTTTTGCAACCCAATAGGGGTCCTACAACTTTATTTTTTATGTTTTCCTACTAGTTGTAAAAATGTTCAAGAAAGGCTCGAGATGAAGAAACCACTTTCAAATGTTGCCCTTTTATGAGCAAACACACCATGGGTAAGCTTCTACGTGTCCTTCCGTACACCAAGAGTACGTAGGAATTGATGAGATTCAAAGCGGTGAATGGTTTACAATTGGCGGGTAGTTTTCCAAGGCCATCGGTCATAATTGACATAGTTGTAAACGATCAAAATTCAGCTCATGGGATCAGAAAACCACATCGAAAACCGATGTTCAATGGATGAACGGAAACAAGAAACTTCCTACAAGTTCCCTATATATGGATAATTCACTAGAGTCGATGTGATAGAGAACTAGAAAGCAGTTCTCAAATGGTGATAAGTTTTCGCAGCCACCTATCATAATTGGTCCGCTTTTGACCCACCAAACCACAACAAGATGCCTACAAAATGTCATTGCCAAACTGTAAAGAAGAGTGTTTTTCCAAAAATCGAAGGTTCGTGTAATTATCTAGGAGAAATACTAGAGATTTACAAAGGCAAGTAGGCATTCCATTTCTCACAATTTAAACAGTGAGCCAATATGAAACCTAAATTTTTAAATTTAGCATCATTCTACAAATACTACAAAACAGTGTAACAAGGCTCCTAGAAGGGCGTCAAAAGATCACAAACGATCATTCGAGGTAGATTCAATCATAGAAGTGACTCCTCACATAACCAGGTACACTTAGGAAACTTAACATCTCTGCTCCAGTTGTTAGGAAGGTTATTTTGCAAGTCTTCAAAAATTGTGATTTATTTGTTTTCACAAGAGAGTGGTCGACATATTTATCGTGTGCTCAACTTCAACTTGTCAATAAAAAGGGTATCTGTAGCAATCTCATTTCATCAAGAATTTTTTAGATCATCTCAAAATGAGGGTTTGAGTTTATGCTTGTCTACCAAGGAATATTTTAATTGAGCAAGCTACAATATGAGGTATTTTGTTTTGAAAACAAGTTTATTTAAAACTATCAATTCTATGATAATGCTACATTTTAAAATTTTATTTCACTATAAATGAACAACTAAAGAACAAAATTTATGAAAGATAGGGAGAGATGAACCATGCCTAAAAATTGAACTAGAGAGGCGTAAGCCGGGAGTTTGACATTGCACCCATCAATTGCACTTTCTTGTAGCCATATGGGGTGTATCCAAAGCTCTAACCCGATTGTTCCTCGCAACGGTTTGATTTATTTGTTTACACTTCCGAGTGACTATCGGAGCCACCAAAATAGTTTGGTTATCTTTTTAAACAAGTCATGTCCCATTTGAAAGCTTCTACTTTTTTGGACATACTAGTCTGCTAAATCATGAGCAACAACAACATCTAACAAATTTCCTCTCCAATGGTTCTCCTAATAATTTTCAAATTTTTTTGTAGTTTGAATTTGAATATTGAATATGTTAATGTTCGTCTGTAGCTAAGATTTTGTTCTAAGATTATCTATTTTACAGTCAAATTCAATAATTCCTCCCACTACAGAGAAATGTATTGCATAACCTTGTATGTCCAGATGAATAGTATTTATCTTTTTAGGTTATGTATGGTATTTTTTCCAATATCCATGCTCAATTTTAACCATAGAGAGAAAAAAAGACCCAAATATATCTATCCTTTTTAAGAAACTTGAGACAATTACCTCCAATTGTCTTTTCTTTAGCCTGATACAGATATCTCTGGTATATTACTATGATGCTGACCACCAAAGGTAGAGTGTTGTCCAACCCTAAGAAGCAAGGCAACAATTATCAATAACACTAGGGATCCAATTTGTTGAAGGGTCTACTTCTGCCCTAAAATCAAGTACATGAACAACGCAGTGAAAAATAACTTTGTCTAGTTAAGCATTGTAAAAGTGAGAAAATTGACATTTTGATAAGAAATTTGTAATAAACTGTTATGCAAGGCATATATTTCTATTGGGAGGCCTAGATAAATTAACCTATAAAATTCCATTCTTTGCAAAGTTTTCTCCAACCACCTTCACACGTAATAAGTATCAAAGCACATAGAACCTTTGCCCACTCGCACACCAGTACAAAAGAAGTCAAAATTACTTCTCTCCTAGTGAAGCATTTAGAGAGCAATGTTTATGCATCGTATTACAGAGTGAGAAGAAAAAGATAGGGCTATATCCTTCCCTTATGGCCCTATGGATCTTCAAAGTGATATATCCCTTTAGCGCAGTCCCTAAAATATCTTGTACATGTTAAAAGCCTCCAACTATCTAGTCATTGCTAAATTATAATCTTAACTAGGTTTTGATGTGGCTACTACCCTAGGGATCATAATAAAGTGGTTGAATAATTATACAATGAAATTGATAGGTTTAAAATTTTTTGAGGCACCCATTCCCCTATCAGGGAGAACATGTGCTTCCACATGGGTTCCATAATTGCTTTCACCCACTCCCAGTCAAACACACTCATTTCCCACCATTCTTTTAATAATTTAATTTAGTTAAATAATAATTTATATATTTTTTCATACACGGAACCACATCTCCCTCCCCTTATAGCAGCTCATGTCACAAGTGAATGATACTTGTTGCCAAAGGGTGACCACAAGGAATAAGGAAAGGTTTGACAATTTCGTAATGTTCTATGAATATTGGTAGTTCCAATTTATATTATTACCTATTTACTCTTTTCCCTTAACAATATTTATCAATCTCAAGCTCTTAATATTTCATTGTTTTAGATTTTAGTTTGTTTATTTTTGTGGTTGCCCAACAAAACTGACATCACAATACTACACATGGCCCAAACACAACACTATGGGTCCTCAAGACATATTGCTATATACCCACACAATTGTATCACATCACAAGAACTCAACCAAACCATTGAAAGGAACATACACGGTCCACATAACATAGTACATGTCACACACACATGCCGATGACACAATAGAACTCATAATATAAGCATACTATAACAATACAGAATTGCCAACAATACACATACAAAGGTTTCACACAACTTCGGACAATAACTATAGCTACATAGTGTCAAGATGGAAACAAAATCATGCAAAAATGAGGAGCATGAATCCTCAACATCATAAAACACAACCCGACTCACAAGAGTAGACATAAATCTTAAAACCAACACCAAACACCTTCCAAAACATCACAAAAAAATTCCATATACCTCCCAAAGCATCACAACAACTACGTGTGCTTCCCAAAGCATCACAAATAAAGAAACCTCCAAGTGCACTAATCACACACACATAAGTCTCTTATATCTCCCTCATGTCTCTTATGCCTCCGTCAAGGCATAAAAACAACTCCATATACCTCCCAAGCAATTCCTTTCAATTCCTCTTCCTCCGATTGGGATATAATTTTGGTTGGCTCGTGATAATGATCACTTTTTGCTTGGCTCATATGAAACCAATTAAGTAAAACTGCATCCATATTTACTTTTTAGTTCTTTTATTTCGCTATACACAAATTAAATTATAGGAAAATACTCTCTCATAAGGAACAAGAGGATAACAACTTTTGTAAAAATTCCGCACTTTCCATTTCCAATTCCCATGGCTATACACTTGGAACTTACCATATTTATATTACACCATGATGAAATTTCATGTTGCGGAAATTTAGAGAAAAAGCTAGAAGTTGGTAAGGCCCTCAATGGGACATGTAAACTAATTTAGGAAAAGAGCTTGCCACCCTCTTAGAATCCATGCGGCTAATGTCAACTTTCCTTTAATAGATCATTGGTGTTGTTTTTCCTTAAAATACAAGGACAAAAAGATAAAAAAATATTCTTTCTCGGTCACATCAAATTAAAATGCATGTACTTTTAGTGTAGTAACATACTAACAATATCATATCAAAGAGATGTTTGCTATATGATAATATTTTAGAAATATCAATAGTTATACTTGAAGGAATTTGCATACTTAGTTTGGCTTGCCTTTTCAATGACATTTAATTATGCATAACCTCGCTATCAATGACCATGTCAAAGTAAAAGCATGGGTTATAGGTAACAAAAGCGATGGTGGTTGACATTTTGCAGTGTGCCTTGGGTGCTTTTGTCTTGCATGTGGAGGGAAATTTAAAAATTATACCTTATTCAAAGCTCATTGATTTTTATTTTGGTCCGTTTAAGCTCACATTTCACTCACATGAATAATGCGCATGAGTTTGAGGCAATTAAGTGGATCAAAAATAACATATATCATTTTAGTGGGAGCAATATAATCTATGAAATAGTTGTTGGGCATTCATTTATTTAATTCCCACCTTCTAATTTCTAACTTTCCATTCATGTCTACATCTAACTTATCAAATTAAATTCCCTCCAATAAAAATATTTCATGACATAAAATCAAAAATGGTAAGCTTGACCGACAAATAGAATCTACCTTTCATTGATATGACTATTTGTTTGAGGGCTTCAAATATTTATGGTTTTTCACACACCTCGTATTCTACATTGGAGCACATATAACAGATGTTATTTTGGTATGAAAAATCTAATTGGTATATTAGGCGTAAGACATGTCGGGTTTTAATTATAACCTTTTTATTTCTGAATTTCTATTCATATCTTCACATTTTTAACAAATTAAATGTCATGCAAGTTGGAAATGGGGGCCAAAATGTTCGACTAGAAGTAGACATTCCAATCAGGTCATAAATATTGGAACTTATGGAATTTCTATTTATTTACTTTGGCCTTGTAAAATACAAATTACACCGATGTGAGGCTTTCAAACAAGCTCAAAACTATAAAGTGGACCATAGATTGTAGATATATTTTGAGTTGAAACTATCTACATTGTGAAATAAGTATATGATATGTGAATATTTTTTTTGATGAAAAGACATCTTATATTATATTAATGAAATAAAATACAAGATAGCTTTTAGAAAAAAAAAGAAGGTAGTATGAGATCATGCCCCAAAACCACAAACAAACTAGGCAGTGCCTAGGAAACCATCGAGCACAAAATTAAGAAACAAGAACAAACATTCGTTAAGTAGGAGAATCATGATCGTCTAACCAGCCCGAACATGGGAATTCCTTTCTAGCATCTAAAATTTCCCAACCATGTTCGCATGAAAGGTGGGAGACCACAACCTTCCTAACAAGATGGTGGCAAATGAATCCTCCATTATTGAGGGGGGCGAGTGCCGAGACAAGATGAAAGAACACCGTTGAGATGTGGAGAGGAGTAACAAGATGGGAAGAATGGCTCTTGGGTGACGTTACATGAGGAATCACCACAATTTCACAACCGAAAGTAACTTTGTTAGCGTGAACTTGAATCTAAAGTAGCACATTGGAGATAACCATATATTTTTATACACTTAATTTTTTTGATCAACTTCAGAATCCATAAAGGAAAAAACATTTCTTTCTTTCCATATCAAAAATAGAATTTCCCCTCTTAAAACATGCCAAATTTGGGTGAGCATAGGTAGAAGTTACTGGTTATCTCCTAAAAGGATATGCTATCAAGTAAAGCATTGCAGTCTGAGAGGAGAGAAAGATGAGTGTATCCAATTCTAAGCAAGATGTGTTTTCCAAAAAAACTAGAAGAGATACATTAAAGTTTCCAAGTGGTCGTAGAATGAGAACTTGGGAGCCAGGATCTCAATTTTAATAAGTTGAGACCACATGGTAAGACCTTAATGTAAAACACACCAGAGAAATTGGGAAATTTTAGGCTCCACACAGATAGACCAGACAGTGTCAAATCATTGATTCCATGAAGACGAAGTGGAATGAATTGCCCATCAACTGTTCAGTTTTTCAACCATGGGAAGATGAGGCAAAAGGAAGTAGTATCCTTTACTAGTAGAATAATTACGATTTGTGGTATAAACATACCATTTCAATTCCACCCACCAGGGGCGAGAGGAGCACACCAGTTTGTATAACATATGATCAGGGACCAAATTTATCACTTCATTAATACTAGCTTGATCCTGGTTAGCTAGCCAAAACTGGTCTTTAAGCTCAGCCACTGATACTAGGATTGAAAGTTTTTATAGACTAAGTTTTAGATTTTGTAAATTCCATGCTTAAAACGTTTGATGCAGGAATCCCTAGGATATCTTTCAAACACTTATCTTGAGTTTGGAATATCGGAGACCACCAGAGAGAATGATTGTTAATGGAGATTCCATTACGAAAACCATCACCTTTCCATTGAAGCCAAGGTTTGATGCATTCCCATGATTTTCAAATGATTTTTAGCACAAAAGTGCCAACCACTTTAATAGGCACTAGAGAAAAAACCCCTAACCTTTTCATGCAAGGCAGCTATAAGGTGAACCTTCTTCAATGTTATGGCCCTGAAGCACTTTGCATGCTTCTTGGGCCTGAAGAAATTTCCGCACTTCTTGTCATGTGATGCATCTAACAATCTATTTTACACATTTTACACATGAGTGCCTACGCTTGGCGTTGTATGTGAATAATGCCTAAACCCCCATAATTGTGGGGAAGGAAACATGTCTCTCGAAGCCACTCGATGAAAACCTTTTCCAATGGACGTGTTGGCCCAAAGAAATCCTTTAAGGAGTTTTTCTAGCTTCTAGAAGGAATTTTGGTGGCACGAGTTTTCTAGCATTGAATGGAAGAACCAAACACTAAAAAAATATAATCGTAGTGCATGGCATTTTGGATATTGGATTGTTCCTCAATGAGCATGAGAAAGGAATCATCTACAAAGTAACCATTAAGTAATTGAGAATTTTTCATAGAATGTAGTGATATTCACATAATGATTCCTTGGGTTTTGGCGTGGGCTAGAAAACACCCAAAACCTTCAAAAGCAAGCAAGTAGAGCGTAGGCTCTAATGAGAACCATTTTCAAATGAAACAAGAACATTTCAAGGATTCAAAGATGAAACCATTAATAGTGATTTGGGTAGAGGCATTAGCAAATAACATTCTAACTAATTTGATAAAAATGGGTTGAAACCAAGGTCTTGAAGCATGACAAGGATAAACAACCATTCAATCCGATCATAAGCTTTCTTAAATTCAATTTTAATGAATATAGAAGATTGATTGGATCTATGAGCCATTTCATGCCTTTCCATACCAAAATGATGTTGTCAAAGATGTCGTGCCCTTGAATGAACCTAGTTTGTTCTAGTTGAATTAAGGTGGGGAGAATATTATGAAGTCGCATAACCACAACTTTAGTGGATTTTCTCGAGACATTTAACAAAGGATAGGCCTCAAATAGGTAATTTTATTTGGATTCCTTGGTTATGAGATGAAGTTAATATTCCCATTGTTGACACATGGCAACAATGATTGGTTCTGAAACCCCTCGAGATAGACTTGAATAATGTCTTGCCCAAGTGAACCTCATAACGATTTATAGAATTGGCAGGGAAACCATTGTATCTCAAGGCCTTATCATTATCCATTTACATGAATGCATCCTGGAGGTCATAAACATGGTTCATTTATTTGCACACCACCTTCTCGGCTTTGAAAAGCTTGCACGACAAAACAACTAGACATTTTTCAAGGGCTCTTGTCTATCAGAGAGGGTTACTAAGCCCTGAAAGACTAGCTTATAATGTCACAAAAATACTTAAAGCATGGGTTAGGGGTCGGTGACTGAGCTCCGCCATCAAATATTTTCTGAATTTGTTGAGAAGGATTTTTGGCTTTGAGAGAAAGAAATAATTCTTTTGAGACTCGGTCGCCAATTTTAAGCCAATGCATACGGTAAATGATTTGAGCTCCATGAGTGTTGTAATTATCAGCAATTTGAAATTGATAGCAAAGTGTTGTAACTTGAAGTGGTATATTTTTAGAGAAGGGGTTTCTAAAAACCACCACCACTCGGCTAAGAGTGTAGGTGTTAATGTAGTATGAGAGACATTTCGTTTTGGCCAATCAGTATGTCATAGATTCTAAGGAATCTAGTATTTTGATTTATAACGTCCTCACACCATTGAGTCCAACCGACATGCATAGGTGGATCAAAGTTCGACAATGACTTAGCCATGGAGCTAAGATCCACACATGCTTGATATGATTGAGTGTGGGACCATGCTACATCAAGGCAATATTAAGAAAGAATTGGCCTTTATGAAAAAAAGCATGCTTATCATGCCAAGTGATACGAAATGGTATAGGGGAATGATAAGATAGTACAAAATTAGGCATGACCTCAGCTAGTATGGAATAGATGTTGTCAAAATAAAACATTCTTGAGATGCGGCATACAAACTCATGATTTCCTTTGAGCAATCTGTTGTCTACTTTTTCTATCTTGAGGAGTAAAATCCCATAGGAACCCTAGCTTCGGTGGTGAGATATCCATTCCTAGCTAGCATCGAATTATTGAGTGGTGTAAGATCCACCCTTGCTTGTCAATTTGGAACTAATTCGTGCTTATTTTCATAGATTAATTTTAGCTTTTTTAGACAAGGGTTTTGGTAAACTTTTGGGATTTTTTGGTGGAGAAAAATCAAGGGTTTCCAGATCTATTTTGTCACAGCGATCGGTGGTAGTTTTGCACCACTTCTGAATAAATTTTGGAAGATTTTTTGTCTCTTTCCAAGAGGAGTGACCCATTTTGGGATTTTACAATGCATTTTGGAGGGTTTTTAGTGTGCTTTTTCGACGAATGGCAATCAGGTTTTCATTCATATTATTTATAGATATTATTTACAAATTGTCAATATATTTTCATATGTATTTGAGAAGATATGAATTTTTAAGGTTTTCTAGTTGGCTAGGGTTTTCTATAATTTTCGGTAGTCTTATATTATCCAAAAAATACCAAAAACATTATTCTAGGGTTCTTTATTATCATTGAAATCTTCTTGTAAATTTTTGTATCCTTTTGGGTTAAAAATATGTGACAAAGTGAAGAATGTGAAGTGGATTCGATGAAGCAATTATTCACTCACATGGTGAAGCAAATAGGAAACCCCTAATATTTATTTGAGACAACTCACCGAGAGATTGGCACAAGGCATGATTGATACTCATACGAAAGGGGAGAACCTAGTAATAGGGGACACATGGTTCAAAGAGGGAAATTTAAAATTTAAACATTGTCTCCTCACTCTACTACCAAGCCTTCAGGACTCCATGAAGCTTCCTTTTGGAGGATCGGTAAGTTTCACTTAGAAGTAAGCCAGCCATCACTAATTTGGATGAGGATTCTTGTTAAAAAATTTACCAATTATTGAGTGACTGATTCAGGATGATATGCCTTTCATAAAGTATTGCACAATGAGGATTTGTCAAAACCCAAGAGGGATCAATAGCTACAAGTACCTAAGTTAAAGAGGAGATTGGGAAAAAAATTCATTCCACACTTCGATGGTTTTAAGAAGTGTACCACATAGTCCTAGATTCAAATGTTGAAGACCTACTTTGACTTGAATCTTATCCACGAGGGAGATGTAATTAAAATGTCCATCGTAAATCTTGAGGGAAAGGCACATGACCGGTGGCATCATGGGCTGATTACATAGGGCATATGCATATTGATATTTATGCATAATTCACGAGCATGTGATGATGAGAAAATTTTGAGGGAGGGACCCGACAGTATTTTAGAGAGTTGACCCACTTAAGATAGACATCTTCTTTAGATCAAGAAAGTGCAGATTTTTAGAGATTATCATCATAGTTTCGATGTTTCAAAGATGAGCTTGACCTCACTTTTCACAACAAAGGTTTGATGAATTCTCTAGCTAGATTTGTGAAGGTATTTGAGCATTATTTCATACATGAGGCTATTAGGAGAGAACATGATTTGGAGTTAGACACTGGAAATTTGAGGTTTCCACCTTGAATTCAGCAAATGGAATCTCCATCTAGATCGATGAACTTCAGCGAAGGATCCTCTACAGAGGCGCAGGATGTGGCAAAGTAGACAGACATTTCTAGAGATCTTAGGGAAGAGTTGACTTGAAATAAACTATGTATTAACTACCACACCCCGGGCTCATGTGCATGATTTCAAATGGAAAGGAGGGCTCAATTCATTTACGTCTTCGAGGAGAGTGAGGTTGATAGAGGTGAGGAGTTAGAGATCCATGAGATAGATGACGAAGATGGATTTATATTGGATAGTGCGGATGTGGAGCAGAGGAGGAGAATTTCCTCGAGATATTATAGCCACATTATCTAGTACTACGATGCACAAGGCATTCGTGATTAGAGGAGCTTTACGGTGGTCAATGACTTGTGGTACTCATTTATAGTGGGGCTACTCAAAACTTTATATATGCATCGTTGTTTTAGAAATGAGGTTTGTAGAAGAAGGACTTTGAGGGATTCAAAATTATAGCTAATTGGGACCATATGAGATGCACATGTAGAGTTCCATAGTTGAGCTTCACCATGGATAACTACATAATTATCGATGATTTCCAAGTTTTTGGGATGGCAAGTGACCAACATAGTATTGGGAGTGTAGTGGCTTCACTCTCTTGGTGATTTTGGACTAACTTTCGAGACGATGGAGCTGAAATTTATGTCCGAGGGAAGGAATGTGATCTTGAGGGGATTATCAATAGGAGCACATAGAGTGCTTGGAAATGAGGGAATGGAGAGGAATATTTGGCATGATGAGGTTTTTTTACTATGGGCCGGTGTGGAGTCATATGGATGTGGGTGTGACCAGAAAGAATACATGTAAGATAGTTACGAGATTGGTTTCACAAGTTCAAATCATCCGAATTTATCATTATGTTGGTAATATGAGGTTTTGGTAGATTGGAGATCTCATTTTCTTGTTGAGTACTCCAAGAACTAAGAAACTAGTGATATTCAAGATGGTTTTGTATAGGATGAAACCTATAGTTTGGGGGATTAGATGATCTTCTATTAGAGCATATTGTACCTTGTGTCAGATTCATGATTGAGGATGGAGATATTGTGACATATGCATTATTCTTCCTTGATTGGACACTTGAGCTTCGATGAGAACTAAAAATCCATATCAAAGAGGTTCAGATGGCATGGGTTAAGGGAGGATATCCTAAACTTTATAAAGCGATGTATGATTTATCGTCATTACAAATCAAAGCTTACGGAGTTCATCATTTTACTACTTCTAGGCATGGTTGAAATTTCACCCATGTGATAGTCATTCGTGGGATGGAGTTGACTCAGTTACCTAGTTATGTTGTAGGTTCACACTCATCACAGGAGGTGAACTATGTAGAGTTGACATTATCGAGTTAACAATTTACTAGAGTCTTGGGATTTTTCCCCACAGAAAAATTGAGATACATTATGGGAATCCTTACCTGTAATATGAGTGTGGGTCATGGGAGAGTTAACACAATTTTTTCATATACTGATTATTTCACAAAGTTGATTAGAGAAGTAGTGAGTGCTCATATGATGTTGGTATCAAATTGGGAGTCCTGATGTCGGTATCAATGGAGAGTTGTTTTGGGCATCATTCTACCTCAGAGAAAACATTGTTCCTTATAGAACATGCAGGTCATGATGACTATATGGGGTTGCATGGCTGATTTGGATCACACCGATATTTTGTTGACTGTAGGGTGAGGTGGAGAAACTTACTTTGTGGTATTCATCTTTTGTAGCATGAAAAGATAATGCTTGGGGTCAAACATTTCTCGGGAGGGGAGTATTATAATGTCCCCAATTCTAAGCAGTTGGCCTAAGAGGTTTTTCATTACTCTTAGCCTTGGTAATACCTAAGGGCTAAAGACTTTAGAGGCTATTGGGTATTCCACCTTGCTTATTTTTTATGTTCTTGCATTGAAATGGGTGTTAAGTGACTTGGTGGGGTTAAAACTTTATGTTTTGACATCAGGAGAGTGACTAATAACACTTTAATGTTATATTATTTTTGGGGTCACTTATGTCCCTATGGTGACTTGGGGGAGAAAAGCAACTTAAGTTGCTTTATTTTTTAAAGGTCAACTTAGGTTTCTTGGGCCACAAATTTTGGGGAAAATTATAAAAGGAGATTAGGAGGAGAAAAAGTTATTATTATTGCATACACACTTATGATTTCCTTTGAGCAACTACTATTTTATTTTTCTAGCTTATGGAGTAAAATCCAACAAGAACCCTAGGTTTGGTGGTTTGAGATCTATTCCTAGCTAGCCTGGGCATTCTTTAGTGGTGGAAGATCCATGGAAGTAATTCAAGGCTGATTTGCAGAGATTAATTTCATGGTCTTGTGGTGCTTTTTAGGGACTAGCAATTGGGTTTTCGCTCATATTATTTATAGATGTTAGTTCCAAAATTTCAGAATCTAACCATATATATTTTTGAAGATATGGATTTTTAAGGTTTTCTAGTATGCCTCAGGGTTTTTCTACGATTTTTCGGTAGTCTTATATGATCGAAAAATTCCAAATATATTGTCTTAGGGTTATTTATTATCATAGCAAGCTTCTTACAAATTTTCATATGTTTTGGATAAATATTTTTAGAAAAATAAATAAAATACGTTCACTACCCTAGTGAGTATTTACGTAAAAATCAGATCTTCTATTTGCTTTATTGATTATTCTTAATTTGTGTGTTTTTGAGAGATATCCCACATAATATATTTCAATTTAATATTCAACATTCTAGTCATGACGCTGTTTTAGCTACCAAATTAAACATCATTCAATTCACGACCTTAAAACCATAAAAAAACAATATACATCGCTAATTTCTCTTGTTTGACTATCAATTGGGAAAGCTCACTTGTTGATGATTATCCATGCATCAGCTTGCTTGTTTCAAATAATCTAACATGAAACTTAAATGGTGCCTAAAAAAGTCTACAAGAAGTTGAAATTAGACACAATTATTCATGTTAGCAATATTGTTCGACCACTCCTTAATCTCTACAAAAAATTTCCTCTACATCTTACGTAACATGCATTTTCTCCATCATTCATTACCCACAAATGTTTTGTCAATGTTAAAGGTGTAGGTATCACATTTTCCCCTTTTCACTTTCCCCCCTTCCACTTCTTCACCCTTGAACCCCTTCTTATTCTCCGCTTTTCCTCTCCCTTTACTTATCCCTCACAAATTGAAGATCTTTGATAGATCCCCTTCGACGTTTTCATCATACATTTCACGTACGATTGCTAGTTTTATATTTTATTTTTCAAAGCATCATCTAACATCACCATAAATGGTAGGAAAACATTTGAAGTTTATAAAAATATATACAATGTGATGGAATTGGAAACACAATATGTTTGACTAAATTTGTCACTATATCTTTGAATTAATCAATCACATGATCGCGATTAAAATTTGACTCAAATATTAACTCTAATAATGAATACACACTATAACTTTGATTCATTTGTGACTTTGAATATGACTATAACTGCAACACTAGTTTATATATACAAGTAATTTTTTATATTTCATATTTAATTTTTTTTTAATTTTAATTATATAATCATGATATTAATATAAATTTTAATTCTATAGATTACAAAAATAATATTATGATAAGCTAGAAATTGATTACACATAATATTCCTAAGAAAAGTGGTTGCATCCTTATTTTTGTTCTTATTTTATAATGTAATCATGTAATTCATTACTTTAATTTGGCTCAATCATTTTTATTTCCCATGTATTTCGTCAAATTTGGACTTGAGACATGTTACAATACCACCTTCCTTTTGTGAGTAGTTGTACTATTGTATTATTGGTAATATAAGAGTCATTTCATTAGAAAATTAAATAATAATGATAACAATAATAAATAAAACGATGTAATAGCAAATTGAGTGTATTAAAAACATTACAATAAACTAAAATTATTTTAATTATATTTATTAAAAGTAGTTAAATAGTCAAGATAACTTATTTAACCATGTACATTTGAAAAAATATTACAAATAACATGTTATAATATCATGATTTACCCCACACATTACATCCTACATATTGAACATCTACATTACCCACCACCACTAATCCCAACACTCACGCATATCATCACTTTAAACTAATGTGTAACTAAGAACTCCTTAACTATCTCCATTAGATAAAGAATTGCTAAAAGAACCACAATACTCATTATCCTCACATTGATAGTTTGATTTTTTCCTCCATGAAATATGAAGGAAAACATCACTTTTACTATTTGAAATACCCTTTATAATGATAAAAAAATAAAAGATATTTACATAGTCGGGGTGACCAGATAATGACATACCCCACAAAATGCCACAAGAGCACCGTAAAATTATAAAACGCCACAATGGATACATCAACATGTCCATAGGACAACCAGAGAGCACATTAAACAAAAATTTCAACACCACCAACATCAAGCACATGCCACTTCACCAAGAGGAGGGTAGGATAATCCCGAGGAGGGACGAAAGCTCCATTGTGAGGCTTCGCAAGAACGATCCACCGCCAACCATTGTGATCATGATACTACATTTGTGACGGAACCATAATTCCCAACAAGCGGGAGGAGATTCTCGAATGGTCTCGCATGGATGGCAAAGTGGAGAAGCCCATCGTAGAGAGATGAAAACTCCTTTCCCAAAGTGGTGGCAGCCTCCAACCAGTCCAAAGGATGACAGGAGTGAAGGGAGTTCTCAAGGAGAGGCAGAATAGTGGCTACTTGAGTAGATCCTCCGATGTGGTCCAACAGTGCCATCCATCGTGGTAAAGCAAGGCCGAGGTGGCAAGATAATTGAGGTTCGAAGGGACCCAAATTATAGTGCAAGGAACACTGCTCCAGTCATCAAGAAGCTCTTACAAATGAGAAAACTCCAGGGAAACCTTGAAAACTTAAGTTTGACTCTATGTGCCACGGTAGGAGGAATAATCACCTTGTTATTAGTGGAAAAGAAATTAATAAACTAATCATGCTTGAAAATTAAAGCATTGTGAGATTTCTAGATTTGAAATAAAATACAAGATCGAAATAAATTCCAAAGTGTATCAATGTAATGAGGTGAAGGACTGAAGTAACAAAATAAGGACATGCACCAAGGGAAGAAATTAGGGTTATAAGGAAGAAAAAGAAAGGATACACCTCTAGATTATCTACGAGCAAAGTGATAAGACCAAAAGATGTGTTTAAATGACCAAGTGCGAGAGAAAAAGGACAATTACGATTAGAGATGCCAATATGACTAAGCCTTTCGCCTACAATAAAACCTTGGAAAATAAGACACCAAAGAAAGTGGTTAACTTTAGGCTCAAGAACAGAGTTCTGTGTATGGGAAAGCTGCCATAGAAGCCAAGTGGATTCTTTAGAGTGTGACCCCACCAAGCATTAAGCTTATCAATGCCATGTTAAATCAGCTCAACAACCGATAAATGGTTCGAGTGTTGTATCGGAGGAAGGTAATTTCTTAATTCCACATCTAATCATGCCCAGCAAGTTGTAGGATATTAAAGCCCAAATATATGGAGAATAACATTGGGCAAGAGCTCTTGAATTTTACAAATAGATGGAAGGTCTGAATTGGAAAAAATGTATTTCTTCTTGAGATCAGGCCAAGAAATTCAGTCTCTATGGCTCACTAAATCTCGGATGGTATGAATTCCCTTGTGGAAGAGTCGAATCGATTTAATGCTCATAGTTTCACTAAGTGGAAGATAACCATTACTGATGATAAGATACCACCAAATGTTCTACGAATAAAAATAAATCCTCGTGCGAAATCCATCACCAACTCATTGATCAAAGGTTTCACCTACTCGAAGGATTTCTAAGTAGTTTTGGCAATAAAGGTACCAAGTGAATTTTTAAAGGATCCAAAGTGATAATAATAGAATCTAACCCAATATTGTTCTAGTACTTAGTTCCTCAAGGGGCTCCATATTCAATATAATGATGCAATAGATTTTCTAGCATACAATAAAACACTATGTTGGTAGACATCGATGATCCCCATGCCATCTTGATCATGAGGAAGGAATAAGATGTCCCAAGCAACTATGTGAAAACTAGTTAAACTTGAACTTTTACACCATAAAAAGTATTGTTGAGATTGGAAAGTTGGGTGAAAAAATTGTAGGAAGGGCACCAACACTCAGAGTAATAGACATGAGTAGCAACAAGGATCTTACTGAAAACTTGGAATTTTCTAGCCAAAAATATGGGTTTGGAAGACCACTTGGTATCTTTCTGCTTCACCCTCCTAATAACATAATGCCACAAATTCATAGATCCACTATTAAATCCATAAGGAATTCCCAAAAACCTGATTTGGTCCCATGGATAATCCATTTCTAGGGGTAGTCCTTCAACTAGTCCGGAGGAGACAAATAAATTTGTCGATAAACCAAGGTTTTAGCCATTTAAATATGTGAACAAGAAGCCAAATAGAAAGTGTCAAGACATTTAAATACCCAGAAACATTAAGCTCTTATTCAACAATAATTAGAAAGGGATCATTAGTCAACTAGCTAATGATAAGTTTAGTCGCATGATCGGAAGGAAAATCCTCGAATCGACATTGCTAAAAGATTTGAGAAATTAAATAACAAAGTGCATTAGCAGAGAAAACACTAACAATGTCATACCAAGAGGGCATCCCTGCTGCAGCAGAGGAAAAAATGTTGATGGAAGTGGAATGGTGAAAATTAATGGTGAGTTGGACAAAAGCATTCGAAAACAAGGTGCTAATGATCGATTGAAATAAATCACCAAAGCCAAGGGCTTTGAGCATGACAGGATGAAAGGCCACCTAATGTGATCTTAAGATTTCTCAAAATCAATCTTGAGGAAGAGATGCCTCGCAAAGAAACCCAAGCCCAATTCATGCCTTCTCACACGGCGATAATATTACCTAAGATGTAATGGCCTTTGAAAAAACCATTCTACTCTGTGCCCAATGATTTTCAAAGCATAGGATCTCGCAATGCATAAGTGCCAACGCTTTGGCAAGAATTTTGTAAGAAACATTCAACGGGGTGATTAGTCACCGTTATTCATTTGTTTAGGGTTTCCTACTTTTGGGATGAACACGATGTCTCCTTCATTGATGAAACTCCCAAGAGAGAAAGTTTGGAGAGCTTCATTGCAAACCTAAAGTAGATCGGCCTCCTACAAAAGACCGGATCGCTTTGCAAAACTTGCTTGGGATACCATCCATACCCTGAGACTTGTCATCCGTAAGATATAGAAAGGTCGCATGAAGCTCCTCCAAAGTGAGAGGGGTTTCGTGGCGAGGAAAATATCTCGGGAAAATGTTTATTAGGCACCACATCAATACATTTCGCAGAGTAAGTAAAGACTCTCAATTGAATAATCCTAAGCATGAAAAATAAGACGGTAGTGCTTGAAAAAATTATTAGTGATCTTTGGGAGCTCAAGAAGCCATTGTTAAGAATCATAAATAGATTTTATTTGTTGACAAGCATACTTGGTCCAGAGGGATTTGAAAAATGTTTTAGAAGCTTTATCTTCCACCCTAAGCAAGTGAAGTCTTGACTGGATCTACACACCATGGAAAAAATGGTATTCAATAAGTTTGAGCTTGTGCCAAAACCAAGTAGCTTGGAACTAAAGATGAGAATCAAAAGGATTTGAATCGACAACTAGATAGATTATTCTAAATTCCTTATGGAGATCCAAATAGGCACGCCAATGAACTTAGGCCACATATTTAGCGAACCCGTAGAAGAACCTAATGGTGTGGTGAATCACCATCTCCCACCATGAAATTAAAATGATATAAAATGGAAGATGTGGCGTAATGTTCCAAATTTTTTGCAATGAGTGAGACCATTCCAGGATTACTCAAAAAGAAAAATTAAGATAATTGAATTTTGGGCACATTGGGAGGGCCCCCTTGAAAACAAACTTAAATTTGAGTAGATGGTGGTTAAAAAAATCACTTATGACCATACCTTGATAAAAATTTATCATAAGTGAATAAAAATTAAAAATAGGGTTGTTGTGAAAGAAGTGCACGGCTGATTCGTGTTAAATCTCGATCATATCCTTCTTAAAGATTGGTTAAAGTGAACCATACTTGGTCTTTAAATTTCTTCGATGTCCGAGTAAAGGATCGAAAGGCCCTAATGTCTTATAAAATAATACCAAGCCACACGTTCACCAATACATTAATGCATAAGAAGGGTGCCACATTTATCATCCGGTGCTCCATATTAAATTTACCACACAGAGAGATGGCAAAGCAAGTTTTCTAAGTCTATAATAGATCTCTCTCTTTCTCGTAGATACAATGGGGACACCTCAGTCTATGGGTATACCTATTTTGAGGTGAACCTCGGGGTTAAAAGGTCGGTTCATTGTTGGTGTTCACTAGACTATTTTTGGGATTTTAAGGGAAAAAATGACTATAAATTTAAATAATACTAAGGTGATACACCAAATTTGAGATGAGAACTTGACCGAGTGACATACACAACTGATTTGTGAAGAATTCTTTAGGTGCATTCAAGTGGGGACCACAACGATTTGTTTGAAATTTTTGATGTTGCCACCTTTGTGGACTAGGTAATTTGCATGTGTTTTTGATAAAACAGACCACCCTTGGTCATTGGCATCCATAGTTTATAATTCACCCTTTCGGTGATCATGGCACATAATGTGTTTTGATTTTTGCATTGGTATTATAGTTTCAGACTTTTGAAAAAGTCCCCTGTAATGATTAATTGAGGGTCCACGTGGGTTGGCCCCCTCCATGATGACTCACCCTTCTGTGAACCTTAGCCTATGGTAACTTAACCTTGGGCGGTTTGGCTTGGATTTTGTGAAGTGTTTGGGGCCTTTGATCTTTGTACTAGCATGCATGATGCCGTCGATTCTCCATCTGCAGTTAGGGTTTCGAACCCCATCATTAATTATGGTCGGTGGTGTTTAATTGGGGCTTATCACTTCGGAACCTATGTGGACCGATCACCGTTCAATCTTCCACTTGGCATTTGGTGATCGGTTGATCCTTAACCATGGGTTAGGGTTTTGAAACCCTAGTTTGATGGAAGGTTTATACACTTGGGTTTCACACTTGGTCATTTAATTTCAGTTTTTCATTTTGTGGGTGAAGCTCGGAAAAAAATTTCCTCACTGCATTTTTATGAAAGCATGAACATCTTGGAGGTCTTTGAGGAGCTCAAAGGTATTCTTCGTATTTTGTTTCTGTAGCTTGACTTGTAGCTTGTTTTTTCTCTTCTAAGTATGATCTAAAGATCATTTAATCCATTTACTTGTTGTTTATCGTTTGTGGACCATTCAAATGACTCGCCTTGCTTCGGTTCTTCGATTCATTTGCTAATGAGCTCAAATACGAGTTAGCAGAGGGAAATGCCACCATCGTTTTTGCTTGTTTGTTTTGTCTTTGTCCTCGTGCATGGTGAGTTCCATCTTTGTTTTCTATTTTCCTTTCGAGCTCGAGTTTTAGCTCGCAACTCGAAACATGGAAATACCGGTCATAATCTTCGCAAATACTTTGCATGTGAAGTCTCTCTCCGCTTCTCGTAGTGAACTATCAAACTCGATTTGTTAAGGCTCCTTTTCAGTGCATGCGTTTGATATTTTATAGATATGGCTCATTATTTGGAAGTGTTAACTGCTTTTTTTTTTTCTCATTTTATTCTCAAACTCTATCCGTTCTTCTTTTGATAGATACATACCGGTATTTTTCATTTACTCCTTCACTCGTAGATGCATAGTTTGTATATTTTGTCTCTTCATGCAATGAGAAAAGCAGTAACCCTTGATTATTTGCAAGTGTAAAAGAAGTGTAAAGTACTTGACTCGCCTTTTGTAGATACAACCATTTTATTGCGAATTTGACTGTAGAAGTTCCTTTGGTACTTGTCAAATTTTGTATTGGGAATCCACTCCATCCTTCCTGTAGATGCATATTTGTAATTTATGACTCGTTCCTTCATTCTGTAGAGGCAAAAATGCTTGTTTTTGAGTAATTTCTCACTGTAGATGCATGCTTGACTTGTTGAACTCTGTTCTGGAAAGCATGCTTTGATTGAATACTTGCTGAGCTTTGTAGTTTATTTCTTCAGTTGGAAGATGAATACCATCTTGTATATTCTGTAGCTTTGACAGTTCACTTGGAATAATGACTTTCTTGAAATTGTATACTATTTCTTTGTTGCAAACATGATAGCATTCCATTATGTATAATGAAATAGATGCTCCTTTTCTGGAAAATGAAGAAAATGCCTATTTTCCTTTTCTGTAATGAATTTTCCTTTTTAAGAAGTAATGGTAGCAATTGTATTTCAAATTTTGCATTAAAATATCATTTCTAGTTTTCTACAAAAGTCCATTTTTTAAGGGGAAAATATGTCAAAAGTTTTCCAGAATCCTTCTCTCTCCAAATTCTTATGATTTAACCATTCCAAAAAGATATAAACATCTCTCTTGCTTATCTGATTACTTGAATGAGTTCTCCATGTTGGCTTTACTTGATTCATTGCAACTTCTGAAAATTGTGAAGTAGTTGCCCTTTGATTCACACTTGAATTTGGAAATTAAAAAGAACTTTTGATAGTCAGAAAGCATGCTGAAAATTTGGAATACCCGTATGTTTCATTTGGTCATGATATCAACTTAGAAGTGATGAAACATGTACTTTTCTTGACTGTTTTTATTCCCTACGAAGCTAAGAGTCTCCCCTATGCGATGGCACCATTTTTGTGAAATGTTTTCACTTTTTTAGCATGGTTCAAGTCTTTGGAAGAGTAGATTTGATGTTTTTGACCTTTTACACTTCATAATGACCTTCCATATCTTTAGTTGAGGAAAAACAAATATTTTTCGAGGCTTAGGTTTGCAGATAGATCCACGTTCGCAGCTTTATAAAGTGCGATCTCGATTTATGATTTATACACCGTGAGCACGCTTTATAAACTGCGATTATAGTTTATAAAGCACGCTCGTGGTTTATAAATCATATTTACACACATCCCAATGTCTGAATTACCATGTTATTTTTACTCTCTAACCTTACCGAATGAATTACTATGAAATTATGTCTTTTTCTGCATGTTTTTCTTATCACCGGAAGCAAAACATTATGGGAGACAAAAAATGAAGTCAAAAAAGGAAGTCATTAAGTAAAAAGACACCAAACGAATTAGAGGCCAACAAAATTCAAAATGCCGAGTGAATGCGGAAACTTCATGAATCTAGAAGAGGTTCATCTTCAATCCCAACTATTGTAAGCAATGAAGAACTAATTTCAAGAGATGCACCAGGGAAAGTAATATTGTGCGCCATGTACTTGCTACTAGTTTTGTAAGTGAATCAATAAGAAAATAATGTTTGATTACGCAAACAAGTCGAATGTTGCAAGTTAATAGAAATACTCTAATGAAAGCAATTGAAAGACGTAATATCCTTACATCACTCAATAATTCCGATTTTTGGGCATTTTCGCTAGAGCACTGTGTAAGGACAAAAATAATTCGATGCTATAAGAAAACTTGTTATTAAATTTTGGCATGATAACACTAGAGTTTCACCTAATACAAGAGATGTTATAAAATGGAGAGTTGGTTCTACTAATCATGAACCCTTTCACACACCGAAACACCACCTCCTCTAGTGTTCACCAAGCCACCCGGATGTGCGGCAAGACGCTTCGGTTCAAAGGCCACGACCCACCATTTACAAAATATAGCGTTTGACAACCTTACACTAGCTCCAACCGCACTATTTCACGCGTTTAAAAATAGTAGGACAGCGAGAGCACTAAAATGAGAAGGAAAAACCGAGAGATGATATTTTAGAGGGTCCCTACGCCAAGATTTTGAATCGACGAGGCCTCTCTAGGTGTCACAGAGTTCGAGTGATGCCAAAAATCACAAAAATGATGTCTAAATGATATGAACCCAACTTAAAGGTAAATCCTTTTAATTCAACATACCCATTCAGTCAAAAATATTTAGAAACCCTCTTCTCACAATTCAAAGACACGGAACCTTTGGTTGGTCATAGTGGAGAAGAATCCAATTCATACGAAGACCAAAACAAATTAGATCTATCTTTCTTTCATGATCTTGTTTACTGATAGAGACGAAGTACTTGCAAGAGTCCTTGAGTTAGGAGGTAGACTATTACAAGAGTATGAAGTGGCGATTAAGACCATGAATCACAAAGTAAAAGATCCAAAATGACCATCCCTCATAGAAATGGACATCCATTTTAATACAAGTTATTCTTCCACTTCAATAAAACGTAAAAAATGTTGAGAATCACCCACCAAAACCAACAAGTGATTCATGAAAACCATACTTTAAGGCTTCACGTAGATTCAAGATTGAACATAGTCACAAAGACTCACCTCCTCGTATATTTTATGATGAAGATGATCCCTTATTCGAAGAGGAGATCATTCAAAGACAAATACTAAAACTCGCCCAAAATTTAGTGACCTTAGGTTACTTGAATAGAATACATGCAAGGATAGACTCAAGATATAAAGTTAGGTGAATTTCACATTTATCCATCTAATGAAGAAAATTTCAAAATTGCTAAAGTGAATCGACCAATATATCACCCACAAAGGAAAAAAATGATTCAACAAGAGTTTCATTCAATCAAGAATACGCTAACCACTTTACAAGAAATAAATGTAGGACACAATAGAAAATATCTCTACAAAAAGCTATTTCCTTACCCATTTGATAAAGATATGTTCTACAACAATTTGCAAAGAATTTAGACATGGTCCTAACGAGAAGATGGGTATATTCAAATAACCATATCCTAACCATGGAGATAAAAAGAACAAAAAGTCGATCATGGACAAGCTTGTAATGACTATCGGAATACTACCTACATCTATACAAAAATGATAAACAATTTTAATCCCTTATAGGATGCGTCCATTCATCTAATGAGCAAGTAAATACAATTAGGATCTTAGAGAAAAGTTGTGATGTGGCTACTGACAAGACATTCTAGTTTGGTAATACCATTTATCCCCTACCTATTCCACAAAAAGTCCAATACAACTTAATAGAATAATTGGAAAAGACACCAGCCAGAATTTTGATCCTATATCTCCTCAAAATCACCATTGCTCATAGGAAACACTATGTTGGTAGACATCGATGATCCCCATGCCATCTTGATCATGTGGAAGGAAGAAGATGTCCCAAGCAAGCGTGTGAAAACTAGTTAAACTTGAACTTTTATGCCATAAAAAGTATTGAAGTAGATTGGCAAGTTGGGTGAACAAATTGTGTGAAGGGCACCAACACTTAGAGTAATAGATATGAGTAAAGAACAAGGATCTTACTGAAAACTTGGAATTTTCTAGCCAAAGATAGGGGTTTGGAAGACCACTTGGTAGCTTTTCTGCTCCACCCTCCTAATAACATAATGCCACAAATTCATAGAGCCACTATTAAAGCCATAAAGAATTCCAAAAATCTGATTTGGTCCCATGGATAATCCATTTCTAAGGGTAGTCCTTCAACTAGTCCTGGAGGAGACAAATAACTTTGTCGATAAACGAAGGTTTTACCCATTTAAATATGTGAACAAGAAGCCAAATAGAAAGTGTCAAGACATTTAAATACCCGGGAAATATTATGCTCTTATTCAACAATAATTAGAAAGGGATCATTAGTCAACTAGCTAATGATAAGTTTAGTCGCATGATCCGGAAGGAAAATCCCCTGAATCGACATTGCTAATATTTTTGAGAAATTAAATAACCCAAAGGTGCATCAAAGTGGCAAACACTAACAATGTCATACCAAGAGGGCATCCTGTCTAGTAGAGGAAAAATGTTGAAGGAAGTGGAATGGTGAAAATTAATGGTGAGTTGGACAAAATCATTCGAAAATAAGGTGCTAATGATCGACTAAAAGAAATCACCAAAGCCAAGGGATTTGAGCATGACAAGGATGAAAGGCCACCCAATGTGATCATAATATTTCTCAAAATCAATCTTGAGGAAGAGATTCCTCTCGCAAAGAAACCCAAGCCCATTTCATGCCTTCTCACACCGCGATAATATTACCTAAGATGTAATGGCCTTTGAAAAAACCATTCTACTCAGCCCAATGATTTTCAGCATAGGATCCGCAATGCATAGTGGCAATGCTTTGGCAAGAATTTTGTAAGAAACATACAACATGAGTGATTGGTCACCAATTATTCATCTGTTTAGGGTTTCCTACTTTTGGAATGAACATGATGTCTCCTTCATTGATGAAACTCCCAAGAGAGAAAGTTTGGAGAGCTTCATTACAAACCTAAAGCAGATCAGTTCCTACAAAAGACCGGATCGCTTTGCAAAACTTGCTTGGGATACCATCCATACCGGAGACTTGTCATCTGTAAGATATAGAAAGGCTGCATGAAGCTCCTCCAAAGTGAGAGGGGTTTCGTGGCGAGGAAAATATCTGGGAAAATGTTTATTAGGCACCACATCAATACATTTCTGCAGAGTAGTAGCACTCTCAATTGAATAATCCTAAGCATGAAAAATAAGACGGTAGTGCTTGAAAAAATTATTAGTGATCTTTGGGAGCTCAGTAAGCCATTGCTAAGAATCATAAATAGATTTTATTTGTTGACAAGCATACTTGGTCCAGAGGGATTTGAAAAATATTTTAGAGGCTTTATCTTCCACCCTAAGCAAGTGAAGTCTCGACTGGATCTACACACCATGGAAAAAATGGTATTCAATAAGTTTTAGCTTGTGCCAAAACTAGTACCTTGGAACTAAAGATGAGAATGAAAAGGATTTGAATCGAGAACTAGAAAGATTATTCTAAATTCCTTATGCAGAGCCAAATAGGCACGCCAATGAACTTAGGCCACATATTTAGCGAACCTATAGAAGAACCTCATGGTTCGGTGACTTACCATCTCCCACCACGAAATTAAAATCGTATAAAATGGAAGTTGTGTCGTAATGTTCCAAATTTTGGCAATGAGTGGACCACTCCGGGATTACTAAAAGAAAAATTAAGATAGAATTGATTTTTGGGCACCTTGGGAGGGCCCCCTTGAAAACAAACTTATATTTGATCAAGTGGTGGTTTAACAAACTCACTTATGACCATACCTTGATAACAAAGGATCATAAGTGATTAAAAATAGAAAATAGGGTTTTTGTGAAAGAAGTGCATGGTCGATTCATGTTAAATCCTGATCATATCCTTCTTAAAGATTGGTCCAAGTGAACCCTACTTGGTCTTTAAATTTCTTTTGATGTCTGAGTAAAGGATCAAAAATGCCCTATTGTATTTTAAAATAATATCGGGCCATACGTTCACCAATACATTAATGCATAAGAAGGGTGCCACATTTATCATCCCAAAGTGCTCCATATTAAATTTACCACACAACAACAGTAAACAAAGGGTAATTTTTCACCTAACCATTTCCATAATATTATTATTTCAGGACTATCTATTATCTCTCAAAAATGCACCCGGCAGAGAGATGGCAGAAGGTTTTCTAAGTCTGCAATAGATCTCTCTTTCTCTCTTGTAGATACAATGGGGACACCCCAGGTTTGTGGGTATACCTATTTTGAGGTGAACCTCCGAGGTTAAAAGGCCGGCTCCTTATTGGTGTTCACTAAACTATTTTTTGGGAGTTTAAGGGGAAAATATGACTATAAATTTAAATAATACGAAGGTGATACACCAAATTTGAAATGAGAACTTGACTGAGTGACATACACAACTGATTTGTGAAGAATTCTTTAGGTGCACGAACCAATTAATACTTTATGCAAGAAATAAGGGCAAAACACTTAAATTTTACCAAGGGAGAATCACAACAAGACTAGTAAGCTTATATGCATGATAATATTTAGCGAGAAATGGTGAATTTGTAATAGGTAAAGTGATTAATCGGGAATATTGATTCACAAGATTAATATTGACATACACAAGGCTGAGAATAACTTGGAAAGGAAAGAATAATTCACACTCAGAGGGAAAACCGGCAGAAATTGCTTTAGTACTCATATCAAAAGTTCTCTGGGAAAAATATCTAAAAATTCCCCCTTTTGTGCTTTGCAAGAGCACACAATATATAGGAAAAGTTCACCCCCTTCCTAAAATAGCCTAAAATTGTACTTGCGCAAGATGTATTCTAATTTTACCCTTTATTTAATAATAAATAAAGGAATAAAATAATACAAACTAAAGTATGTGATAAAAATAGGAATTATCAGCCTTAGATACAAAGTATAGTCAAACTGAAGTTGACTATTCTATTTTTAAGAAAGAAAGGTGAATAGTTTGCTAAAATTAATAATTGCTTGCTAGGCAAGTCTTCTTTCTTTACACATGAAAACTCGTATGATATTCTCTATTCCATCCTGTTGTGAAGGCATGCAAAATATCATCTCCGTGTGTAGGAAAAAGGATGCAACCTTTAGCACTTGGGCTTCACACTTGGTCATTTCATTTGGTTTTTCATTTTGTGGCGAAGCCTGGAAAATTTTTCCTCACCCCGCATTCTTGATGAAATCATGGAGATCTTGGAGGTCTTTGAGCTTGTATTTTTGTTTTGGAGACCTTCGATGGCATTCGATTACGAATGGATGTGCATTTTGAGGAGCTCAAAGATATTCTTTTAAATTTCATTACCTGTTGCTCGACTTGTAAATCGGCTTTTCTCTTCGAAGTATGATCTAAAGATAATTTAATCTATTTACTTGTTATTTATCCTTTATGGACCATTCGAATGACTGCCTTACTTCTGGTTTTTCGATTCAGTTGCTAATGAACTCAAATACGAGTTAGCAGAGGGAAGTTCCACCATCGTTCTGCTTGTTTGTTTTGTTTTCGTCCTTGGGCACAGTGAGTTCCAACACTATTTTCTATTTTCCTTTCGAGCTCGAGTTTTAGCTCTGCAACTCTAAAACATGGAAATACCAATCATAATCTTCACAAATACTTTACATGTGAAGTCTCTCTCCTGCTTCTGTAGCGAACTTTCAAACTCGATTTATTAAGGCTCCTTTCAGGCATGAGTTTGATATTTATAGATATGGCTCATTATTTGGAAGTGTTAGCTATTTTTTTGTTTCTTATTTTATACTCAAACTCTTTCTATTCTTCTTTTGATAGATACATACCTAGTAGTTTGTCATTTACTCCTCCATTCGTAGATGCATAGTTTGTAAATACTTTCTCTTCATGCAATGAGAAAAGCTGTAACCCTTGATTATTTGCAATTGTAAAAGAAGTGTACAGGACTTGGACTACCTTTTGTAGATACAACCATTTTTTTTCAAATTTGTCTATAGAAGTTGCTTTGGTACGTGTCAAATTATGTATTTGTAATTTATGACTCGTTCCTTCATTTCGTAGAGGCAAAAATGCTTGTTTTTGAGTAATTTCTCACCGTAGATGCGTGCTTGACTTGTTGAACTCTGTTTTGGAAAGCATGCTTTGATTGAATAATTCTTTGAGCTTTTTAGTTTATTTCTTGATTGGAAGATGAATACCATATTGTATATTCTATATCTTTGAGAATTCACTTGGAATAATGACTTTATGGAAATTGTATCTTGTTTCTTTGTTGGAAACATGATAGCATTCCATTATGTATAATGAAATAGATGCTCCTTTTTCGGAAAATGAAGAAAATACCTATTTTCCTTTTTGTAATGAATTTTCCTTTTTTAGAAGTCATGGTAGCAATTGTATTTAAAATTTTGCATTAGAATATCATTTCTATTTTTCTAGAAAAGTCCATTTTGTAAGGGGAAACTGGAAAAAAATTCTAGAATCCTTCTCTCTCAAATTCTTATGATTTAACCATTCTAAAAGATATAAACATCTCTCTTGCTTGTCTGATTACTTGAATGAGCTGTCCATGCTGGCTTTACTTGATTCATTGCAACTTCTAAAAATTGTGAAGTAGTTGCCCTTTGATTCACACTTGAATTTGGAAATTAAAAAGAACTTTTGATAGGTAGTAGCATCTTTGAAAATCTGGAATACCTATATGTTTCATTTGTTCATGATATCAACTTAGAAGTGATGAAACATGTACTTTTCTTGACTATTTTTATTCCCTTCGAAGCTCAAATAGTTTAAAAAGCATGTAGTAGCTTAAAAAACATGTATTTCAATTTTGTTTCAAATCAAAAGTCAATTTTACAAGGGGAGACTCTAGCAAAAAAATTCAGAATCCTCTTTTCTCCATTTTTTTCAAATTTGTCTATAGAAGTTCCTTTGGTACGTGTCAAATTATGTATTTGTAATTTATGACTCGTTCCTTCATTCTGTAGAGGCAAAAATGCTTGTTTTTGAGTAATTTCTCACTATAGATGCATGCTTGACTTGTTGAACTCTGTCTGGAAAGCATGCTTTGAATGAATACTTGCTAAGCTTTTTACTTTATTTCTTGGTTGGAAGATGAATATCATATTTTATATTCTATAACTTTGACAAGACACTTGGAATAATGACTTTATGGAAATTGTGTACTATTTCTTTTTGGAAACATGATAGCATTCCATTATGTATAATGAAATAGATGCTCCTTTTCTGGAAAATGAAGAAAATACCTATTTTCCTTTTCTATAATGACTTTTCCTTTTTTAGAAGCCATGGTAGAAATTGTATTTCAAATTTTGCATTAAAATATCATTTCTATTTTTCTAGAAAAGTCCATTTTGTAAGGGGAAACTCTGTCAAAAATTTTCCAGAATCCTTCTCTCTCCAAATTCTTATGATTTAACAATTCTAAAAAGATATAAACATCTCTCTTGCTTGTTTGATCACTTGAATGAGTTGTCCATGCTAGCTTTACTCGATTCATTGCAACTTCTTAAAATTTTGAAGAAGTTGCCCTTTAATTCACACTTGAATTTGGAAATTAAAATGAACTTTTGATAGTAGCAGCATGCTGAAAATTTGGAATACTGTATGTTTCATTTGGTCATGATATCAACTTAGAAGTGATGAAACATGTACTTTCTCTTGACTATTTTTATTCCTTTGAAGCTCGAGATAGTTTTAAAAGCATGTAGTAGCTTAAAAACATGTATTTCAATTTTTTTAAAACCAAAAGTCAATTTTACAAGGGGAGACTCTAGCAAAAAGTTTCAAAATCCTCTTTTCTCTATCCCTTTTCAAATTTCCAATCTTGATTTGCAAAGTATGTCTTTCTTGACCCATTCGATGCTTGATGCTTCATACAAATCATCTAAAAATGATGCTTATTCCCTTTTATTCACCGCTTTCCTCTTAACCAGATAAATTGATTTCATTCAATATTTATGACTTGTTCTGCGAAATTCAGAAATAAGTTGGAAATAAATAGGCTTTTGGCCTCTCTTGTATCCATGTGGTTTATTTCTTCTTCTTTCCTTCGCAAGTTTTTTTCTAACTTCCTTCATGTGCTATTTTCCACATCCTTTTCTTTTACAAGCTAATCCAACTTAGACCTTTTCTAACACAATCTTTAGCTTCTTTGATTTTCTCCTACCATTCATTTCACTTAATGTACTCTACTTTTTCCTTTCGTTGCTAGCCTATCTGTATCTCTTTCTCATCCTATGTCATGCATTTCTATATTTCTTTCCTTCAAGTACCATTAGATACATTGAACTTAGAATATGTATTTGCTTTAGAACATGAGTATTGGAATAACATTGTACCCTGAGCTCAAAATTTGACAGATATCTTGCTCTTACCTTGCGGGTAAAAGAAAATAGAGATGGAAGTGAAAGATGGAAGAGTTGAGATGGAGATGGAGATGATGAGGAGCGGGGATAGAAGATAGAAAGGCAATGATGGGTTCCTTTTTACTCCTCTACTCTTGTTCTTTAGCACATGCAGTATTCTCATTTCCATGTATATGATGAGGCACTTAGTCATATTCCATGGCTTTTGTGGGAAAACTTATGATCTCTTATGAATAAAGCATTAAATTGAAATAATTAGTTGATTATCTCTTTCGCATTTAGTTTTCCTTTGATTATTATACAATGATGTAGGAAACTCAACATCTCAATAAAATGAATTAACATAAGGGATAATCTTAAAGTGAATACCTGTAACTTCCACTGGATAACCATTGAATGAGATGTGCCTCCTTGTATGTTGTTTGACTGTCTTAGCCTATGCCTTTCAACTTGACTCCTTCCTGCTACTTACATTTAGACATTATTGTCACCATTTTTTTGTCAGTATTTTCTTGACATAAGTAGTAGGAAAGGAGTCAGTTGTAATCATTTATGACAGTGTAGATGGATGCAATCTCATTAATCACAAACAACTTAATGAACATAGGATAATAAATTTAATAGGCACCAAGATAATAACCGTGAATCTGATTACTTGAAAATTTCCACTATGTCTATTGTTCTAAAACTATACACCTCACATACTCTACAATCCAGTGTCTTCATCAAGATAACACCGTTGTCCTTTGGGGCTTGTGTTCTTTTGATAAGGATATTCATGAAATTGCAGACTATGTGATATGTTACATTTTGTAACAGCACACATAGCTACATATTTCACTTAATCTCTTTCACAAATCAGCAATAACAAAATAATCATATGTAAATTCCCTTAGCTTAGGTATACTTCACCAAGGCTATCCATCGTAACAAAGTTTTGAGTTGCCCATTTTTGCACAAGTGCAAAAAATGTCAACACTATCATTAGGGCATAAATATTAATAATACCAAAAGAAAGGTCATTAATACTCATAATCACCCACACATCCTTATTACTAGGGTCCTGGCCCAAGGTAGTGATTAATATCAAAAATTTTGGCATGATGGAAAGATTAGCACCAGCTCTACCTTCAATATGCTACATGTGAAAATACGTAAAATATGGTGCAATACAAGTTAGAGTGTTCTAAGGAAAAAAATGTTGAATTCATGTAAACAAATCATATCTAAATTACTAATTAATTAGCAAGATAAATGAACAGAGAATTTTTGTTAGGGATTTTTCAAACATCGAACATTCCATGACATGATACTAATGAAATATTTAACATATCGAATTCCCCCGCCAATCAAGAATTTTAAATACATCACTTTTCTCACAAATGAAATACAAATAAAAATTCCCATTCAACATTACACTGTTCATACTTTGGTGACCTTGTTGCTAAGCGTTGAACGTTGTTATGCTTCTTTTTATCTTTGTTGGCTTCTCCTTGTCGCAGAAATATTCAGCATTCTCCCTCTTCGTGATGTGTGCTTATGTCATGTCATTATTTTTGTTGTTGGCCCTTGCAACGCCCTTTACGATATTCTTATTAATGGAAAATCATGTCCTCGGATCGTCAAGCTTAAGCTGTCGTCATTATTATTATGAATTATAAATACTTTTTGTTTAATTCCTAAAATTAAAAATAATAATAATAAAATAAAATAAAATAAAATAATGATAAAAATGATATTATTAAGCGAATGGTCGATCAGAAATTACATATATCTTATTATTATCGCCATTTGTAATCGATATGAATATTAATTACCTCTATGTCGTTTTGTTATATCATTCTATTCACTCCCGTAGACCAAACCTTGTTCCATGATGGAGAAGGGAATTACCTCGTCGTGGTGCCATGTTCGGTCCTTGATCCATGTTCACTTTTGAACATCAACCTCTAGTTTCCTCCCCCTTGGTCGTGTAGTCCTGTTTGCTTGTCGTTTCAATCGTTTAAATTAAAGGAAACTATAATGTTGCTTTCTCCAGCATGTCAGTCGTATGAAATTTAACCTTTTGGTCAGTATAGGATCAATTAGATTAATTGGATTTCTTTTCTTGCTATCTTGTGAGTGTGTAAGGAGGTAGTGGGTAGTGCAAGCTTTGATGGGGTTGTTATTTTTTTTAATGCTCAAGTTAATCTTTCCAACTACCACCTATCATTTTCCCCTTCACCACTTTCGCAGTGAAATGTCCCTTATGCGTGGGTTCCAACAAAAATATATTTTCCTTGTGTGGTTATTAGCTAGCGGTTGGTGCAATAATTATGGTATTCCATAAATTATTTCAATGTGTATTGATGGGTTTTTTCTTGTTGGCATGTCCCTTTGTTCTGGTGGAATAAATTTGGGGGAAGGGACTTTTCTTTTCTTTTTTTCCCTTCTGTGTGGGTGGCGCACGTTAGACACCTATTGGGTTGCATATGGTGAATGGGGGACCAATTTCTTCGTAGAACCTTTTTTTTCCCGTCCCGCAATTATGGAAACACATTGAGATCGCATCTCTTTAAAGCCTTTTGTCAAATAATTACATGCCTCGTGGGTGGTTCCACACCTTGTGAAAATCTAATCCCCATTTTTCTTCGATAGATATCCATGTTCCACTCTAAAAAGGGTTGGGAGGACACTGACAAGGTTGTGGAGTCTGGTTGTACTCTTGGTAATCACGTTTTAATGGAAGCTTCATAGGATTTTGCACTAAACCCATTTTGTGTATATATTTCTTTCATTCCAGTCTTTGAGACCACTTCTTTTTCAGACATTTCATCTCATTGTTTTATAGCTCTTGCCCTAGCTATGAATCACTACTTGTGCCTAACGTGGAAGCCTGTAGTGGTGTTTTGGATGCCCTACAAGCTCATGGTTGCATCATGGATGCTTATTGCAGCATGTTAAACCTAAACTATGCAATTTTCTACTACCATTTCTATAATCTCATGAAATTTATGTTCTCTTCTTGAATGGCATCTAGGAGTGGTTTGGTTTGTGGTTAGTTATTGTTTTATTCTGGAAAAATTCAAAAGGAAACATTTTCTGGTTGTCTTTGGCTGAAAATCTTGAAGTTTTTGTGAAGGAAGTAAAAGGAAAAAGTCCTTGAGATCTCCTTATCAAGCATGGTTTACTTTTCTCTCATTATGGTTATTTCATTTCCCAAGTAATTTGGGTATTTTCCTTGATTAAATCCTTTGAGGGATGATCACTTATTTGTTAGATTTATTTTATGATTTAAAGACATCTAAGTTTTAGTGGTAATATGTTGCAAATAAAACATTAAAAAAACATTCCTTTAAAATTGACTATGTGGGTTTGAATCTTCCATGAAATATTTTATATTTTTTTGGGGTTTTGGGTGAATGCCGAAATTGTGGATTCAATGTCAAATTTTGGTACTTGCTCGATATGGATTTCTATGTGGTTTTGGTTCTAATAATGTTTTCCTCTTTTATAAGTTGCGACATTTGAGTTGTCATTAGTGGTTAAAGGAGTGTTTGAATCGAACCCTTCCACCTTTAGTTACAGGAATGAGGTGCCTAAAAATAATATTGTATGGTAGAAAGTATTTGATGTTAAATTATACTTGAATTCCCTTTTTAATTTTGAACCCTATGATTCAACTTGCCTTCCCATGAGAAGACTAATACAATCGATACAAAGCATTTTAGTCATTGTTCTTCTATTAGATGATTGAGACTGTTTGATAAGAGGTATTAATGATCTCCTTTTTTTAACTCAATCCAAGTTCACATCTGAAGATGTTTATTTCGTAAGTAAAAGATTTATCAAAAATTTGGAAACATGTGGAGGACAATTTAGTCTTATTGATGAAGTTGTATAAATAAGTTCTCCTTAAGTATTGTTCTAAGAACTTGAATACTATCTCTGTTTATATGGATGTGTTATACATATCCGATGTTGTGTGATTAATTTTCATGCACACGTGCACACACACACATATAAAGAGGAAAAGTGGAAAATAAATATAGTGATAGTTAACATATTACCTGTTCTAATACTGACTCAATAAGAAGTGATTCGAATACCTTTCGCTCTCTCTTTGGAAAAATTTAAGGTCGGTATTTATTATTGCTTGTACAGAGTGACTATACCTTAAGGTTATTGTTAGGAGTTCTGTTAATTAGTGGAAAATATAAGAAAATTGGATTACCGCTTTGTTGAGTGACCTTAATGGATTATAGGAATTCTAAGAATAGTTTAATGTTTCTTGGTCAATGTTGTTACTTTTTTATACCTAGTCATGGTTCCCCCGAATTTTTATCTCTTGGGTTTGTATGCCATGTCGAATACCATTGATGTAACTATGTATAGTTTTAAAAAAAAGGAGTAATGGTAACCTTTTCTCATGAGGTAAAAATGTTGTGTTGTGAACCCTTCTTCGATATAAGTAATAATGTAATTTTTTAAAACATTTTAAGAAGGGTGGGTAATCCTTTTAAAAGTTCTTTATGAGTGAATTAATATAGATGCGACCTACGTGATAAAAATCAATTATATAAGTGATCAAAGAGGGAATTATCCTTGTAAAGTAAAATTATATACCTTGTTATCCCTAGCTAAACTAATGAACATTATCTGTTTGGGTGAGTTCTTAAATGATCATGAGGTGAAATCAATGGAGAGATTTTAAAAGATAATAAGATTTACTAAGTAGGAGGAAATAGTTTATAAACCATGCGTCTATCTCTCATTCATTTGTAAGGTAAATCGTTTTCTTTCAGAAACTCATCCACCGAAGCCTAAGTGAAACCTTTAATCATTCTAGATAAATTCTCAAGCTTCAATAAAATCCTCTGGTTGATAAGTGGTTTTAGCTTTGATCCATTCTTGAAACAAAGCATATATTTATTGATATTGTTAAATGTTATCTACCTTTTGTTGTAATGGGCGTCTTAGGATGCTCAATTCTCGTGAACTGACTAAAGTTAATACTTGTGTAGATGGGTTGTGCGTGTTTATAAAGGAAAGATTTGTGACGGTTTCATTGGGTTGATTTATGAAGTTTCTTATTCAAATGTCAAATGTGTTGTGAATCTTGTAATGGTGGTTGTAAAGGATTTTAGAAGGCCTCTTGCCTTGGATTATCGATAATTGTGTAATAAATTTGTCTTGTCCTTTTGTAGCGAAACTTGTAATTTGTGAGGAAAGGAACTCAATCACCCCCTAGTTCGTGTAATCTCCTTATGATATTATTTTAGTCATAACAATGTTGTAACATGGCTTGACCAAATTGTTATCTTTTTGTTCTCACTAAAAGTTATTTTGAATCTTGTGATACCTTTTGTTTGTGTGCCATGTTGAATAGAAATTTTATAACCGTGTTTAGCCCTCTCATTTAGCAATGGTTGTTTCTTCTCTCATTTAATAAAAATTTCATGATTAATAACCCCCACCCCCCCATGGTCTTGGCACTAGTGCAATTCTTTGTATATTTTAGTGAGTGGCAATCCTTCTTCTAAGTTAAACAAAAATAAAATAAAATGAATTCATAGATGAATCAATAAATAAAATAACAATGAAATTGGGTTTCTTGTTAGTAAATTTAAGAATCTTAAATTGGAAAGAAATGAGTTTTTTTCTACCAAAGTGTAAAGAAACCTACCCTCATTATCCTTAACTACGGATTAAACTTTATCCTCTTTGTCATGAAACATTAATTATTTCTAAAAGTATTTCCTTGTTGGCTTTTGGGGATATAGTCAGATCTTAGTTAGTAGGGGAGTTTGATTAAGGACACTCTAAGACTTATGCTCTTCTTTGGGGACCCCATGTGTTTCCTTTGTCGTACTTAATCAAGAGATTGCTAAATGAAGCTTTTACCCAAATCTAGTTGAACTCTTAAGTCTTGTTAAAAGGTGGTTAATAACTAAATAGATCATAATGAAATAAATTGACCTTCTCTCTCTCTAACCGTTTCCTTGGTACTTTGTAACAATTCTTAAAGTAATGCTAAATTTTTGATCCTTCTCAAAGGGGTTTGTCATTCCAAACCTAAACCAGTACCTCCATCAATTGGAGCTTTCACTCATCTCCTTTTTCAAATAGAGGTTAAAACGAGGATTTTGTAGCTTATGGTTGTTTAGATAACCTTGCGGGATTTGTTTCACCCCACCCCCTTGTTGTGTTAATCTAATAACTAATTAAACAAACATTTGTCAAAGTAAAGGTGATCCTCTTTCGGTAATTTTTATCTAAGCCTTACGTCTCTAGTATAAAAGAAAAGAAATCTAGCCCTATAAGGAGAATTGTATGAATCATCATAACATTAATCTTCTAGACTACAAATTTAGGTCTTGAAAGATTGTTTTAGTGAATACTTAACCTTGAGGGATTTTTTTCGTGGAGTGTCTCGAATCAGAACTAGGTATTTTTATGGTGACTTGTCTAAGACAAAAGTGAACTTGCCTTGATGGGAGTTGAGTGTTTCCTTACTACCCTTGTGGTCATCATTGTGTCAAGTTTTTCAAGGAGCTAGTTGTAGCCATTGTGACCACTTGTTGTGTAGTGCTATGTTCCAAACAAGTCAAAAAAAATTATCCTATATTTTGCTATGTGATCTTTGTGTGTCCGAAATAGTGGGCATTACACTTGGTATCGAGTGGAGGTTCATGCTCTCGAACCTCTCGGGATGATTGGAGTTGTGGTGGAGTTGCATGTTGGTGGTCGATATTGGAAGAGTAATGTGATTTAAGCGTGATGTGAACTATGTCGTAATTGTGATATTGTTAGCGCACATGTATGTCACTTAGTGTGTAATTGTTAGCATGTTTATGTGCTAAGATGAGAGTATTCTCTCTCCTTTTCAGAATTCTACGTGAATTTGAGTGTGAAACACTATTTTTTTTTTTTTGTGTAGAAGAAATATGATTATTGATTCGGAGTGTTGGATCCTTTTGGCATTCGTGATGTGTGGGTGCCGCTATGTTATGTGACTAGGTTGATTGTAGTGGATTGGATTTCTTAATGATGTCATTATCATTTGTGTAGAAATGTGTGTATTTCCACGTTATATGGCAGTGGACTGTATGTTGAGTCTGTGTTCATCATAATTGTAGTTCATGTGATATGTAATGATTAATGTCGTAAATTGGGACATATATTGAGTATATGATCCCTATCGTATAGTGATTGCACTTTGGGTGTAGCATGTGGTGATGTGATATGTTGTAACTGTGACTGTAACGTATCTGAAATACCCTATATATGTACCTTGTGAAGGTGCTATGATTAATGTGTGTGAACCACCATTGTGTTAGTGATGTAGTGACATGTTATGTTGTGAACCTTACGCTAACCGACCCTGAGGGAAATTGGTAACAGTGTATGTTTGGAGTGAGGGGATGGGTATTATGCACCAGTAAGTCAGGCTGACCTTAGGCTCAGTAGATGATGACATGTGCCCCCTTCTCTCTCTCCTTGTGGTTGTTGTATGGATGCAACCTAAGTATAGCTATGACTGTGTTTAGCCTTGTCGAAGTGGTGGCGGGATGATTCAGATAGAGATGATCATAGTTGTACTATTGTTATGTTTTTTTTTTTACAAGTTGAGGCTCAATGTTCTGAATGCCAGCAACTCGTTGAGTACCCCTTGGTGGCCAGATAAGGCCACACAGTCCTCATGCAGCATTAACTCCACCTTGCATGCATTATAATTGAAAACTTGCAAGCAAATTATAATGGTAAGGCACAAGAACCATAAAACAAATGAATTATTTTCTTTTCTTTTTTACGAATATATAGTTGGAAGTTTTGTGTAAGGAAGAACACATATAAAAGGGTAGAACACCCGAGAACAATTTCAACCATCATTTCTATAATCTATACGCTAAAGTTTTGGACCATTTATAAAGAGATTATGCAACTTTAGATATTGTGAGAACGGCATGCTGATTCTAATGGTGCCCACTGCCAACAGCTTCAGTGTAGTAAGGCATCAATGTATCTCCATTAAAATAAATTGATAAAATCAAAATATAAATGAAAGGTATAGACCAAATCTGAATGGATTACAATCCGTCACAATAAATTCTGGAGGATAATAAAGTTGTCTTAGTTATTATTGGAAACATTTTTCACGAGGTTATTGACTAACATCGTGAAACATTAATCCTCGTGCTTGATTGAAAAGAAGGAAAAATAGAAGCTATCTTGCTTGTTTCTCGATTAACATAGCGTGTACCAGAAATATCCCAATCACAATCCTCTCTCTTTCACTGAATATGGGAATGATCACTTTTTCTTCCACCTTGTTTCAATTCCCTGAAGCGAATCGGATCGGATAATATCCGCCCAAATCAGAGCTCTTATTGTCATCGACGTGTAACGGCCCTCAAAATTAGCATCACGTGAGCAACTCATGAAAAAACACTCTCCCTATAAATGCATCTGTAAATCCTCAGCCATAGCGTTCACCGCACTTCCCCTCACAAATCGATCATTTTGCAAGCACAAGAATGGAAATGAGGAGCATGGAAATAACAGTTAAATCTGCGAGCAACTTGAAGAGACCAAATTTGTTATGTAAAACCAATGCCTACGCGGTGGTGTTCGTCCAGGGCGGAGGAAAACGCAGCAGCAGGAGCGAGCACAGAACAAACGTGGACAAAGAAAACGGAAGAAATCCAAGTTGGAACAAGGCAATGTCATTCACCCTCCACGAGGCCTCCCTTCAACAGGACTGCATGTTCCTTACAGTCCAGATATGGAGCGCCACAATTTGGGGACCTCATCCGATCGGCCATGTGACCGTGCCCCTCAGAGACTTTCTTCTTAAGCAAAATGATATGCTCAGCAGCTACAAGTTTCAGCTGGTAACCCCTTCGGGAAAGCCCAAGGGGATCCTCAATCTCTGTCAAGATCAGCGAAAAACTAAAATTCAGGTTAAGCAGCATACACATGATCCACGGTCACATGCCAGCAACCACTTGTATGCTCAGCCCGCTTCTCAGGCACTGATGCAGGTCGCCGTGTGTTGTTCTAATTCCTAGTCATATGTGTGATTCTCCATCCAGTCAAAAGTGAAAATATATTCTGCCATTTTTACTTATTTAAATTAATTATATTATTTATTTGACACTGCGAACAATATTCTGTTTTAATCCTTGATACCAAATCTTTTCCACTGTATTGCGAGCTGCAACATGTTATTGATATGTCTAAATTCCTCAAGCTAACTTTTGAGATTAGATCTTCAATTAATGTTATTTCATTCAACTAAAACACTAAATAGTTTTATCCGTTTCACTCCATCATTCCCTTATTTTCTTCTTCCTATTTTTATATCCTTGAAGTCCAAGAACAAAAGATTGTAGAATCATCTTTGGGTGTCGGATATAATGCTACATAGACATGGGGGAGGAGTGGGTATGAAACATCTGGGACACTACTGCATGATTAATACTCACTTTTGAGTTTCTTGGAGACCTTCAAAACCATCATGAACTCATTTGTGAATCATTCATATAGCATGGCAGACCAACCTTCTTCTTACTGCATATTTAGATTCATGATGTATGATCATTGACATATATTCTTAGCGTCATCATTGACAGAGCCACAAGATATATGTCAACAACAAAAAAATAGACATGTCTTTTTCAAGAACAATATACTCATTACATTGACCATTATGAAGACTTGAACGAAGACGAAAATAATTCTTACAACTTGCCCCATAATGTTCAATTAGACCATATACTCACCTTGTAAACAATTTTGGAGAGATAAAGGATATAAACATTAGGAAATTTTAGCTTTTGAGTTTAAAATAACACCATAGACTTATACACTCGCTTCTTGAGCTTGAACGTGATCTCATGGAAATTGATTTAGACCAAAACACAAGTGATATCATACCTTTTCATACCATATTTTTAATGAGACCCAAGACTTCACAAAATGAATGTGTTAAATCCTTTTAAAGGTGTCACAGCTTATACACATACTTCCATGACTCATATTTGGACTCTTGAACACTTTTCACCTTTTGTCTATTCATTGGTCAAGGACACAACACAAAATTTTCAATCGCTTATAGATCACAACGACTTAGTATCATTATGTCCAAGGTTTTTAATTAAGTTATAATGAAATCTCTCACAACGTCTAATGGTGCATAAAGTATGCATGAAAAACCATCTTGACGATGCAAAATTATCACCTATAGGTGATAGACGTGATCATTGATAGTGTGTAGGTGTGCTTTGGGTATGTTTATGTCTTGCAGATGAGTTGTACATGGACGTACATTGCCATATGGAAAAATAAAAATAATTAGGCAAAATAATTAATTTATACATGAAGGTTGGTACAATTCCAATTGTAAACGCTCTTATACGAATTTGTATAAATTAGGCACATAAAATAACAACTAAGAGAAATAAAATAAAAAATTGAAACTAAAACAAATTATTGCAAACTCAAATTAGCACTTCTGTGCATATATATTTCCTTCAATTTCTGAGCTTTGGTGCAATACAATATGTGTATATATGTGTGTCGCGTCTTCCTTATCGAGCTACATCTCAATAAAGTCTCTGTGTGTACATCTTCTTTCTTGTCGAAGCTATAACTCAATAACTTTGTGTGCACCTTCATCCATGTCGAGCTTTAGCTCAATACAATCTACGAGTGTCTTCTTAGTTATCAAAGCTACGACCCAATAAAATCTCTCTGTGTGCATACATTTTCTTCCATGTCAAAGCTTCAGCTCAATACATCATGTGTGTGTCTTCTTCCATGTCGAGTTATGGCTCAATACAATCCTTGTGTGTCAAAACTTACAATTTTCTGCTTTATATTGAGTTCTTTCATCTAACAATAAAACATCTTAATAATAGAACTATCAGCTAAAACTAGTACATGCTTTTGTGCATGAATTAAAATGTTTTTAATTTACTTCATTTTCCTAAAAATAGAGATACTTATTTAAAACTAAACTATGTATAGAAAAGCAACTTACTTTTTGCTTTTCCTAAACATAAGCAAAGGCATAAATAGGAGAAATTATCTATTTCCAACACTCCCCTTAATTTCTACCTTCAAAATTTTATTATTCTACAATGAGTGTGCACTTGCAGATCCGACATATTCCCGATGAAAACTCCCAAACAAATTATGTAATACTAAAAATTGCATTTCCGAAATCCTTTTTGAAAATATCAAGAACCGATCTTGAATCAAGCTTTAGTTGCTTTCTTGAAACCATTTCAATTTTTTCTCAACATGTATACCTTTCCTTCATGAATTTCGATACCATAACCTTTAATTGATTCGAAAAATTCCTCTTCAAGAAAACTATTCAAGAATGCTGATTTTACATCCATTTCATAAACCACGCCCGATACTAATTAGTAGATGATGTGATACCAAATTGTGTAAATTACGCAAATAAAATATGAGACAATAGAAATAAAATAAATAATTGCAAATAAAAAGCATTATTGCAAACTCAAATCAACACTTATGTGCATTTCTATTTTCTTCAATGCTATACCTTCAACGCAATGCAATTTGTTTATATATGTATGTCTTCTTCCTTGTCAGAGCTATGGCTCAATAGAGTCTCTATGTGTATATCTTCTTTCTTGTTAGAGCTATGGCTCAATAAGTCTGTGTGCATCTTCTTCCATGTCAGAGCTTCAGCTCAATACAATCTTCGAGTGTCTTCTTCCATGTCAGAGCTATAACTCAACAAAATCTCTGTGTGCATAAATCTTCTTCCATGTCAGATCTTCGGCTCAATACAATATGCGTGTTTCTTCTTCCGTGTCAGAGATATGACTCAATACAATCCTTGTGTATGTAAAACACTTACAATTTCCTCCTTTATATTGAGGTCTTCATGGGAGAAACTATTTATTTCGAACACCACTCACATCGCGGAGCTTCTTGGCAAAAGGGGTTACATGCGCGATGGTATTGCTTTCCTTCCATAGGAAATGCAAACTTCTAGAACACCTTGATGCATCGCTAAGCTAGATTTGGGTCCGACATCTCAACTTCCCATTTGATTGGAATTAATCCTCGAAAAAGGTTGAAGCACAATGGATCCTTTAATTTCAAGTGACTTCATTTTCGTATCTGCACATTATAATGCAGCATGATAAGGGATATTCCCTCCCACACTATTGCCCACTAAAATCACCGTAAGAATTCGGTGTAAGATGTAAAACAAGTGATATTGTGCTATAATGGCCTGCATATGGACCCATTCAATAGAACTGAAACAAGAATATGATTTGGTGTGAGTTTGTACTGTAGATACTATCATGTCATTTGGTTCAGAAGTTACACATGAATATGTGGAAAATGGACCACACCGATGAGAGCAAAGCACAAATCCTCCTCTCGTGGAAGTTAAGGAGGGAAACCTACTTCCTCAAGTACAAAGCACTTGTCTAGGAAGGTAAAAGCATACCCAAAACACTAATGTGTAAGTAGAGAACAACATATGTGGAAGGCATGAGATGTTGAGAAGCCTTGGAAGCCAATACATTGGACACAAATTAATTAAATATCTCTATTATTCATCCTTTCAATTCCTCTTTTTCCAATTGGGATCTCCTTCTAGTTAGCTCGAGGTCATGTTCATTGTTTCCTTGGTTTGCACGAAACCATTAACTAAAATTTCATCCATATTTACTTTTTTATTTCTTCCAGTTTGAAATACACAAATTAAATTACAGAAAATACTCTCTCATAAGGAACAAGAGGACAAATTTTTAGTAAAAATGCCCCACTTTCTATTTCTAATGCCTATGGTTGTACAATTAGACCTTGCCTTATTTATATTGTGCCATGGTGAAATGATGTTGTGGAAATTTATAGAAAAAGCTAGTCAGTCGGCAAGGCCCTCAATGGGACATATAAAATAAGTTAGGAAAAAGAGCTTCCCACCCTCTTCGACTCCATGCAACCAATGTCAACTTTACTTTAATAGATCATTGGTGTTGTTTTTCCTTAAAATAAAAGGACAAAAAAGATAACAAATATTCTTTCTCTGGTCAAATCAAATTATTCCTAACCTAGAATCTTGTATACTTTACTCTTACATCACTTTAAGGTCTCATTATTAGCATCACTTTATAACAAAAGAGGTATGAAAGTACACGTTTAACATCTTGAAGAAGTGCATGATTAGAATTATTATAAACTACACATGAACCACAAGTGATTTTTGTTTAATATAAGATCCTAGGTTTCTGCTTTTCAGGATTCCGCATGTGAATTTTCTTTTATTCTTAATGTCATAAAATGGCATAACAAGGGATTATGGGACCAAGAATCCAATTTCCGGGTTCTCTAAGGTCAACGAATTTCAAATCAATTTCATTAAAAAGGAGTTTCTTACCATATTCTACCCACAAGTTAACCTCATAAACAACTGAGGTTTAGTTTAATTCCAATTGTCACTCAAGGTTCTATGCCCTACTGTGGATCATATTAAGGTGTGAAAACATATTTACCCAATAAACCCTCCGTAAAAGATCAACGTGCTATATTGTCACAAGCCAAAGTAACACATTTAGTTGTGATGAAATAAAGAGATCATTAACAAGAGTTTAACTCAAAGTACAACTATTCACTAGGTCCATTTGTGATGTCTGGATCCCATAAGGAGTTCATTCAATGATTAATAAAATTCCTATATCTAACTTTGTAAGACTTGGTAGACGACTATGAAACTAGGGAGGTGTTACTTCTACTTACTCCAGATAAAGTTTTTCAAGGTCGTTCCTAACCATCAGGTTCATGACGACAATGCTAACCATACCGACCATGACGATAACACAAACTAGTGGTCTTATTTACCTAAACTAGGATGTTCCATTAAGCAAAAAAAATTAATTTCATTCTACGGTTTTAATTTCTTCTACACTAATAAGGATCACAAATGAAGACAAGTTATGCACGAATCTTGTACTAGGGTTGACTGTTGTGGTTAGATTCGTTTATTACATTTTCAAGGTAAGAAACACAACACCAATTATTAAATCATCTATTGCACACTAGAAATGCACTACAAGATATTAAATTCAAATTCATTTAACATATATATCCAACCCCCTTTTCTTATTTTCTTTTTTGTTAAATATACATAAATCTAAAAAAATGACACCTAAGATTAAATGCATATTTCCCAAGGAATTCGTGAAAAGTAGCATCTCATGCATATTACCAAATTTCAAATATAAACTTTTCTGTTACATTGCAACTACATTAGACATATATACATTTTCCAATAAAATATATAAATTAAAATAATAAGTAATGAATTATGCCATGCCTTTTCGACATCTTACTTCCATCCTGCAAAACCATGTGAGCATGATATCAACGATAAATCAATGGAATGAAATCCACCCTAGTCTAGCATAATTATCATTTTTAGTTTCCCATTTACATAATAACATTAATAATTTGCATTCAAAAGGAAAAGGTTAGAGACACATATTTATTTCATTTCAGTTCACTTCATTTCTTAACAAGTGAGAGAGAAAGAAATATGGAAGAGAGAGAAACAATATTTCACCAAAAGTTCAATTTCACAAAAAACGTCACACAAGAGAGTTTCAAGAAATTTATTACAAGTTTCACAATGGTTTTGGAACCCAATAGGGGTCCTACAACTTTCTTTTTATGTTTTCCTACTAGTTGTAAAAATGTTCAAGTAAAACCACTTTCAAATGTTGCCCTTTTATGAGCAAACACACTATGGGTAAGCTTCTACGTGTCCTTCCGTACACCAAGAATACATAGGAATTAATGAGATTCAAAGCGGCAATGGTTTACGATTGGCGGCTAGTTTTCCAAGGCCATCGGTCATAATTGACATAGTTGTAAATGATCAAAATTCAGCTCAAGCGATCAGAAAACCACGTCGAAACCGATGTTCAATGGATGAACGGGAAACAAGAAACTTCCTACAAGTTCCCCTATATATGTATAATTCACCTCAGCCGATGCGATAGAGAACTAGAAAGTAGTTCTCAAATGGTGATAAGTTTTCGGAGCCACCTATCATACTTGGTCGAGTTTGACCCAAACCAAACCGCAACCAGATGCCTACAAAATGTCATTACCAAACCTGTAAAGAAGAGTGTTTTTCCAAAAAACCGAAGGTTCCATGTAATTATCTAGGAGAAATACTAGAGATATGCAAAGGCAGTAGGCATTCCATTTCTCACAATTCAAACGGTGAGCCAATACGAAACCTAAATTTTGAAATTTAGCATCATTCTACACTACAAAATAGTGTAACAAGGCTCCTAGAAGGGCGTCAAAAAGATCACAAATGATCATTCGAGGTCGATTCAAGGATTGAAGTGACTCCTCACATAACAAGGTACATTTAGGAAACTTAACATCTCTGTTCCAGTGTTAGGAAGGTTATTTTGCAAGTCTTCAAAAATTGTGATTTATTTGTTTTAACAAGAGAGTGGTCAACATATTTACAGGGTGCTCAACTTCAACTTGTCAATAAAAGGGGGTACTGTAGCAATCTAGTTTCATCAAGAAGTTTTTAGATCATCTCAAAATGAGGGTTTGAGTTTATGCTTGTCTACCAAGGAATATGTTAATCAAGCAAGCTACGAAGATGAGGTATTTTGTTTTGAAAACAAGTTTATTTAAAACTATTAATTCTATGATAATGATACATTTTAAAATTTTATTTCGCTGGAAATGAACAACTAAAGAACAAAATTTATGAGAGATAGGGAGAGATGAACCATGCCTAAAAATTGAACTAGAGAGGTGGAAGCTGGGGATTTTGACATTGCACCCATCAATTGCACTTGCTTGTAGCCATATGGGGTATATCCAAAGCTCGACCTAAGTGTGCCCCTGCAATGGTTTGATTTATTTGTTTACACTTCTTGAGTGACTATCAGAGCCACCAAAATATTTTGGTTATCTTTTCAAACAAGTCATGTCCAGGTTGAAAGCTTCTACTTTTTTGGACATACTAGTCCAAGCTAAATCATGAGCAACAACAACATCTAACAAATTTCCTCTCCAATGGTTCTCCTAATAATTTTAAAATTTTATTGTAGTTTGAATTTGAATATTGAATATGTTAATGTTCTCATCTGCAATGGTGAGAGTTTGTTCTAAGATTATCTATTTTACATCAAATTCAACAATTCCTCCCACTACAGAAAAATGTATTGCATAACCTTGTATGTCCAGATGAATAGTATTTATCTTTTTAGGTTATGTATGGTATTTTTTCCAATATCCATGCTCAATTTTAACCATAGAGAGAAAAAAAGACCCAAATATATCTATCCTTTTTAAGAAACTTGAGACAATTACCTCCAGTTGTCTTTTCTTTAGCCTGATACTGAGATATCTCTGGTATATCACTATGATGTTGACCACCAAAGGTAGAGCGTTGTCCAATCCTAAGAAGGAAGGAAACAATTATCAATAACACTAGGGATCCAATTTTTTGAAGGGTCTACTTCTGCCCTAAAATCAAGTACATGAACAACGTACAGTGAAAAATAACTTTGTCTAGTTAAGCATTGTAAAAGTGAGAAAATTGACATTTTGATAAGAAATTGTAACAAACTATTCTACAAGGCATATATTTCTATTGGGAGGCCTAGATAAATTAACCTATAAAATTCCATTCTTTGCAAAGTCTGCTCCAACCACCTTCACACGTAATAAGTATCAAAGCACATAGAACCTTTTCCCACCGACACACCAAGACAAAGTAGGTCAAAATTACTTCTCTCCTAGTGAAGCATTTAGAGAGCAATGTTTATGCATTGTACATCTGAGTGAGAAGAAAAAGATAGGGCTATATCCTTCCCTTATGGCCCTGTGGATCTTCAAAGTGATATATCCCTTTAAAACAATCCCTACAATATCTTGTACATGCTAAAAGCCTCCAACTATCTAGTCATTGCTAAATTATAATGTTAACTAGGTTTTGATGTGGCTACTACACCGGGATCATAATAAAGTGGTTGAATAATTATGCAATGAAATGAGTCTAAAATTTGTTGAGGCACCCATTCCCCTATCGGGAGAACATGTGCTTCCACATGGGTTCCATAATTCCTTTCACCCACTCCCACCAAACACACTCATTTCCCACCATTCTTTTAATAATTTAATTTAGTTAAATAATAATTTATATATTTTTTCATACATTGAACCACATATCCCTCCCTTTATAATAGCATTGTCCTCGATGCGATGTAATGTCAAGGGTAAAAGAGGGTACTCATGAGTAAGGAGGAAAAAATCAACGGCTCATGTCACTAGAATGATACTTGTTGCCAAAGGGTGACCACAAGGAATAAGGAAAGGTTTGACAATTTCGTAATGTTCTATGAATATTGGTAGTTCCAATTTATATTATTACCTATTTACTCTTTTCCCTTAAGAATATGTATCAATCTCAAGCTCTTAATATTTCATTATTTTAGATTTTAGTTTGTTTATTTTTGTGGCTGCCCAACAAAAAATGGCATCACAATACTACACATGGCCCGAACACAACACTACGGGTCATCATGAAATATTGCTATATACCCACACAATTGTATCACATCAAAAAAACTCAACCAAACCATTGAAAGGAACATACACAGTCAACATAACATAGTAGATGTCACACACACATGCCTGACACAATAGTACTCATAATATAAGCATACTATAACAATACATAATTGCCAACAATACACATACAAAGGTTTCACACAACTTCGGACAATAACTATAGCTACATAGTGTCAAGATGGAAACAAAATCATGTAAAAAATGAGGAGCATGAATCCTCAACATCATAAAACACAACCCGACTCACAAGAGTACACATAAATCATAAAACCAACACCAAACACCTTCCAAAACATCACAAAAAAATTCCATATACCTCCCAAAGCATCACCAACAACTACATGTGCTTCCCAAAGCATCACAAATAAAGAAACCTCCAAGTGCACTAATCACACACACATAAGTCTCTTATGTCTCCCTCAAGTCTCTTATGCCTCCGTCAAGGCATAAAAAAACAACTCCATATACCTCCCAAGCAATTCCTTTCAATTCCTCTTCCTCCGATTGGGATCTAATTTTCGTTGGCTCATGATAATGATCACTTTTTGCTTAGCTCGTATGAAACCCATTAAGTAAAACCGCATCCATATTTACTTTTTAGTTCTTTTATTTCGGCTATACAAAAATTAAATTATAGGAAAATACTCTCTCATAAGGAACAAGAGGATAACAACTTTTGTAAAAAATTTCCCGATTTCCATTTCCAATTCCCATGGCTATACACTTGGAACTTACCATATTTATATTGCACCATGGTGAAATTTCATGTTCATGGAAATTTAGAGAAAAAGTGGAAGTTGGCAAGGCCCTCAATGAGACATGTAAACTAAGTAAGGAAAAGAGCTCGCCACCCTCTTAGAATCCATGCGGCTAATATCAAATTTCCTTTAATAGATCATTGGTGTTGTTTTTCCTTAAAATACAAGGAAAAAAAGATAAAAAAATATTCTTTCTCAGTCAAATCAAATTAAAATCCAAGTACTTTGTAGTGTAGTAACATACTAACAATATCATATCAAAGAGATGTTTGTTATATGATAATGTTTTAGAAATATCAATAGTTATCTTGAAGGAATTTGCATACTTGGATTGGCTTGCCTTTTCAATGACATTTAATTGTGCATAACCTCACTATCAATGACCATGTCAACGGAAAAAGCATGGATTATAGGTAACAAAAGCGATGGTGGTTGACATTTTGCGCAGTGTGCCTTTGGTCCATTTCTATCTTACATGTGGAGGGAAATTTAAAAATTATACCTTATTGAAAGCTCATCAATTTTTATTTTGGTCCCTTTAAGCTCACATTTAAATCACGGGAATAATGCGCATGAGTTTGAGGAAATTAAGTGGATCAAAAATCATTTTAGTGGGAGCAATATACTCTGTGAAATAGTTGTTGGGCATTCATTTATTTAATTCCCACCTTCTAATTTATAACTTTCCACTCATTTCTACATCTAACTTATTAAATTAAATGCCCTCTAATAAAAATATTTCATGACATAGAATCAAAAATGGTAAGCTTGATGAATAGAATCTACCTTTCATTGATATGACTATTTGTTTGAGGGCTTCAATTATTTATGGCTGTTCACACACCTCGTATTCTACATTGGAGCACATATAATAGATGTTATTTTGGTATGAAAAATCTAATTGGTATATTAGGCGTAAGACATGCCGGGTTTTAATTATAACCTTTTTATTTCTGAATTTCTATTCATATCTTCACATTTTTAGCAAATTAAACGTCACGCAAGCTAGAAATGGGGCCAAAATGTTCGACTAGAAGTAGACATTCCAATCAGCTCCTAAATATTGGAGCTTATGGAATTTCTATTTATTTACTTTGGCCCTGTAAAATACAAATTACACTGATGTGAGGCTTTCAAACAAGCTAAAAACTATAAAGTGGACCATAGATTGTAGATATTTTTGGGTTGAAACTATCTACATTGTGAAATAAGTATATGATATGTGAATATTTTTTTTGATGAAAAGACATCTTATATTATATTAATGAAATAAAATACAAGATAGCTTTTAGAAAAAAAAAAGAAGCTAGTATGAGATCATGCCCCAAAACCACAAACAAACTAGCAAAGGTTTCAGAAACCATCCGAGCACAAAATTAAGAAACAAGAACAAACATTCGTTAAGTAGGAGAATCATGATCGTCTAACCAGCCCGAACATGGGAATTCCTTTCTAGCATCTAAAATTTCCCAACCATGTTGGCGAGTAGGGAGACCACAACCTTCCTAACAAGATGGTGGCAAATGAATCCTCCATTATTGAGGGTGGGGTGAGTGCGAGACAAGATGAAAGAACACCATTGAGATGTTAAGAAGAGTAACAAGATGGGAAGAATGGCTCTTGGGTGACGTTACATGAGGAATCACCACAATTTCACAACTGAAAGTAACTTTGTTAGCATGAACTTGAATCTAAAGTAGCACATTGGAGATAACCATATATTTGTTATACACGAATTTTTTTATCAACTTCAAAATCCATAAAGGAAAAAACATTTCTTTCTTTCCATATCAAAAATAAAATTTCCCTCTTAAAACATGCCAAATCTGGGTGAGCATAGGTAGAAGTTTCTTGGTTATCTCCTAAAAGGATATGCTTTATGAAGTAAAGCATTCGGTCGAGAGGAGAGAAAATGAGTGTATCCAATTCTAAGCAAGATGTGTTTTCCAAAAAAACTAGAAGAGATACATTAAAGTTTCCAAGTGGTCATAGAATGAGAACTTGCAGCCAAGATCTCAATTTTAATAATTTGATCCGCATGGTAAGACCTTAATGTAAAACACACCAGAGAAATTGGGAAATTTTAGGCTCCACAGATAGACAGACAGCAGTGTAAAATCATTGATTCCGGGAAGAAAAAGTGGAATGAATTTCCCATCAATCAGCTGTTCGGCTTTTTCAACCATGGGAACATGAGGCAAAAGTAAGTTGTATCCTTTACTAGTAGAATAATTACGATTTGGGGTATCAACATACCATTTCAAGTCCATCCACCGGGCGAGAGGAGCACACCGGTTTATATAACATATGATCGGGGACCAAATTTATCACTTCATTAATACTAGCTTTGATCACTGGTTAGCTAGCCAAAACTGGTCTTTAAGCTTAGCCACCGATACTAGGATTGAAAGTTTTTACAGACTAAGTTTTAAATTTTGTAGATTCCATGCTTAAAACGTTTGATGCGGGAATCCCTAGGATATCTTTAAAACACTTATCATGATTCTGGAATATCGGAGACCACCAGAGAGAATGATTGTTAATGGAGATCCCATTACGAAAACCATCGCCTTTCCATTGAAGACAAGGTTTGATGCATTCCCATGATTTTCAAATGATTTTTAGCACAAAAATGCCAACCACTTTAATAAGCACTAGAGAAAAACCCCTAACCTTTTCATGCAAGGCAGCTATAAGGTGAACCTTCTTCAATGTCATGGCCCAGAAGCACTTTCCACGCTTCTTCGGCCCGAAGCACTTTCCATGCTTCTTGTCTGTGATGCATCTAACAATCTATTTTACACAGAGTGCCTACGCTTGGCGTTGTATGTGAATAATGCCTAAATCCCCATAATTGTGGGGAAGGAAACATGTCTCTGAAGCCACTCGATGAAAACCTATTCCAATGGATGTGTTGGCCCAAAGAAATCCTTTGAGGAGTTTTTCCAGCTTCTAAATAGAGGCTCTAGAAGGAACCCAACATGAACAGTTGTAAACGTGCGTGACCATAAGTACTTTGGAATAAATTTGGAATTTTCCTGCCAAGGACAAAGGTTTGGTAATCCGATAATCCAATTTTTTTCTCATCCGATGAAGCTTTAAAGGAAAAAGGGATGCCAATAAATTTAAACATTTCACCATGTGTAAGAATCTTCCACTCAAAAGAGGCTAGCCATGTGGGTGCTGAGAGGAAGGATTGTTGGTGGCACAAAGTTTTCTAGCATTGAATGGAAGAACCAAACACTAAAAAAAATATAACTGTAGTAAATGGTATTTTGGATATTGGATTGTTCCTCAATGAGCATGAGAAAGGAATCATCTGCAAAGTAACCATTAAATAATTGAGAATTTTTCGTAGAATGCAATGATATTCCCATAATGATTCCTTGGGTTTTGGCGTGGGCTAGAAAACACCCAAAACCTTCGACAAACAAGCAAGTAGAGCATAGGATCTAATGAGAACCATTTTCAAATGAAAGAACATTTCAAAGGATTCAAAGATGAAACCATTAATAGTGATTTGGGCGAGAGGCATTAGAAAATAACATTCTAACTAATTGGATAAAAATGGGGTCGAAACCAAGGTCTTGAAGCATGACAAGGATAAACAACCATTCAATCCAATCATAAGCTTTCTTAAAATCAATTTTAATGAACATAGCAGATTGATTGGATCTGTGAGCCCATTTCATGCATTTCCATACCAAAATGATGTTGTCAAAGATGTAGCGCCCTTGAATGAACCTAGTTTGTTCTAGTTGAATTAAGGTGGGGAGAATATTATGAAGTCGCATAACCACAACTTTGGTGGATTTTTTGGAGACATTTAACAAAGGATAGGACCCAAATATGTAATTTTCTTTGGATGCCTTGGTTATGAGATGAAGTTAATATTCCCATTGTTGACACATGGCAACAATGATTGGTTCTGAAACCCCTCGAGATAGACTTGAATAAGGTCTTGCCCAAGTGAACCTCATAAAGATTTATAGAATTGGCAGGGGAAACCATTGTATCTCAAGGCCTTATCATTATCCATTTACATGAATGCATCGTGGAGGTCATAAACATGGATCATTCAGTTGCACACCACCTTCTCAGCTTGGAAAAACTTGCACGATAAAACAACTAGACATTTTTCAAGGGCTTCTTGTCTATCAGCAGAGGGTTACTAAGCCTGAAAGACTAGCTTATAATGTCACAAAAATACTTAAAGCATGGGTTAGGGGTCGGTGACTTGAGCTCCGCCATCAAATATTTTCTGAATTTGTTGAGAAGGATTTTTGGCTTTGAGAGAAAGAAATAATTCTTTCGAGACTCGGTCGCCAATTTTAAGCCAATGTATACGGAAATGATTTGAGCTCCATGAGTGCTGTAATTATCAGCAATTTGAAATTGATTGCAAAGTGTTGTCAGACTTGAAGTTGTATAGTTTTAGAGAAGGGTTTCTGAAGAACCACCAGCACTCACTAAGAGTGGAGGTGTTAATGTAGTATGAGAGACATTTCATTTTGGCCAATCAGTATGTCATAGATTCTAAGGAATCTAGTAGTTTGATTTATAACGTCCTCCCACCATTGAGTCCACGACATGCATAGGTGGATCAAATTTTCGACAATGACAAGAGTCCTGTTAGACCCTAAACATTCCAAGATAAAAAATTAGTGGGAGACATTAGTCAACATCCATGCCGTTAGCATCCTAACCATCAAGGGCGTCGAACCATTTTACAGAATTGAGTAGTGCTATGCTACAAAAATCTGAAGATTTCTCTTTCACTCGTCATAGGTGATATTATATTCCTCTTCTATTGAGGCCAAACTACACATCGGGTTATGATCTTGAGAGATTCAAAAAGGACTTTGGGACCTCTTCCTTGGCCCCTGTGAGATGTTTGTTAAAAGCAACGATGAAGGTTACGGCATTTTGACATTATAAAAATAATTTATCTGGTCCATGAGAATCGAGGCCACCTTAGGCATGCTGGATTATTTTGGTAATTGGAAAGATGAGTTGGTATCATGAGTTGGTTCTTTAGGAGCAACAGTTGGCTCCTTAACTTACGAGCTATGGGGTTGTTCTTTAACAGTTGGTTCATGCTGACCATTTGTACTGGAGGCATTGGATTGCTGATTTTTATTCTTATTTTTCTGGCCCCCCGATATTTTCTAACCTTGCTCCTGCAGGTGTTTAGTTGATTTAGAAGCTTCTTTAACAACTAGTAAATCGTGAGGAACATAAAGAGGATAGTCCTTGATCTTATGATCAGAGGCCTAGTAGCAGAAGAAAGTGTTAGGAAAGTTGATATATAGAATATGATGGGAGTAACGCTTGTCTCCCATCTAGATTACCAAAAATATTTCAGGTCTTGAGAAATATGTACCTCAATAAAAACATGCATATGTGGACGGCTATTGTAAAACTGCTCTAGTTCGAGGAAGACCACCCTCCCACCTTTGGAAGAAGCAATATAATGCAAAAATGAACATAAGGAAAAGGTAGGATAGGATATTGTACCATTACATGAAATTTAAGGGCAACATACTCAGAGACCACAAAGTCTTTGAACCATGGATACAAGACCAACAAAGAGTTACGAACATACGGGTGGTGTATTGGGCCAAAATGTTGGGGGAATTGGCTATATCATAAAACAAAGAAAGGAAGAATCCTTTAGTCATATTTTAGATGTTATCGATACGGACCTCATGAGGAGTCCGGACCGTATTAACCAAGGATTTGAGCATGCTTTTAGAGGATGTGACCCAAAAAATACCTAATGAGACAAAAATATTCCAACCATTGATAGGAAGAATTAAACTAAAGAATATGTAAAACCACATTAGGAGGATAATTATTACCTTGTGGAAGACCTTCGAGATGAACTTATGAGGATTTTTTTGAAGGTAGCGCAATTGATCAAAGCTCCATTATCTCCAACCACAGTTGTAATAAACAAGCTTGAAGAGGGAGAGGTCATTATATAGGGGTGGCCAATGGGTAAGAAACCTTAGATAAAACAATGGTATTAATATCTGAGAGAGCCTAAAAATCCAATGGAATAACAAGTCTTTAAGGAAGAAAACCTAGTAGAGACAACTCCCAAACTAATAAACTTTTTCAGATATGAGAGTGTTTATGTAATGCTACCAATTCCTAGTTGTTTGCCTAGGAGGTTTTTCATTAGTCTTAGCCGTGGTCATACTCAAGGGGCTAAATACTTTAGAGGCTATTGGGTATTCCACCTTGCTTATTTGTTATATTCTTGTGTTACCATGGATGTTAAGTGACTTATTGGGGGAAACATTACGTTTTAACATTAGGAGGGTGATTAATAACACTTTAAAGTTATATTATTTTGATTGGGAAACTTATGTCCCTATGGCGACTTGGGGAGAAAATAAACTTATGTTACTTTATTTTTTAAAGGTGACTTACGTTTCTAGGGTCACAAGTTTTGGGTAAAATTATAAAAGGAGGCGGGAGGATAAAAATAGATTATTATTGCATACAAACTCATGATTTCCTTTGAGCAATCGTTGTCTACTTTTTCTATCTTGAGGAGTAAAATCCCATAGGACCTCTACTACCAAGCCTTGAGGACTCCATGAAGCTTCCTTTTGGAGGATCCAAAAGTTTCACCTGGGTAAGTAAGCCGAGTCATCGCTAATTTGGATGAGGATTCTTGTTAAAAAATTTACCAATTATTGAGTGATGGACACGGGGATAATATGCCTTTCATAAAGTATTGCACAATGAGGATTTGTCAAAAACCCAAGAGGGATCAATAGCTACAGGTACCTAAGTTAAAGAGGAGATTGGGAGAAAAATTCATTCCACACTTCAATGGTTTTAAGAAGTGTACCACATAGTCCTAGATTCAAATGTTGAAGACATACTTTGACTTGAATCTTATCCACGAGGGAGATGCAATTAAAATGTCCATCGTAAATCTTGAGGGAAAGGCACATGACTGGTGGCATCATGGGCTGATTACACAAGGGCATATGCATATTGATATTTATGCATAATTCACAGAGAGGATGATGAGAAAATTTGATAGGAGGGACCCTGACAGGTATTTTAGAGAGTTGACTCACTTAAGATAGACATCTTCTTTAGATCAGTAAATTTCAGATTTTTAGAGATTATCAGTCATAGTTCCTGATGTTTCAAAGATGAGGTTGACCTCACGTTTCACAATAGGTTTGATGAATTCTCTAGCTAGATTTGTGAAGGCATTTGAGCATTATTCCATACATGAGGCTATTAGGAGAGAACATGATTTGGAGTTAGACACTTTGGAAAGTCAAGGTTTCCACCTTGAATTCAGAAAATGGAATCTCCATCTAGATCGGATGAACTTCATCGAAGGATCCTCTACGAGAGGCGGAGGTGGCAAAGAAGACGGACATGTCTAGAGATCTTAGGGAAGAGTTGACGTGAAATAAACTATGTTTTAATTACCACACCCATGGTCTCATGTGCATGATTTCAAAGGGAAAGGGAGGGCTCAATTCATTTATGTCTTCGAGGAGAGTGAGGTTGATAGAGGTGAGGAGTTAGAGATCCATGAGATAGATGATGGAGATGGATTTATATTGGATAGTCCGTGCATCAGCTTACTTGTTTCAAATACTCTAACTTGAAACTTAAATGGTGCCTAAAAAAGTCTACAAGAAGTTGAAATTAGACACAATTATTCATGTTAGCGGTATTGTTCGACCACTCCTTAATCTCTACAAAAATTTCCTCTACATCTTACGAGAACATGCATTTTCTCCTTCATTCATTACCCACAAATGTTTTGTCATTGTTAAAGGTGTAGGTATCACATTTTCCCCTTTTCACTTTCACCCCTTCCACTTCTTCACCCTTGAACCCCTTCTTATTCTCCACTTTTCCTCTCCCTTTACTTATCCCTCAAAATTGAACATCTTTGATAGATCCCCTTGACGTTTTCATCGTGCATTTCATGTATAATTGCTAGTTTTATATTTTATTTTTCAAAGCATCATCTAACATCACCATAAATGGTAGGAAAACATTTGAAGTTTATAAAAATATATACAATGTGATGGAATTGGAAACACAATATGTTTGACTAAATTTGTCACTATATCTTTGAATTAATCAAACACGTAGATTTGCGATTAAAATTTGACTCAAATATTAACTCTAATAATGAATACACACTATAACTTTGATTCATTTGTGACTTTGAATATGACTATAACTGCCAACACTAGTTTATATATACAAGTAATTTTTTATATTTCATAATTCAATTTTGTTTAATTTTAATTATATAATCATGATATTAATATAAATTTTAATACTATAGATTACAAAAATAATATTATGATAAGCTAGAAATTGATTACACATAATATTCCTAAGAAAAGCGGTTGTATCCTTATTTTTGTTCTTATTTTATAATGCGATCATGTAATTCGTTACTTTAATTTTGCTCGATCATTTTTATTTCCCATGTATTTTCGGTCGATTTGGACTTGAGACATGTTACATTACCACCTTCCTTTTGTGAGTAGTTGTATTATTGTATTATTGGTAATATAAGAGTAATTTCATTAGAAAATTAAATAATAATGATAACAATTATAAATAAAACAATGTAATAGAAAATTGAGTGTATTAAAAAATTACAATAAACTAAAATTATTTTAATTATATTTATTAAAAGCGATTAAATAGTCAAGATAACTTATTTAACCATGTACATTTGAAAAAATATTACAAATAACATGTTATAATATCATGATTTACCCCACACATTACATCCTACATATTTAACATCTACTTTACCCACCACCACTAATCCCAACACTCACACATATCATCACTTTAAACTAATGTGTAACTAAGAACTCCTTAACTATCTCCATTAGATAAAGAATTGCTAAAAGAACCACAATACTCATTATCCTCACATTGATAGTTTGATTTTTCCTCCATGAAATGTGAAGGAAAACATCACTTTTTCTATTTGAAATACCCTTTATAATGATAAAAATAAAAGATATTTACATAGTCGGGGTGACCGGATAAATGAAAGTCACACAAAATGCCACAAGAGCACCGAAAATTATAAAAAGCCACAAGGGATACATCAATATGTCCATAGGACAACTAGAGAGCACATTAAACAAAAATGTCAACACAACCAACATCAAGCACATGTCGCTTCACCAAGAGGAGGGTAGGATAATCCCGAGGAGGGATGAAAGCTCCACCGTGAGGCTTCGCCAAAGCAGGATCCACCTACCAACCATTGTGATCATGATACTACATTTGTGACGGAACCATAATAACCCAACAAGTGGGAGGAGATTCTATAATGGTCTGCATGGATGGCAGTGGAGAATCCCATCGCGAGATAGATGGAAACTCCTTTCCCCAATGGTGGCAGCCTCCGGCCCAGTCCAAAGGATTACGGGAGTGAAGGGAGTTCTCAAGAGAGAGGCGTAAGCGGTGACTAGTTGAGTAGATCCTCCGATGTGGTCCAACAGTGCCATCCATCGGGGTAGCGAAGGTGAGGTCGCAGAACTAAGGTTCGAAGGGACCCAAATTATAGTGCAAGGAACACCTTGCTCCGGTGATAAAGAAGCTCTTACAAATGAGAAAAGCTGCGGGAAACCTTGAAAACTTAAGTTTGACTCTATGTGCCACAGTAGGAAGAATAATCACCTTGTTATTAGTTGAAAAGAAAGTAATAAACTAATCATGCTTGAAAATTGAAGCATTGTGAGATTTCTAGATTTGAAACAAAATACAAGATTTAAATAAATGCAAAAGTGTATCAATGTAATGAGGTGAAGGACTGAAGTAACAAAATAAGGACATGCACCAAGGGAAGAAATTAGGGTTATAAGGAAGAAAAAGAATGGATAAACCTCTAGATTATCTGAGAGCAGTGATAAGACCAAAAGATGTGTTTAAATGACTAAGGGCGAGAGAAAAAAGGACAATTACGATTAGAGATGCCAATATGACTAAGCCTTTCGCCTACAATAAAACCTTGGAAAACAAGACACTAGAGAAAGTGGTTAACTTTAGGCTCAAGAACAGAGTTTCAGGTATGGGAAAGCTATCAAAGCCAAGTGGATTCTTTAGAGTGTGAACCCCACCGAGCATTAATTTTATCAATGCCATGTTAAATCAGGCTCAACAACTTATAAATGGTTCGATTGTTGTATCGGAGGAAGGCAATTTCTTAATTCCACATCTACTCATACCACCAAGTTGTAGGATATAGAAGCCCAAATATATGGAGAATAACATTGGGCAAGAGCTCTTGAATTTTACAAATAGACGGAAGGTCTGAATTGGAAAAAATGTATTTCTTCTTGAGATCGTGCCAAGAAATTTCACTTCATGGCTCACTAAATCTCGGATGGTATGAATTCCCTTGTGGAAGAGTCGAATCGATTTAATGCTCATAGTTTCACTAAGTGGAAGATAACCATTGCGATGATAAGATACCACCAAATGTTCTACGAATAAAAATAAATCCCTATGTGAAATCCATCACCAACTCATTGATCAAAGGTTTCACCTACTCAAAGGATTTCTAAGTAGTTTTGGCAATAAAGGTACCAGTTATTTTTAAAGGAGCCAATGTCATAATAATATAATCTAACCCAATATTGTTCTAGTACTTAGTTTCTCAAGGGCTCCATATTAAATATAATGATGAGAATAGAATTTTCTAGCATACATGAAAACACTATGTCGGTAGACATCGATGATCCCCATGCCATCTTGATCATGAGGAAGGAAGAAGATGGCCCAAGCAATCGTGTGAAAACTAGTTAAACTTGAACTTTTACACCATAAAAAGTATTGAAGTAGATTGGAAAGTTGGGTGAACAAATTACGGGAAGGGCACCAACACTCGAGTAATAGACATGAGTAGCAGAACAAGGATCTTATCGAAAACTTGGAATTTTCTAGCCAAAAATAGGGGTTTGGAAGACCACTTGGTATCTTTCTGCTCCACCCTCCTAATAACATAATGCCACAAATTCATAAAGCCACTATTAAAGCCATAAGGAATTCCCAAAACCTGATTTGGTCCCATGGATAATCCATTTCTAGGGGTAGTCCTTCAACTATTCTGGAGGAGACAAATAACTTTGTATATAACCCAAGGTTTTAGCCATTTAAATATGTGAACAAGAAGCCAAATAGAAAGTGTCAAGACATTTAAATACCCGGGAAACATTATGCTCTTATTCAACAATAATTAGAAAGGGATCATTAGTGAACTAGCTAATGATAAGTTTAGTTGCATGATCCGGAAGGAAAATCCCCTGAATCTGACATTGGTAAGATTTTTGAGACATTAAATAACCTAGTGCATCTGTAGCAAACACTAACAATGTCATACCAAGAGGGAATCCCCTGTCAGCGCAGAGGAAAAAATGTTGATGGAAGTGGAATCGTGAAAATTAATGGTGAGTTGGACAAAAGCATTCGAAAACAAGGTGCTAATGATCGATTGAAATAAATCACCAAAGCCAAGGGCTTTGAGCATGACAAGGATGAAAGGCCACCCAATGTGATCATAAGATTTCTCAAAATCAATCTTGAGGAAGAGATGCCTCTGCAAAGAAACCCAAGCCCATTTCATGCCTTCTCACACTGTGATAATATTACCTAAAATGTAATGGCCTTTGAAAAAACCATTCTACTCATGCCCAATGATTTTCGGCATAGGATCCGCAATGCATAGTGGAAACGCTTTGGCAAGAATTTTGTAAGAAACATTCAACAGGGTGATTGGTCACCAGTTATTCATCTGTTTAGGGTTTCCTACTTTTGGAATGAACATGATGTCTCCTTCATTGATGAAACTCCCAAGAGAGAGTTTGGAGAGCTTCATTGCAAACCTAAAGCAGATCAATTCCTACAAAACATCGGATCACTTTGCAAAATTTTCTTGGGATACCATCCATACCCAGAGACTTGTCATTTGTAAGATAGAGAAAGGTCTGCATGAAGCTCCTCTAACATGAGAGGGGTGTCATGGTGAGGAAAATATCTGGGAAAATGTTTATTAGGCACCACATCAATACATTTCTACAGATTAGTAGCACTCTCAATTGAATAATCCTAAGCATGAAAAATAAGATGGTAGTGCTTGAAAATTTTTTTAGTGATCTTTGGGAGTTTAGTAAGCCATTGCTAAGAATCATAAATAGATTTTATTTGTTTGACAAGCATACTTGCCAGAAGGATTTGAAAAATCTTTTAGAGGCTTTATCTTCCACCCTAAGCAAGTGAAGTCTCGATTGGATCGACACACCATGGAAAAAATGGTATTCAATAAATTTGAGCTTGTGCCAAAAACCAGTAGATTGGAACAAAAGATGAGAATCAAAAGGATTTGATTTGAGAACTAGATAGATTATTCTAAATTCCTTATGGAGAGCCAAATAGACACGCAAATGAACTTAGGCCACATATTTAGTGAACCTATAGAAGAACCTCATGGTGCGGTGAATTACCATCTCCACCATGAAATTAAAATGGTATAAAATGGAAGATGTGGTGTAATGTTCCAAATTTCGGCAATGAGTGGGACCGTTCAGGATTACTCGAAAAGAAAAATTAAGATAGAATTGAATTTTGGGCACCTTGGGAGGGCCCCCTTGAAAACAAACTTAAATTTGAGTAGATGGTGGTTTATAAAAATCACTTATGACCATACCTTGATAACAAAGTATCATAAGTGATTAAAAATAAAAAATAGGGTTGTTTTGAAAGAAGTGCACTGGTCGATTAAGTGTTAAATCCCGATCATATCCTTCTTAAAGATTTGTCAAAGTGAACCATACTTGGTCTTTAAATTTCTTCGATGTCTCGAGTAAAGGATCAAAAAGGCCCTAATGTCTTATAAAATGATACCAAGCCACACATTCACCAATACATTAATGCATTAGAAGGGTGCCACATTTATCATCCCGGTGCTCCATATTAAATTTGCCACACAACAACAAAGTAAACAAAGGGTGATTTTTCACCTAAACATTTCCATAATATTATTATTTCAGGACTATCTGTTATCTCTCAAAAGTGCACCCAGCAGAGAGATGGCAGCAAGTTTTCTAATTCTACAATAGATCTCTCTCTCTCTCTCGTAGATACAATGGGGACACCTCAGGTCTGTGGGTATACCTATTTTGAGGTGAACCTCCGGGGTTAAAAGGTCGGTTCATTGTTGGTGTTCACTAGACTATTGTTGGTGTTCACTTGATGCTTCCTACAAATCATCTCAAATTGATGCTTATTCCCTTTTAGTCACTGCTTTCCTCTTAACCAGATAAACTGATTTCATTCAATGTTGTAACCTATTCCTGTGAAATTCATAAATAAGTTAGAAATAAATAGGATTTTTGGCCTCTCTTGTATCCATGTGGTTTATTTCTTCTTCTTTCCTTCTTCTGCAAGTTGTTTTCCAACTTCCTTCATGTGTTATTTTCCACATCCTTTTCTTTTACAAGCTACTCCAGCTTTTGCCTTTTCTAACACGATCTTTAGCTTCTTTGATTTTCTCTTGCCATTCATTTCACTTAATGTGCTCTACTTTTTCCTTTTCACGCCAACCTATCTCGTATCTCTTTCTCATCATGTGTCATACATTTATGTATTTCTTTCCTTCAAGTACCTTTATATACATTGAACTTAGAATATTTATTTTCTTTAGAACATGAGTATTCGAATAACATTGTACCCTAAGCTCAAAATTTGACAGAATCGCTCTTGCCTTTACGAGGTAAAATAAAATGGAGATGGAAGTAGAATATGGAAGAGTTGAGATGGAGATGGAGATGATGAGGAGCGGGGATAGAAGACAGATAGGCAATGATGGGTTCCTTTTTACTTCTCTACTCTTTTTCTTTGGCACATGTAGTATTCTCATTTCCATGTATATGATGAGGCACTTAGTCATATCCCACGGCTTGTGTGGGAAAACTTATGATCCCTTATGAATAAAGAATTAAATTGAAATAATGAGTTGATTATCTCTTTCTGCATTCAGTTTTCCTTTGATTGTACAATGATGTAGGAAACTCAATATCTCAATAAAATGAATTAACATAAGGGATAATCTTAAAGTGAATACCTGTAACTTCCACTGGATAACCATTGAATGAGATGTGCCTCCTTGTATGTTGTTTAACTGTCTTAGCCTATGCCTTTCAACATGACTCCTTCCTGCTACTTACATTTAGACATTATTGTCACTATTTGTTTGTCAGTATTTTCTTGACGCAAGTAGTAGGAAAGGAGTCAATTGTAATCATTTATGATAGTGTAGATGAATGCAATCTAATTAATCACAAACAACTTTAATGAATACGGGACAATAAATCTAATAGGCACCAATATAATAACTGTGAATCTGATTACTTGAAAACTGCCACTATGTCTGTTGTTCAAAAACTATACACCTCACATAATCTGCAATCCGGTGTCTTCATCAAGATAACACAGCTATCCTTTGAGGCTTGTGTTCTTTTGATGAGGATATTCATGAAATTGCAGACTATGTGATCTATTACGTTTTGTAACAATACACATAGTTTCAGATTTCACTTAATCTCTTTCACAAATCAACAGTAACAAAATAATCTTATGTAAATTCCCTTAGCTTAGGTATACTTCACCAAGGCTATCCATCGTAACAAAGTTTCGAGTTCATAATTTTTGCACAAGTGTAAAAATGTCAACACTATCATTAGGGCATAAATATTAATAATACCAAAAGAAAGGTCATTAATACTCATAATCACCCACACATCCTTATTATTGGGGTCTGGCCGAGGTAGTGATTAATATTGAAACTTTCGGCATGATGGAAAGCGTTAGCACCAGCTTTGCCTTCAATATGCTACGTGTGAAAATACGTAAAATATGGTGCAATATAGGTTAGAGTGTTCTGGGAAAAAAATGTTGAATTCACTGTAAACAAATCATATCTAAATTGCTAATTAATTAGCAAGATAAATGAACAGAGAATTTTTGTTAGGGATTTTTCAAACCTCGAACATTCCATGACATGATACTAATGAAATATTTGACATATCGAATTCCCCGCCCATCAAGAATTTTAAATACATCACTTTTCTCACACATAAAATAGGGTAAGTGCAGGAAGTTGATCGACAAATATAGGGTCATTCGTGGACGTCATATTGGAAAAAACAGCGAAATCTCAACTTGTAGGGATTATTAGCTATACACCCACTCTAAATTAGAAAAAATTATATAAATATGAATCGTAGCACTCGGAATCTAGTTTCTAAAATACTAATTTTAAAAAAAAATGGACAAGTTTAACTATATTAAACACTTAAAATTATATGACTTAGTTTTAGTTTTTGAAAAACCTTATAAGATTATAGTCCGTTTCCCCACATTTTGGATGACCAAATCTTGTTATTTTTTTCCTTTGGTGAAACATTAGATGTAGTTGTCTATCTTGCGATGGATTTTTTTTTATATATTTTTTTATGATTTTTTCCGTGTATAGAATTTGTCCATGCTTGGGATGGTATAAGTTTTATCATATTTTGATAAGCGAAACAAAAGTTATAGTCTTAAACGTAGACATGAACATTCATGGGAAAAAATGTCTTAAAGACCTATTGTTAGTAAAAAATTATAAAATGATATTTATCTTATTCTATTCACTTTAAAAACAATATTTCTACGAAGCTAAGAGTCTCCCCTATGCGATGGCACCATTTTTGTGAAAAGTTTTCAGTTTTTTAGCATGGTTCAAGTCTTTGGAAGAGCAGATTTGAGGTTTTTTGACCTTTTACACTTCATAATGACCTTCCATATCTTTGGTTGGGGAAAAACAAATATTTTATGAGGCTTAGGTTGGCGAGATAGATCCGCGTTTGTAGTTTATAAAGCGCGATCTCGATTTATGATTTATAAATCATGAAGCGCACTTTATAAACTGCGATCACAGTTTTTATAAATCATGCTCGTGGTTTATAAATAATATTTGCACACATCCCAATGTATAAATTACCATGTGATTTTTACTCTCGACCTTACCGTATGAATTATCGTGAAATTATGTCTTTTCTCGCATGTTTTTCTTATCACCGGAAGCAAAACATTATGGGAGACAAAAATGAAGTAAAAAAGGAAGTCATTAAGTAAAAAAGACACCAAACGAATTAGAGGCCAACAAAATTCAAAATGCCGAGCGAATGCGAAACTTCATTAATCTAGAAGAGGTTCATCTTCAATCCCAACTATTATAAGCAATGAAGAACTAGGTAATGTTTCTACGGTCAATGTTGAAGTTGAATTAAATACTCGTGATGAAGAAGTTTTTACTGTCAATGTTGAAGAAGAATTAAATACTCATGATGTAGCAAATGTTGAAATTCAAGGAGACAATGAAAATGTGAATAAGTAAATTCATGTTGAAACTATAGACAAGCAAAATTTGACAAAAACACCTCCGGGATTTTACGAAGAAACCTAATTTTTTATTGAAATTTATGAAAACATTTTGAAACCAATGTCCGACAAACTTTCGAATGACAAATCAAAAGAAAAGCCACTAAAATTTGGGATAATCATTTTGAAATTTTAAATGATTCCCAAAGATGTCAGTTGTTGGTTAGTTTGATGAAATTGATTAAAATGAGACCTACATTAAACACCTTAGGATTGACAACATCTAATATAAGTGGTCAAACCTCTATAATTTTTGAAAACCTTCATGATGCATATCACACTACTGGTGTCAAGAGATGCACTAGGGATAGTAATATTGTGCGTCATGTACTTGCTACTAGTGTTGTAAGTGAATCAATAAAAAAACAATGTTTGATTATGCAAACAAGTCGAATGTTGCAAGTTAATCGAAATACTCTAATGAAAGCAATTGAAAGATGTAATATCCTTACATCACTCAATAATTCTAATTTTTGGGCATTTTTCGCTAGAGCACCGCGTAAGGACAAAAATAATTTCGATGCTATAAGAGAACTTGTTATTAAATTTTGGCATGATAACACTAGAGTTTCACCTAATACAAGAGATGTTATAAAATGGAGAGTTGGTTCTACTAATCATGAACCATTTCGCACACCAAAACACCACCTCCTCTAGTGTTCACCTTTCCACCCGATGTGATGTGCGGTGCAGTCGGTTCGGTGCCACGACCCACCGTTTGCAAAATATAGTGTTTGACAACCTTACACTAGCTCAAACTGCACTATTTCACGCGTTTGCAAATAGTAGGACAGCGAGAGCACCAAAATGAGAAGGAAAAAACCGAGAGAGGATATTGTAGAGGGTCCCTACACCGAGGTTTTGGATCAGACGAGGCCTCTCTAGGTGTCACAGAGTCCGAGTGATGCCAAAAATCACAAAAATGATGTCTAAATGAGATGAACCCAACTTAAAGGTAAATCCTTTTAATTCAACATACCCATTCAGTCGAAAATATTTAGAAGCCGTCTTCTCACAAGTCAAAGACACGGAACCTTTGGTTGGTCATAGTGGAGAAGAATCTAATTCATACGAAGACCAAAACAAATTAGATCTTGCTTTCTTTAATGAGCTCCTTTACTACAATAGAGACGAAGTACTTGCAAGAGTCCTTGAGTTAGGAGGTAGACTATTACAAGAGTATGAAGTGGCAATTAAGACCATGAATCACAAAGCAGAAGATCCAAAATGACCATCCCTCATACAAATGGACATCCATTTTAATACAGGTTATTCTTCCACTTTAATAAAACGTAAAAAAAATGTTGAGAATCACCCACCAAAACCAACAAGTGATTCAGGAAAACCATACTTTAAGGCTTCACGTAGATTCAAGATTGAACATAGTCACAAAGACTCACCTCCTCCTAGATTTTATGATGAAGATGATCCCTTATTCGAAGAGGAGATCATTCAAAGACAAATACTAAAACTCGCTCAAAATTTAGTGACCTTAGGTTACTTGAATAGGAATATATGCAAGGATAGACTCAAGATATAAAGTTAGGTGAATTTCACATTTATCCATCTAATGAAGAAAATTTCAAAGTTTCTAAAGTGAATCGACCAATATATCACCCACAAAGGAAAAATGATTCAACAAGAGTTACATTCAATGAAGAATACGCTAACCACTTTACAAGAAATAAATGTAGGACACAATAGAAAATATCTATACAAAAAGCTATTTCCTTACCCATTTGATAAAAATATGTTGCTACAAATATTTGCAAAGAATTTAGACATGGTCCTAACGAGAAGATGGTTATATTCAAATAACCATATCCTAACCATGGAGATAAAAAGAAAAAAAGTCAGATCATGGACAAGCTTGTAATGACTATCGGAATACTACCTACATCTATACAAAAAATGATAAACAATTTTAATCCCTTATAGGATGCATCCATTCATCTAATGAACAAGTAAATACAATTAGGATCTTAGAGAAAAGTTGTGATGTGGCTACAAGACATTCTAGTTTGGTAATACCATTTATCCCCTACCTATTCCACAACAAGTCCAATACAACTTAATAGAATAATTGGAAAAGACACCGGCCAGAATTTTGATCCTATATCTCCTCAAAATCACCATTTCTCATAGGAAACACTATGTCGGTAGACATCGATGATCCCGTGCCATCTTGATCATGTGGAAGGAAGAAGATGTCCCAAGCAAATGTGTGAAAACTAGTTAAACTTGAACTTTTATGCCATAAAAAGTATTGAAGTAGATTGGCAAGTTGGGTGAACAAATTGTGTGAAGGGCACCAACACTCAGAGTAATAGATATGAGTAGCAACAAGGATCTTACTGAAAACTTGGAATTTTCTAGCCAAAGATAGGGGTTTGGAAGACCACTTGGTAGCTTTCTGCTCCACCCTCCTAATAACATAATGCCACAAATTCATAGAGCCACTATTAAAGCCATAAAGAATTCAAAAAAATCTGATTTGGCCCCATGGATAATCCATTTCTAAGGGTAGTCCTTCAACTAGTCCAAAGGAGACAAATAACTTTGTTGATAACCCAAGGTTTAAGCCATTTAAATATGTGAACAAGAAGCCAAATAGAAAGTGTCAAGACATTTAAATACCCGGGAAACATTATGCTCTTATTCAACAATAATTAGAAAGGGATCATTAGTGAACTAGCTAATGATAAGTTTAGTTGCATGATCCGAAAGGAAAATCTCCTGAATCGACATTGGTAAGATTTTGAGAAATTAAATAACCCGAGTGCATCAGCGGCAAACATTAACAACGTCATACCAAGAGGGCATCCCTGTCTAGTAGAGGAAAAATGTTGATGGAAGTGCAATGGTGAAAATTAATGGTGAGTTGGACAAAATCATTCGAAAACAAGGTGCTAATGAACGATTAAAAGAAATCACCAAAGCCAAGGGCTTTGAGCATGATAAGGATGAAATTCCACGCAATGTGATCATAAGATTTCTCAAAATCAATCTTGAGGAAAAGATTCTTCGCAAAGAAACCAAAGCCCATTTCATGCCTTCTCACACCGCGATAATATTACCTAAGATGTAATGGCCTTTGAAAAAACCATTCTACTCGTGCCTAATGATTTTCATCATAAGATCAGCAATGCATAGTGGCAACGCTTTGGCAAGAATTTTGTAATAAACATTCAACGGGGTGATTGGTCACCAATTATTCATCATTTAGGGTTTCCTACTTTTGGAATGAACATGATGTCTCCTTCATTAATGAAATTCCCAAGAGAGAAAGTTTGGAGAGCTTCATTGCAAACCTAAAGCAGATCAGTTCCTACAAAACACCGGATCGCTTTGCAAAACTTGCTTGGGATACCATCCATACCCGAAGACTTGTCATTTGTAAGATAGAGAAAGGCTATATGAAGCTCCTCCAAAGTGAGAGGGGTGTCGTGGCGAGGAAAATATCTGGGAAAATGTTTATTAGGCACCACATCAATACATTTCTGCAGAGTAGTAGCACTCTCAATTGAATAATCCTAAGCATGAAAAATAAGATGGTAGTGCTTGAAAATTTTATTAGTGATCTTTGGGAGCTTAGTAAGCCATTGCTAAGAATCATAAATAGATTTTATTTGTTAACAAACATACTTGGTCCAGAGGGATTTGAAAAATCTTTTAGAGGCTTTATCTTCCACCCTAAGCAAGTGAAGTCTCATTTGGATCTACACACCATCGAAAAATGGTATTCAATAAGTTTGAGCTTGTGCAAAACCAGTAGCTTGGAACTAAAGATGAGAATCAAAAGGATTTGAATCGAGAACTAGATAGATTATTCCAAATTCCTTATGCAAATCCAAATAGGCGCACCAATGAACTTAGGCCACATATTTAGTGAACCTATAGAAGAACCTCATGGTGCGGTGAATCACCATCTCCCACCACGAAATTAAAATGGTATAAAATGGAAGATGTGTCGTAATGTTCCAAATTTTGGCAATGAGCGGGACCGTTCAGGATTACTCGAAAAGAAAAATTAAGATAGAATTGATTTTGGGCACCTTGGGAGGGCCCCTTGAAAACAAACTTATATTTGATCAAGTGGTGGTTTAACAAAATCACTTATGACCATACCTTGATAACAAAGGATCATAAGTGATTAAAAATAAAAAATAGGGTTGTTGTGAAAGAAGTGCATGATAGATTCATGTTAAATCCACGATCATATCCTTCTTAAAGATTGGTCCAAGTGAACCGTACTTGGTCTTTAAATTTCTTTTGATATACGAGTAAAGGATCGAAATGTCCTATTGTATTTTAAAATAATACCGTGCCACACATTCACCAATACATTAATGCATAAGAAGGGTGCCACATTTATCATCCCGGTGCTCCATATTAAATTTGCCACACAACAACAAGTAAAGAAAGGGTAATTTTTCACCTAAAAATTTCCATAATATTATTATTCGGGACTATCTATTATCTCTCAAAAATGCACCTGGCAGAGAGATGGCAGTAGGTTTTCTAAGTCTGCAATAGATCTCTCTCTCTCTCTTGTAGATACAATGGGGACACCTCAGGTCTGTGGGTATACCTATTTTGAGGTGAACCTCCGAGGTTAAAAGGTCGGTTCCTTATTGGTGTTCACTAAACTGTTTTTGGGAGTTTAAGGGAAAAATATGACTATAAATTTAAATAATACTAAGGTGATACACCAAATTTGAGATGAGAACTTGACTGAGTGACATACACAACTGATTTATGAAGAATTCTTTAGGTGCACGAACCAATTAATACTTTCTGTAGGAAATAAGGGAAAAACACTTAATTTTTGCCAAGGGAGAATCACAACAACACTAGTAAGCTAATATGCATGATAATATTTAGCAAGAAATGGTGAATTTGCAGTAGGGTAAAGTGATTAATCAAGGAATATTGATTCACAAGATTAATATTGACATACACAAGAGAATAACTTGGAAAGGAAAGAATAATTCACAGTAAATTGCTTGATACTCATATCAAAATTTCTCTGGGAAAATATCTAAAAATTCCCCCTTTTGTGCTTTGTAAGAGCACACAATATATAGCAAAATTTCACCCCCTTCCTAAAATAACCTAAAAGTTGTACTCACCCATGTATATTAATTTTACCCTTTATTTAATAAAAATAAAGGAATAAAATAATACAAACTAAAGTATGTGATAAAAATAGGAATTATTAGCCTTAGATACAAAGATAGTCAAACCTGAAGTTGACTATTCTATTTTAAGAAAGAAAGGTGAATAGTTTGCTAAAATTAATAATTGCTTGCTAGCAAGTCTTCTTTCTTTACACATGAAAAATCGAATGATCTTCTGCGTTCTATCATATTGTGAAGGCATGCAAAATATCATCTCCTGTGCGCAGGAAAAAGGATGCAACCTTTAGCACTTGGGCTTCGCACTTGGTCATTTCATTTGGTTTTTCATTTTGTTGGCGAAGCCACTGGCAAATTTTTCCTCACCCTGCATTCTTGATGAAATCATGGAGATCTTGGAGGTCTTTGAGCTCGTATTTTTGTTTTGGAGACCTTCGATGCCATTCAATTACAACTGGCTGTGCCTTTTTGAGGAGCTCGAAAGGTATTCTTTTAAATTTCATTCCTGTAGCTCGACTTGTAAATCTGATTTTCTCTTTTGAGTATGATATAAAGATCATTTAATCTATTTCCTTGTTATTTATCCTTTGTGGACCATTCAAATGATCGCTTGCTTCGGTTTTCTATCCGGTTTTCGATTCAGTTGCAAATGAACTCAAATACGAGTTAGCAGATTGAAGTTCCACCATCATTTTGCTTGTTTATTTTGTTTTCGTCTCTGGCACAGTGAGTTCCAACACTGTTTTCTATTTTCCTTTTGAGTTTGAGTTTTAGCTCTGTAACTCTAAAACATGGAAATACTAATCATAATCTTCGAAACATGTACTTCTATTGACCTGCTTTTATTCCCTTTGAAGCTCGGATAGTTTTAAAAGCATGTAGTAGCTTAAAAACATGTATTTCAATTTTGTTTTAAATCAAAAGTCAATTTTACAAGGGGAGACTCTGGCAAAAAAATTAATCCTCTTTTCTCTCTCCCTTTTCAAATTTCCAATCTTGATTTGCAAAGTATGTCTTTCTTGACCCATCTCGATGCTTGATGCTTCCTACAAATCATCTAAACTGATGCTTATTCCCTTTTATTCTTTGCTTTCCTCTTAACCGGATAAAGCTGATTTCATTCAATGTTAACTGTTCTGTGAAATTCAGAAATAAGTTAGAAATAAATAGGCTTTTTGGCCTCTCTTGTATCCATGTGGTTTATTTCTTCTTCTTTCCTTCTTCTGCAAGTTGTTTTCCAACTTACTTCATGTGTTATTTCCCACATCCTTTTCTTTTACAAGCTACTCCACTTCTCGCCTTTTCTAACACAATCTTTAGCTTCTTTGATTTTCTTTTACCATTCATTAAACTTAATGTACTCTACTTTTTCCTTTCACTGCTAGCCTATCGTATCTCTTTCTCATCCTGTGTCATGCATTTCTATATTTATTTCCTTCAAGTACCATTAGATACATTGAAATTAGAATATGTATTTGCTTTAGAACATGAGTATTGGAATAACATTGTACCCTGAGCTCAAAATTTGTGAGATACTACTCTTGCCTTACGGGTAAAAGAAAATAGAGATGGAAGCGGAAGATGGAAGAGTTGAGATGGAGATGGAGATGATGAGGAGCGGGGATAGAAGACGAGATAGGTAATGATGGGTTCCTTTTTACTCCTCTACTCTTGTTCTTTAGCACATGTAGTATCCTCATTTCCATGTATATGATGAGGCACTTAGTCATATCACACGGCTCGTGTGGGAAAACTTATGATCTCTTATGAATAAGCATTAAATTGAAATAATTAGTTGATTATCTCTTTCTACATTGATTTTCCTTTGATTGTACAATGATGTAGGAAACTCAATATCTCAATAAAATGAATTAACATAAGGGATAATCTTAAAGTGAATACTGTAACTTCCCTTTGGATAACCATTGAATGAGATGTGCCTCCTTGTATGTTGTTTGATTGTCTTAGCCTATGCCTTTCAACTTGACTCCTTCCCTGCTACTTACATCTAGACATTATTGTCACCATTTTTTTGTCAAGTATTTTCTTGACGTAAGTAGTAGGAAAGGAGTCAGTTGTAATCATTTATGACAGTGTAGATGGATGCAATCTCATTAATCACAAACAAATTAATGAACATAGGATAATAAATTTAATAGGCACAAGGATAATAACCGTGAATTTGATTACTTGAAAAGCGCCACTATGTCTACTATTCCAAAACTATACACCTCACATACTCTACAATCCAGTGTCTTCATCAAGATAACACCACTGTCCTTCAGGACTTGTGTTATTTTGATGAGGATATTCATGAAATTGCAGACTATGTGATATGTTACATTTTGTAACAGCACACATAGCTACTGATTTCACTTAATCTCTTTCACAAATCAACAAGAATAAAATAATCTTATGTAAATTCCCTTAGCTTAGGTATACTTCACCAAGGCTATCCATCGTAACAAAGTTTTGAGTTGCCCATTTTTGTACAAGTGCAAAAAATGTCAACACTATCATTAGGGCATAAATATTAATAATACCAGAAGAAAGTTCATTAATACTCATAATCACCCACACATCCTTATTGCTGGGGTCCTGGCCCGAGGTAGTGATTAATATCGAAACTTTCGGCATGATGGAAAGGTTAGCACCAGCTATACCTTCAATATGCTACATGTGAAAATAGGTAAAATATGGTGCAATACAGGTTAGAGTGTTACGAGGGAAGAAAATGTTGAATTCCTATAAACAAATCATATCTAAATTGCTAATTAATTAGCAAGATAAATGAAGAGAGAATTTTTTTAGGGCTTTTTCAAACCTCGAACATTCCATGACATGATACTAATGAAATATTTGACATATCGAATTCCCCCTACCCATCAAGAGTTTTAAATACATCACTTTTCTCACACATGAAATACAAATAAAAATTCCCGTTTGACATTACACTTGTTCATACTTCGGTGACCTTGTTCATAAGCGTTGAACATTGTTATGCTTATTTTTATCTTTGTTGCCTTCTCCCTTGTCGCAGAAATATTTAGCATTCTCCTCTTCGTCATGTCTGCTTATGTCATGTAAGATTTATTTTATGATTTAAAGACATCTAAGTTTTAGTGGTAATATGTTCAAAATAAAGCATAAAAAAGCATTCCTTTAAAATCGACTATGTGGGTTTGAATCTTGCATGAAATATTCTATATTTTTGGGGTTTTGGGTGAATGCAAAGTGCGGATTCAATGTCAAATTTTGGTACTTGCTCGATATGGATTTCTATGTGGTTTTGGTTCTTTAAATAATGTTTTCCTCTTTTATAAGCTGCGACATTTGAGTTGTCATTAGTGGTTAAAGGAGTGTTTGAATCGAACCCTTTCGCCTTCGATTCTGAGGAATGAGGTGCCTAAAAATAATATTTTATGGTAGAAATTCTTTGATGTTAAATTATACTTGAATTCCCTTTTTAATTTTTAACCCTATGATTCAACTTGCCTTCCCATGAGAAGACTAATACAATCGATACACAGTGTTTTATTCGTTGTTATTCTATTAGATAATTGAGACTTGTTTGATAAGAGGTATTAATGATCTCCTTTTTTTTAACTCAATCCAAGTTGACTGTCCTGAAGATGTTTATTTCGTAAGTAAAATCTTTATCAAAAATTTTGGAAACATGTGGAGGACAATTTAGTCTTATTGATGAAGTTGTGTAAATATGTTCTCCTTAAGTATTGTTCTAACCGAACTTGAATACTATCATTTGCATGGATGTGTTATACATATCGATGTTGTGTGATTAATTTTCATGCATGCATGCACACACACACATATAAAGAGGAAAAGTGGAAAATAAATATAGTGATAGTTAACATATTACATGTTCTAATACTGAGACTCAATAAGAAGTGATTCAAATACCTTTCTCTCTCTCTTTGGAAAAATTTAAGGTCGGTATTTATTATGGCTTGCACAGAGTGACTATACCTTAAGGTTATTGTTAGGAGTTACGTTAATTAGTGGAAAATATAAGAAAATTAGATTACCGCTTTGTTGAGTGACCTTAATGGATTATAGGAATTCTAAGAATGGTTTAGTGTTTCTTGGTCAATGTTGTTAATTTTTGATACCTAGTCATGGTTCCCTAGAATTGTTGTCTCTTGGGTTCGTATGCCATGTCGAATACCAATGATGTAACTATGTATAGTTTTAAAAAAAGGAGTAATCGTAAGATTTTCTCATGAGGTAAAAATGTTGTGTTGTGAACCCTTCTTTGATATAGTGACAACGTAATTTTTTAAAACATTTTAAGAAGGGTGGGTAATCCTTTTAAAATTTCGTATGAGTGAATTAATATAGATGTGACCTACTTGATAACAATTAATTCCATAATTGATCAAAGAGGGAACTATCCCTTGTAAAATAAAATTATATACCTTGTTATCCCTAGCTAAACTAATGGACATTATCTTTTGGGTGAATTCTTAAATGATCATAAGGTGAAATCTATGGTTAGATTTTAGAAGATAATAAGATTTATTAAGTAGGAGGAATAGTTTAGAAACCATGCAATCTATCTCTCAGCCATTTGCAAGGTAAATTGTCTTCTTTTGTAAAACTCATCCAGTGAAGCCTAAGTGAAACCTTTAATCATTCTGGATAAATTCTCAAGCTTCAATAAAATCCTGGTTGATAAGTGGTTTTTGCTTTGATCCATTCTTGAAATAGAGCATTCCTTTCATGATATTGTTAAATGTTAGCTTACTGTTGCAATGGGTAGTCTTAGCATGCTCAGTTCTATAAACCGACTAAAGTTAATACTTGTGTAGATGGCTTGTTCGTGTTGATAAAAGAAATATTTGTGAAGGTTTCATTGGGTTGATTTATGAAGTTTCTTGTTCAAATGTCAAATGTGTTGTGAATCTTGTAATGGTGCTTGTAAAGGAGTTTAGAAGGCCTCTTTCCTTGGATTATCGGTATTTGTGAAATAAAGTTGTCTTGTCCTTTTGTAGCGAAACATGTAATTTGTGAGGAAAGGAAATCAATCATCCCCTAGTTCATGTACTCTCCTTATGATATTATTTCAGTCATAACAATGTTGTAACATGGCTTGACCAAATTGTTTTCTTTTTCTTTCTCGCCTAAAGTTATTGTGAATCTTGTGATACCTTTTGTTTGTGTGCCATGTTGAATAGAAATTTTATAACCGTGTTTAGCCCTCGTGTTTAACAATGGTTGTTTCTTCTCTCATTTAATAAAACTTTCATGTTTAATAACCCCCACCCCCCCCATGGTCTTTGACTAGTGCAATTCTTTTTATATTTTAGTGAGTGGGAATCCTTCTTCTAAGTTAATCAAAAATAAAATAAAATGAATTCATAGATGAATCAATAAATAAAATAACAATGAAATTGGGTTTCTTGTTGATAAATTTAAGAATCTTAAATTGGAAAGAAATGAGTTTTCTACCAGTGTAAAGAAACCTACCCTCGTTAACCTTAACTACGGATTAAACTTTATCCTCTTTGTCGTGAAACGTTAATTATTTCTAAAAGTATTTTTGCTTGTTGTCTTTTGGGGACATAGTCATATCTTAGTTAGTAGGGGAATTTGATTAAGGATACTCTAAGACTTATGCTCTTCTTTGGGGACCCCATGTGTTTCCTTTGTCGTACTTAATCAAGAGATTGCTAAATGAAGCTTTTACCCAAATCTAGTTGAACTCTTAAGTATTGTTAAAAGGCTGGTTAATAACTAAATAGATCATAATGAAATAAATTTACCTTCTCTCTCTCTAACCATTTCCTTAGTACTTTGTAACAATTCTTAAAGTAATGATAAAATTTTGATCCTTTCTCAAAGGGGCTTTTCATTCGAACCTAAACCGGTACCTCCATCAATGGAGCTTTCGGTCATCTCCTTTTTCCAATAGAGGTTAAAACGAGGATTTTGTAGCTTATGGTTGTTTAGATAACCTTGCGAGATTTGTTTCACCCCACCCCTTGTTGTGTTAATCTAATAACTAATTAAACAAACATTGTCAAAGTAAAGGTGATCCTCTTTCGGTAATTTTTATCTAAGCCTTACGTCTCTAGTATAAAAGAAAAGAAATCTAGCCCTATAAGGAGAATTGTATGAATCATAACATGAATCTTCTAGAGTGCAAATTCAGGTCTTGAAAGATTGTTTTAGTGAATACTTAACCTTAAAGGATTTTTTCGTGGAGTGTCCGAACTATAACTAGGTATTTTTACGGTGTCTTGTCTAAAACAAAAGTGAACTGTCCTTGATGGAAGTTGAGTGTTTCCTTACCGCCCTTGTGGTCATCGTTGTGTCAAGTTTTTCAAGGAGCTAGTCAGAGTAGCCATTGTGACCACTTGTTGTGTAGTGCTATGTTCCAAACAAGTCATAAAAAATTATCCTGTATTTTGCTATGTGGTCTTGTGTGTCTGAAATAGTGGGCATTACACTTGGTATCAGCGTGGAGGTTAATGCTCTCAAACCTATGGGATGATTGGAGTTGTGGTGGAGTTGCATGTTGGTGGTTGATATTGGAAGAGTAATGTGATTTAAGCGTGATGTGAACTATGTCGTAATTGTGATATTGTTAGCGCACATGTTATGTATGTCACTTAGTGTGTAATTGTTAGCATGTTGATGTGTTAAGATGAGAGTATTCTCTCTCCTTTTCAGGAATTCTACGTGAATTTGAGTGTGAAACACTATTTTTTTTTTTGTAGAAGAAATGTGATTATTGATTCGGAGTGTTGGATCCTTTTGGCATTCGTGATGTGTGGGTGTGTCGATATGTTATGTGACTAGGTTGATTGTAGTGGATTGGATTTCTTAATGATGTCATTATCATTTGTGTAGAAATGTGTGTATTTCACGTTATATGGCAAATGGATTTGTATGTTGAATCTGTGTTCATCATAATTGTAGTTCATGTGATATGTAATGATTAATGTCGTAAATTGGGACATATATTGAGTATATGATCCCTATCGTGATGCTGATTGCACTTTGGGTGTAGCATGTGGTGATGTGATATGTTGTAATCGTGGATCGTAACGTATATCGAAATATCAGCAAACTGATCTTCAAATCAAGCTTTAGTTGCTTTTTGAAACCATATCGATTTTTTCTCAACGTGTATACCTTTCCTTCATGAATTTCGATACCATAACCTTTTCACGATTCGAAAAAAATTTCCTCTTCAAGAAAACTATTCAAGAATGTTGATTTTACATCCATTTCATAAACCACGCTCGATACTAATTAGTAGATGATGTGATACCAAATTGTGTAAATTACGCAAATAAAATATGAGACAATAGAAATAAAATAAATAATTGCAAATAAAACAGATTATCATGCAAACTCAAATCAACACTTCGTGCATTTATATTTTCTTCAATGCTATAGCTAAGGCGCAATGCAATTTGTTTATATATGTGTGTCGTCTTCCTTGTCGAGCTATGGCTCAATAGAGTCTCTATGTGTATATCTTCTTTCTTGTTAGAGCTATGGCTTAATAAGTCCAGGTGCATCTACTTCCATGTCGAGCTTCGGCTCAATACAATCTTCGAGTGTCTTCTTCCATTTGAGCTATAACTCAACAAAATATCTAGGTGCATAAATCTTCTTCCATGTCGATCTTCGGCTCAATACAATATGCGTGTGTCTTCTTCCATGTCGTAGAGATATGACTCAATACAATCCTTATGTATGTAAAACACTTACAATTTCCTCCTTTATATTAAGGTCTTCATGGGAGAAACTATTTATTTCAAACACCACTCACATCGCGGAGCTTCTTCGCAAAAGGGGTTACATGTGCAATGGTATTGCTTTCCTTCCATGGGAAATGCAAACTTATAGAACACCTTGATGCATCGCTTAAGCCGATTTGGGTCCGACATCTCTACTTCCCATTTGATTGGAATGTATCCTTTGAAAAAGGTTGAAGCATAATGGATCCTTTGATTTCGAGTGACTTCATTTTCGTATCTGCACATTGTAATGCAAAGCATGATAAGGGATATTCCCTCCGCACTATTTCCCACTAAAAATCATCGTAAGAAGTTGGTGTAAGATGTAAAACATGTGATATTGTGCTATAATGGCCTGCATATGGACCCATTCAATAGAACTGAAACAAGAATATGATTTCGGTGTGAGCTTGTACCATGTAGATACTATCATGTCATTTGTTTCAGAAGTTACACATGAATATGTGGTAAATGGACCACGCCGATGAGACCAGCACAAATCCTTCTCTCTGTGGAAGTTAAGGAGGAAAACCTACTTCCTCAAGTACAAAGCACTTGTCTAGGAAGGTAAAAGAATACCCAAAACACTAATGTGCAAGTCAAGAACAACATATGTGGAAGGCATGAGATGTTGAGAAGCCTTGGAAGCCAATACATTGGACACAAATTAATTAAATATCTATATTATTCATCCTATTAATTCCTTTTTTCCAATTGGGATCTACTTCTAGTTAGCTCGTGGTCATGTTCATTGTTTCCTTGGCTCGTATGAAACCCATTAACTAAAATTTCATCCTTATTTACTTTCTTATTTCTTCCAGTTCGGAAATACACAAATAAAATTACAGGAAAATACTCTCTCATAAGGGACAAGAGGACAACTTTTTAGTAAAAATGCCCCACTTTCCATTTCCAATTCCCATGGTTGTACACTTGGACCTTACCTTATTTATATTGTGCCATGGTGAAATGATGTTGTGGAAATTTATAGAAAAAGCTAGCAATTGGCAAGGCCCTCAATGGGACATGTAAAATAAGTTAGGAAAAGAGCTTCCCACCCTCTTCGACTCCATGCAACCAATGTCAACTTTACTTTAATAGATCATTGGTGTTGTTTTTCCTTAAAATAAAAGGACAAAAAAAGATAACAAATATTCTTTCTCGGTCAAATCAAATTAAAATGCATGTACTTTGTAGCTTAGTAACATACTAACAATATCATAACAAGAAGACATTTGTGATTTGATAATGTTTTAGAAATCTCAATATTTACTGTTGAAGGCATTTGCATACTTGAATTTTCTTACCTTTTCAACAAAATTTAATTGTGCATAACCTCTCTATCAATGACAATGTCAATGGAAAAACCATGGTGTATAGGTAACAAAAGTGGTGGTGGTTGAAATTTTATAGGTGTCCTTTGAGTCTATTTCTATCTTGCATTTGGAGGGAAATTTAAAACTTAGAACTTATTGAATGCTCACCTATTTTTATTTTGGACCATTTAAGCTCACATTTCACTTGTAATGCCCACATTTTACACACACAAATACAATAGTAAAAATACCGAATTGATTTTTTTATACTTTCATTGCTCACTACATAATGCAACTAGGGTTCCAAAAAGATAAACTCAAAACGCATAAGACACTTACATAAGTCATCGAATAACATATAAACATGAAAACGCCATATACATGTCGATGCCACACTTTCCTTAACGAAAAGATGCCAACAATGACCCAACTACAAGAAAGGGACTCAAGGATTGGCAAACCCACAACACATCACTCCCATGAATACATCTTAGTTACGGTTAACATTCCAAGAACATTATTGTGCGAGGATAATTTTTTCATTTTTCCACCTATAGGTTCTTAAATTAACTTCACATTCAACTCGCAGTTCGACCATTTAGATTATCTCATTATCCCTTACAACAATCTCCATAACTTAAATAATTAATTGGAATATTTCAAATTACATACAAACTTCCTAATTTGCTCATTCTTATGTTAAGCTTATGTTTCTCAAACATTTATTCAATGTTCAAATTTTAACCTTGCTACACAAGTGAATCTGACATGATGTCAAGAAAGAAATCTAAGATTTAAGGAGGGGTTAAATTCAAGATAGATTTTCGAGAAAAACATTCTTCGATCACGGTATCTGTATTTCCCTACCATAATTAAAATAGTTCAAAAACTTGTTGAATCCTTTCAACATTTCCACATCAAGAAATTATATTTAGATTTATATATATCTTTTGTTTTCTCAAAGTTTGATCTCACCAAGGGAAATTCATATTCTTTGTAACACATGAATTTTTTAATTGAGTTATAAGGACTCCAAGAGTGACATTATTCCTAACCTAGAATATTGTTTCACTCTTGTATACTTTACTCTTACATCACTTTAAGGTCTCATTATTAGCATCACTTTATAACAAAAGAGGTATGAAAGTACATGTTTAACATCTTGAAGAAGTGCATGATTAGAATTATTATAAACTACACATGAACCACAAGTGATTTTTGTTTAAGATAAGATCCTAGGTTTCTGCTTTTCATGATTCCGCATGTGAATTTTCTTTTATTCTTAATGTCATAAAATGGCATAACAAGGGATTATGGGACCAAGAATTTAGTTTCCCTGGGTTCTCTAAGGTAAACAAATTTCAAATCAATTTCATTAATTAGGAGTTTCTTACCATATTCTACCCACAAGTTAACCTCCTAAACAACTGAGGTTTAGTTTAATTCCAATTGTCACTCAAGGTTCTATGCCCTACTTTGGATCATATTAAGGTGTGAAAACATATTTACCCAATAAACCATTTGTAAAAGATCAACGTGCTATATTGTCACAAGCCAAAGTAACACATTTAGTTGTGATGAAATAAATAGATCATTAACAAGAGTTTAACTCAAAGTATAACTATTCACTAGGTCCATTTGTGATGTCCTGGTCCCACAAGGAGTTCATTCAATGATTAAGAAAATTCCTATATCTAACTTCGTAAGACTTGGTAGACGACTATGAAACTAGGGAGGTGTTAGTTCTACTTACTCCAGATAAATTTTTCTAGGTCGTTCCTAACCATCGGGTTCATAATGACAATGTTGACCATACCAACCATGAAGATAACACAAACAAGAGGTCTTATTTACCTAAACTAGGATGTTCCATCAAGCAAAAAAAAGTAATTTCAATCTATGGTTTTAATTTCTTCTACGCTAAGAAGGATCACAAATGAAGACAAGTTATGCATGAATCTTGTACTAGGGTTGAAGTCTCGTGGTTATATTCCTTTATTACATTTTCAAGGTAAGAAACACAACACCAATTATTAAATCATCTATGCACACTAGAAATGCACTACAAGATCTTAAATTCAAATTCATTTAACATATATATCCAACCCCCTTTTCTTATTTTCTTTTTTTGTTAAATATACATAAATCTGAAACAAAATGACACATAAGATTAAATGCATATTTCCCAAGGAATTCGTAAAAGTAGCATCTCATGCATATTAAAAATTTCAAATATAAACTTTTATGTTACATTAACTACATTAGACATATATACATTTTCCAATAAAATATATAAATTAAAATAATAAGTAATTAATTATGCCATGCCTTTTCACCATCTTACTTCCATCCTGCAAAACCATGTGAGCATGATATCAACGATAAATCAATGGAATGAAATCCACCCTAGTGTAGCATAATTATCATTTTTAGTTTCCCATTTACATAATAACATTAATAATTTGCATTCAAAAGGAGAAGGTTAGAGACACATATTTATTTCATTTCAGTTCACTTCATTTCTTAACAAGTGAGAGAGAAAGAAATAGGGAAGAGAGAGAAACAATATTTCAGCAAAAGTTCAATTTCACACAAAACGTCACATAGTAGAGTTTCAAGCAATTTATTACAAGTTTCCACAATGGTTTTGCAACCCAATAGGGGACCTACAACTTTCTTTTTTATGTTTTCCTACTAGTTGTAAAAATGTTCAGTAAGGGCTCGGAGGTGAAGAAACCACTTTCAAATGTTGTCCTTTTATGATCAAACACACCACGGGTAAGCTTCTAGGTGTCCTTCTATACACCAAGAATACACAGGAATTGATGAGATTCATAACTGGTGAATGGTTTACGATTGGCGGATAGTTTTCCAAGGCCATCGGTCATAATTGACATAGTTGTAAACGATCAAAAGTTAGCTCAAGGGATCAGAAAACCACGTCCAAAACTGATGTTCAATGGACGAACGAGAAACGAGAAACTTCCTAAAAGTTCCCCTATATATGGATAATTCACGAGTCGATGGGAGAGAACTAGAAATTAGTTCTCAAATGGTGATAAGCTTTCAGAGCCACAATTGTCATAATTAGTCCAGTTTGACCCAGTCAAATTGTGACCAGATGCCTACAAAATGTCATTTCCAAATCAGTAAAGAAGAGTGTTTTTCCAAAAACCGAAGGTTCTAGGTAATTATCTAGGAAAAATACTAGAGATTTGCAAAGCTAGATAGGCATTTCATTTCTCACAATTCAAACAGTGAGCCAATACGAAACCCAACTTTTGAAATTTAGCATCATCCTACAGCCTACAAAATAGTGTATCAAGGCTCCTGAAGGGCATCAAAAAGATCACAAATGATCATTCGACGTAGATTCAAGGATAGAAGTGACTCCTCACATGACAAGGTACACTAAAGGAAACTTAACATCTTTGTTAGGTGTTAGGAAGGTTATTTTGTAAGACTTCGAAAATCGTGATTTATTTGTTTTCATAAGAGAGTGGTCGACATATTTACATGGTGCTCAACTCCAAATTTTCAATAAAAAAAGGGTACTGTAGCAATATGGTTTCATCAGGAAATTTTTTACATCGTCTCAAAATGAGGGTTTGAGTTTATGCTTGTCTACCAAGGAATATTTTAATTAAACAAGCTACAGTATGAGGTATTTTGTTTTGAAAACAAGTTTATTTAAAACTATTAATTCTATGATAATGCTACACTTTAAAATTTTATTTCACTGCAAATGAACAACTAAAGAACAAAATTTATGAGAAATAGGGAGAGATGAACCATGCCTAAAAATTGAATTGGCGAGGCGGAAGCTGGGGAGTTTGACATTGCACCCATCAATTGCACTTGCTTGCAGCCATATGGGGTGTATCCAAAGCTCTAGCCTGAGTGTGCACCGCAACGATTTGATTTATTTGTTTACACTTTGCAGTGACTACCGGAGCCTCCAAAATATTTTGGTTATCTTTTCAAACAAGTCATGTCCCAGTTGAAAGATTCTACTTTTTTTTGACATACTAGTCTGCCAAATCATGAGCAACAACAACATCTAATAAATTTCCTCTCCAATGGTTCTCCTAATCATTTTCAAATGTTTTTGTATTTTGAATTTGAATAATGAATATGTTAATGTTTCATTCATAATTGAGAGTTTGTTCGAGATTATCTATTTTATAGTCAAATTCAACAATTCCTCCCACTACGAGAAAAATGTATTGCATAACCTTGTATGTCTAAATGAATAGAATTTATCTTTTTAGGTTATTCATGGTTTTTTTCCACTATCCATGCTCAATTTTAACCATAGAAAGAAAAAAAGACCCAAATATATCTATCCTTTATAATAAACTTGAGGCAATTACCTCCATTGTCTTTGCTTTAGCTTCGATATGAGATATATCTCGGTATATCTCTATGATGTTGACCACCAAAGGTAGAGCGTTGTCCAATCCTAAGAAGCAAGGAAATAATTATCAATAACACTAAGGATCCAATTTTTGAAGGGTCTACTTCTGCCCTAAAATCAAGTACATGAATAACACAGGTGAAAAATAACTTTGTCGGTAAAGCATTGTAAAAGTGAGAAAATCGACATTATGATAAGAAATTTGTAATAAACTATTCTGCAAGGCATATATTTCTATTAGAAGGCCTAGATAAATTAACCTATAAAATTCAATTCTTTGCAAAGTCTACTCCAACCACCTTCACACGTAATAAGTATCAAAGCACATAGAACCTTTGCCCACTCACACACCAGTACAAAAGAAGTCAAAATTACTTCTCTCCTAGTGAAGCGTTTAAAGGGCAATGTTTGTGCGTCGTCAGACTGAGTGAGAAGAAAAAGATAGGGCTATATCCTTCCCTTATGGCCTTGTGGATCTTCAACGTCATATATCCCTTTAGCGTAATCCCTACAATATCTTGTACATGTTAAAATCCTCCAACTATCCGGTCATTGCTAAATTATAATGTTAACTAGGTTTCACGTGGCTACTACCCTAGGGATCACAATAAATTGGTTGAATAACTATGCAATGAAAGTGACAGTCTAAAATTTGTTGAGATGCCCATTCCCCTGTCAGGGAGAACATGTGCTTCCACATGCATTCCATAATTGCTTTCACCCACTCCCGGTCAAACACACTCATTTCCCACCCTTTTTTTAATAATTTAATTTAGTTAAATAATAATTTATATATTTTTTCATATAGGGAACCAAGTCTCCCTCCCCTATAAGAGCATCATCCTCGATGCGACGTAATATCAAGGTTAAAAGACGGTATTCATGAGCAAGGAGGAAAAATCAACGGCTCATGTCATCAATGAAATGATACTTTTGCCAAAGGGTGACCACTACTAAGAAGAGGGAAAGGTTTGATAATTTCTTAATGTTCTGTGAAGATTGGTAGTTCCAGTGTATATTATTACCTATTTACTCTTTTCCCTTAAGAATATGTATCAATCTAAAGCTCTTAATATTTCATTGTTTTAGATTTTAGTTTTTTTAGTTTTGTGGGTGCCCAACGAAAAATGACATCACAATACTACACATGGCCCGAACACAACACTACGGGTCCTCAAGAAATATTTCTATATACCAACACAATTGTATCACATCAAAAAAACTCAACCAAACCATTGAAAGGAACATACACGGTCCACATAACATAGTAGATGTCACACACACATGCCTGACACAATACTACTCATAACATAAGCATACTATAATAATGCAAAATTTCCAACAATACACATACAAAGGTTTCACAAAACTTGGGACAATAACTGTAGCTACATAGTGTCAAGATGGAAACAAAATCATGCAAAAGATGAGGAGCATGAATCCTCAACATCATAAAACACAACCTGAATCACAAGAGTACACATAAATCATAAAACCAACACCAAACACCTTCCAAAACATCACAAAAAAAATCCATATACCTCCCAAAGCATCACCAACAACTACATGTGCTTGAAAGCATCATAGATAAAGAAACCTCCAAGTGCACTAATCACACACACATAAGTCTCTTATATCTCCCTCAAGTCTCTTATGCCTCCCTCAAGGCATCACAAAACAACTCCATATACCTCCCAAACAATTCCTTTCAATACCTCTTCCTCCGATTGGGATCTAATTTTTGTTGCTTGTGATCATGATCACTTTTTGCTTGGCTCGTATGAAACCCATTAAGTAAAAGCGCATCCATATTTACTTTTTAGTTTGTTTAGTTCGGCTATACACAAATTAAATTATAGGAAAATTCTCTCTCATAAGGAACAAGAGGATAACAACTTTTGTAAAAAATTCCCCACTTTCCATTTCCAATTCCCATGGCTATACACTTGGACCTTACCATATTTATATTGCACCGTGGTGAAATTTCATGTTGTGGAAATTTAGAGAAAAAGCTAGAAGTTGGCAAGGTCCTCAATGGGACATGTAAACTAAGTTAGGAAAAGAGCTCGCCACCCTCTTGGAATCCATGCGGCCAATGTCAAATTTTGTTTAATAGATCATTGGTGTTGTTTTTCCTTAAAATACAAGGACAAAAAGATTAAAAAATATTCTTTCTCAATCAAATCAAATTAAAATGCATGTACTTTGTAGCGTAGTAACATACTAAAGATATCATATCAAAGAGATGTTTGTTATATGATAATGTTTTAGAAATATCAATATTTACGCCTGTTGAAGGAATTTACATACTTGGATTGGCTTGCCTTTTCAACAACATTTAATTGTGCATAACCTCGCTATCAATGACCATGTCAATGGAAAAAGCATGGGTTATAGGTAACAAAAGCGATGGTTGTTGACATTTTTCAAGTGTGCCTTGGGTTTGTTTTTACATCTTACATGCGGAGAGAAATGTAAAACTTAGACCTTATTGAAATCTCATTGATTTTTATTTTGGACCCTTTAAGCTCACATTTCAATCACGTGAATAATGCGCATGAGTTTGAGACAATTAAGTGGAGCAAAAATAACATATATTATTTCAGTGGGAGCAATATACTGTGGAATAGTTGTTGGGAATTCATTTATTTAATTCCCACCTTCTAATTTCTAACTTTCCATTCATGTCTACATCTAACTTATCAAATTAAATGCCCTCCAATAAAAAAATTTCATGCCATAAAATTAAAAAATGGTAAGCTTGATTGACAAATAGAATCTACCTTTCATTGATATGACTATTTGTTTGAGGGCTTCAATTATTTATGGTTGTTCACACACCCCATGTTCTACATTGGAGCGCATATAACAGATGTTATTGGGGTATGAAAAATCTAATTGGTATATTAGGCGTAAGACATGTCGAGTTTTAATTATAACCTTTTTATTTCTAAATTTCTATTCATATCTTCGCATTTTTAACAAATTAAACATCATGCAAGATTGAAATGGGGGCCAAAATGTTCGAATAGAAGTAGACATTCCAATTAGGTCCTAAATATTGGAACTTATGGAATTTCTATTTATTTACTTTGGCCTCTGTAAAATACAAATTACACTGATGTGAGTATTTCAAACAAGCTCAAAACTATAAAGTGGACCATAGATTGTAGATATTTTTTGGGTTGAAACTATCTACATTGTGAAATAAGTATATGATATGTGAATATTTTTTTTTATGAAAAGACATCTTATATTATATTAATGAAATAAAATACAAGATAGCTTTTAGAAAAAAAAGAAGGTAGTATGAGAGCACGCCCCAAAACCACAAACAAACTAGGACGAGCCTAGGAGAACACCAAACAAACTAGGCAGTGCCTAGGAAACCATTAGAGCACAAAATTAAGAAACAAGAACAAACATTCCTTAAGTAGGAGAATCATGATCGTCTAACTAGCCCAAACATGGGAGTTCCTTTCTAGCATCTAAAATTTCCAAACCATGTTGGCGAGTAGGGGAGACCATAACCTTCCTAACAATATGGTGGCGAATGAATCCTCCATTTTTGAGGGTGGGGTGAGTGCTAAGACAAGATGAAAGAACACCGTTGAGATGTGGAGAGGAGTAACAAGATGGGAAGAGTGGCTCTTGGGTGATGTTACACGAGGAATCACCCCAATTTCACAACTGATTATGAAGATTTTCCACCTTGAAAGCAACTTTGTTAGCGTGAACTTGAATCTACAGTAGCACATTGGAGATAACCATATATTTGTTATACACTGAATTTTTTTGATCAACTTCAAAATCCATAAAGGAAAAAACATTTCTTTCTTTCCATATCAAAATAAAATTTCCCCTCTTAAAACATGCCAAATCACTGGGTGAGCATAGGTAGAAGTTATGGTTATCTCCTAAAAGGATATGCTATCAAGTAAAGCATCAGAGCCCGAGAGGAGAGAAAGATGAGTGTATCCAATTCTAAGCAAGATGTGTTTTCAAAAAAAAACTAGAAGAGATACATTAAAGTTTCCAAGTGGTCGTAGAATGAGAACTTGGGAGCCGGGATCTCAATTTTAATAAGTTGAGACCACATGGTAAGACCTTAATGCAAAAACGCCAGAGAAATTGGGAAATTTTAGGCTCCACACAGATAGACCAGCAGTGTCAAATCATTGATTCCATGAAGACGAAGTGGAATGAATTGCCCATCAACTGTTCAGTTTTTCAACCATGGGAAGATGAGGCAAAAGGAAGTAGTATCCTTTACTAGTAGAATAATTACGATTTGGGGTATCAACATACCATTTCAATTCCATCTACCAGGGGTGAGAGGAGCACACCAGTTTGTATAACATATGATCAGGGACCAAATTTATCACTTCATTAATACTAGCCTGATCTGGTTAGCTAGCCAAAACTCGGTATTTAAGCTCAACCACCGATACTAGGATTGAAATTTTTTACGTAATAAGTTTTAGATTTTGTAGATTCCATGCTTAAACGTTTGACACAGGAATCCCTAGGATATCTTTGAAACACTTATCCTGAGTCTGGAATATCGGAGACCACCAGAGAGAATGATTGTTAATGGAGATTCCATTGTGAAAACCATCACCTTTGCATTAAAGCCAAGGTTTGATGCATTCCCATGATTTTCAAATGATTTTTAGCACAAAAGTGCCAACCACTTTAATAGGCACTATAGGAAAACCCTATCCTTTTCATGCAAGGCAGCTATAAGGTGAACCTTCTTTAATGTCATGGCCTGTGAAGCACTTTCCACGCTTTGGGCCGAGAAGCACCGTCCACACTTCTTGGCCTATGATGCATCTAACAATCCATTTTACACAGAGTGCCTGCCCTCTGGCATTGTACGACGTGAATAATCCCTAAACCCCCATAATTGTGGGGAAGGAAACATGTCTCCGAAGCCACTTGATGAAAACCTTTTCTAGTGGACGTGTTGGGCCAAAGAAATCCTTTGAGGAGTTTTTCCATCTTCTAAATAGAGGCTCTAGAAGGAACCCAACATGAACAGTTGTAAATGTGCATGACCATAAGTACTTTGGAATAAATTTGGAATTTTCCTACCAAGGACAAAGGTCTGGTAATCCAATAATCCAATTATTTTTCTCATCCGATGAAGCTTTAAAGGAAAAAGGGATGCCAATAACCTTAAACATTTCACCATGTGCAAGAATCTTCAACTCAAAAGAGGCTAGCCATGTGGGCGCTAAGAGGAAGGATTGTTGGTAGACAGAGGAAGGATTGTTCGTAGAATGCGGTGATATTCCCATAATGATTCCTTAGGTTTTGGTGTGGGCTAGAAAACACCCAAAACCTTCGGCAACAAGCAAGTAGAGTGTAGGCTCTAACGGGAACCATTTTCAAATGAAACAGAACATTTTGAAGGATTCAAAGATGAAACCATTAATAGTGATTTGGGTAGAGGCATTAGCAAATAACATTCTAACTAATTGGATAAAAATGGGGTCGAAACCAAGGTCTTGAAGCATGACAAGGATAAACAACCTCAATCCGATTATAAGCTTTCTTAAAATAAATTTTAATCAACATAGTAGATTGATTGGATCTATGAGCTCATTTCATGCCTTTCCATACCAAAATGATATTTTCAAAGATGTAGCGCCCTTAAATGAACCTAATTTGTTCTAGTTGAATTAAGGTGGGGAGAATATTATGAAGTCGCATAACCACAACTTTGGTGGATTTTTTGGAGACATTTAACAAAGGATAGGCCACAAATAGGTAATTTTCTTTGGATGCCTTGGTTATGAGATGAAGTTAATATTCCCTTTGTTAACACATGGCTACAATGATTGGTTCTGAAACCCCTCGAGATAGACTTGAATAAGGTCTTGCCCAAGTGAACCTCATAAATATTTATAGAATTGGGGGGAAACCATTGTATCTCAAGGCCTTATCATTATCCATTTACATGAATGCATCATGGAGGTCATAAACATGGATCATTCAGTTGCACACCACCTTTTCAACTTGTGAAATCTTGCACGACAAAACAATTAGACATTTTTCAAGGGCTTCTTGTCTATCAGCAGAGGGTTACTAAGCCTAAAAGACTAGCTTATAATATCACAAAAATACTTAAAGCATTGGTTAGGGGTCACTGACCCGAGCTCCACCATCAAATATTTTCCAAATTTGTTGAGAAGGATTTTTGGCTTTGAGAGAAAGAAATAATTCTTTCGAGACTCTGGCTACGCCAATTTTAAGCCAATGCATACGGCAAATGATTTGAGCTCCTAAGTGTTGTAATTATCAGCAATTTGAAATTTATAGCAAAGTTTTATAACTTGAAGCTGTATAGTTTTAGAGAAGGGGTTTCCCTGAAGCACCACCACCACTCAGCTAAGAGTGGAGATGTTAATGGAGTATGAGAGACATTTCGTTTTGGCCAACTGTATGTCATAGATTATAAGGAATCTAGTAGTTTGATTTATAACATCCTCCCACCATTGAGTCCACCTGACATGCATAGGTGGATTAAAGTTCTGACAATGACTTAGCCGTAGAGCTAAGATCCACACACGATTGATATGATTGAGTGTGGGACCATGCTACATCAAGACAAGTATTAAGAAAGAATTGGGCTTTATGAAAAAAGCACGCTTATCATTCCAAGTGATACGAAATGGTATAGGGGAATGATAAGATAGTACAAAATTAGGCATGACCTCAACTAGTATGGAATAAATGCTATCAAAATAAAACATTCTTGAGATGATAGCATGGATCTATCGATCCATTTGAGAACATGATCCAAACCTCCTCAAAGGTTGGACAAGGTGAGCCAAACTTCAAAAGTGGGAGAGTGAGAAGAACTAGGGTCATAAAACCCAACCATATTCTCGTATTAAAACCACACCTCCCTTTCACTAGATATCAATATCATCAACATGTGGCTGCATTTATGAGTGGGTGACTCAACCATATAAAATTTTAACTTATGACCCGATAAGCATCAAAAATTGTTCAAGCTATTTTTTGTAGGAGGTGGCAAAGAAGATGGTCATTTCTAGAGAGCTTAGGAAATAGTTGAGGTGAAATAAACTATGTTTCAATTACCACACCCCTTGGGCTCAGTGCATGATTTTAAAGGGAAAGGAGAGCTCAATTCATTTAGGTCTTCGAGGAGAGTGAGGTTTATAGAGGTGAATATTTATAGATCCAAGAGATAGATGATGGAGAAGGATTTATATTGGATAGTGCTAATATGGAGCAGGAGGAGGAGAATTTCCTTGGGAGATTATAACCACATTGTCTAGTACTCGATGTACAAGGCATTCAGGATTAGAGGAGCTATACATGGTAAATGACTTGTGGTACTCGTTTATAGTGTGGCTAGTCAAAACTTTATATATGCATCGTTGTTTGAGAGATGAAGTTTGTAGATGAAGGAATTTGAGGGATTCAAAATTATAGCTAATTGGGACCATATGAGATGCACATGTAGAGTTCCATAGTTGAGCTTCACCATGGATAACTATATAGTTACCGATGATTTCTACGTTTTTTGTATGGGAGTGACCAACATAGTATTGGGAGTGTAGTGGCTTCACTCTCTTGGTTATTTTTGGACTAACTTTCAGACGATGGAGCTGAAATTTATGTCTGAGGGAAGGAATGTGATCTTGAGGGGATTATCTATAGGAGCACATAGAGTTCTTGGAAATGAGGGAATGGAGAGGAATTTTTGGCATGATGAGATTTTTTTACTATGGGCCGATGTGGAGTCATATGGATGTGGGTTTGACTAGTAGTAGTGCATGAAAAATAGTTACAAAGATTGGTGTCACGAGTTCAAATCATCTAAATTTATCATTATGTTGATAATCTGAGGTTTTGGTGGACTGGAGATCTCATTTTCTTGTTGAGTACTCCAAGAACCAACAGACTTGTGAGATTCAAGATGGTTGTGTATTGGATGAAAACTACAGTTTGGGGGATGAGATGATCTTCTATTAGGGCATATTGTACCTTGTGTCATATTCATGGTTGAGGATGGAGATATTGCGACATATGCATTGTTCTTCCATGATTGGACACTTGAGCTTCGATGAGAACTAAAAATCCATATCAAAGAGGTTCAGATGGCATGGGTTAAGGGAGGATATCCTAAACTTTATAAAGGGATGTACGGTTTATCGTCATTACAAATCAAAGCTTACATGTTCATCATTTTCTGATTCGACAGGGGATAACTCTCCTATATATTTTACTACTTGTAGGCATGGTTGGAATTTCACCCATGTGATAGTCATTGGTGGTACGGATTTGACTCAGTTACCTAGTTATGTTGTACGTTCACACTCATCACAAGAGGTGAACTATGTAGAGTTAACATTATCAATTGACAATTTACTAGAGTCTTGGGATTTTTCCCCAAAAGGAAAAATTGAGACACATTATGGGAATCCTTACTCTCATACGAGTGTGGGTCATGTGGGAGAGTTATCACAATTTTTTCATATACGATTATTTCATGGGTTGATTAGAGAAGTAGTGAGTGCTCATATGATGTTGGTATCAAATGGGATCCGATGTCAGTATCAATGGAGAGTTGTTTTGGGCATCATTCTACTTCACAGACAACATTGTTCCTTATAGAACATGGAGGTCATGATGACTACATGGGGTTGCATAGCTAATTTGGATCACACCAATATTTTGTTGACTGTAGGGTGAGGTGGAAAATTTTAATTTTTAGCATGAAAAGATAATGCTTGGGGTCAAACATTTCTCAAGAGGGGAGGATGTTAATGTCCCCAATTCTGAGCAGTTGGCCTAGGAGGTTTTTCATTACTCTTAGCCTTGGTAATACCTAAGGGGCTAAAGACTTTAGAGGCTATTGGGTATTCCACCTTGCTTGTTTTTAATGTTCTTGCATTGAAATGGGTGTTAAGTGACTTGGTGGGGTTAAAACTTTATGTTTTGACATCAGGAGAGTGACTAATAACACTTTAATGTTATATTATTTTGTGGGGGTCACTTGTGTCCCTATGGTGACTTGGGGGAGGAAAACAGCTTAAGTTGCTTTATTTTTTAAAGGTCAACTTAGGTTCTTGGGCCACAAATTTTGGGGAAAATTATAAAAGGAGATTGGGAGGAGAAAAAGTTATCATTATTGCATACACACTTATGATTTCCTTTGAGCAATTGCTATTTTATTTTTCTATCTTATGGAGTAAAATCCCACAAGAACCCTAGCTTTGGTGGTGAGAGATTTATTCTAAGCTAGCGGGGCATTCTTGAGTGGTGGAAGATCCACCCTAGCTTGTAAATTGGAAGTAATTCAAGGCTGATTTTCAGAGATTAAGTTCATGGTTTTCAACGTGCTTTTTCAAGGACTAGCAATTGGGTTTTCATTCATATTATGTATAGATGTTATTTCAAAAATTTCAAAATCTACCCATATATATTTGAGAAGATATGGATTTTTAAGGTTTTCTAGTTGTCTAGGGTTTTTCTGTGATTTTCTGGTAGTCTTATATGATCTGAAAAATTCCAAATATATTTTCTTAGGGTTATTTATTATCATAGAAAGCTTCCTACAAATTTTCAAATGTTTTGAAAAATATTTTTAGAAAAATAAATAAAATACGATTATTTACCCTAGTGAGTTTTTACGGAAAATATCGATCTTCTATTTCGCTTTATAGTTTATTTTAATTTGTGTGTTTTTGAGTGATATCCCAGAAGATATTTCAATTTAATATCCAACATTCAAATCATGACGTTGTTTTAGCTACCAAATTAAACATCATACAATTCACGACCTTAAAGCCATAGAAAAACAATATCCATCAAGTAATTTCTCTCGTTTGACCATCAATTGGGAAAGCTCACTTGTTGATGATTATCCATGCATCATCGACTTACTTGTTTCAAATACTCTAACTTGAAACTTAAATGGTGCCTACAAAAGTCTACAAGAATTTGAAATTAGACACAATTATTCATGCATTAGTAGTATTGTTCGACCACTCCTTAATCTCTACAAAAATTTTCCTCTACATCTTACACAACATGCATTTTCTCCTTCATTCATTACCCACAAATGTTTTGTCATTGTTAAAGGCATAGGTATCACATTTTCCCCTTTTCACTTTCCCCCTTCCACTTCTTCACCCTTGAACCCCTTCTTCTTCTCCCCTTTTCCTCTCCCTTTACTTATCCCTCACAAATTTAACATCTTTGATAGATCCCCTTTGACGTTTCCATCGTACATTTCACGTACGATTGCTAGTTTTATATTTTATTTTTCAACGCATCATCTAACATCACCATAAATGGTAGGAAAACATTTGAAGTTTATAAAAAATATATACAATGTGATGGAATTGGAAACACAATATGTTTGACTAAATTTGTCACTATATCTTTGAATTAATCAATCACATAGAATACGATTAAAATTTGACTCAAATATTAACTCTAATAATGAATACACACTTGAATTAAATTGCAAATTCATTATCAACACTAAATATAGATTCATTTGTGACTTTGAATATGACTATAACTACAACACTAGTTTATATATACAAGTAATTTTTATATTTCATATTTCAAAAAAATTAATTTTAATTATATAATCATAATATTAATATAAATTTTAATAATATAGATTACAAAAATAATATTATGATAAGCTAGAAATTGATTACACATAATATTCATAAGAAAAGTGGTTGCATCCTTATTTTTGTTCTTATTTTATAATGTGATCATGTAATTCGTTACTTTAATTTGGCTCAATCATTTTTATTTCCCATGTATTTTGTCGATTTGGACTTGAGGCATGTTACAATACCACCTTCCTTTTGTGAGTAGTTGTACTATTCTATTATTAGTAATATAAGAGTCATTTCCTTAGAAAATTAAATAATAATGATAACAATAATAAATAAAACAATGTAATAGTAAATTGAGTGTATTAAAAACATTACAATAAACTAAAATTATTTTAAGTATATTTATTAAAAGCAGTTAAATAGTCAAGATAACTTATTTAACCCCGTACATTTGGAGAATATTACAAATAACATGTTATAATATCATGATTTACCCCACACATTACATCCTACATATTGAACATCTACATTACCCACCACCACTAATCCCAACACTCACGCATATCATCACTTTAAACTAATGTGTAACTAAGAACTCCTTAACTATCTCCATTAGATCAAGAATTGCTAAAAGAACCACAATACTCATTATCCTCACATTGATAGTTTGATTTTTCCTCCACAAAATGTGAAGGAAACATCACTTTTACTATTTGAACTACCCTTTATAATGATAAAAATAAAATATATTTACATATTCGGGGGTGATCGGACAATGAGACAATCCCACAAAAAGCCACAAGAGCACCAAAAATTATAAAACACCACAAAGGATACATCAACATGTCCATAGGACAACCAGAGAGCACATTAAACAAAAATTTCAACACCACCAACATCAAGCACATGTTGCTTCACCAAGAGGAGGGTAGGATAATCCCGAGGAGGGATGAAAGCTCCACTGTGAGGCTTCGCCAAAGCAGGATCCACCTACCAACCATTGTGATCATGATACTACATTTGTGATGGAACCATAATTCCCGAACAAGCGGGAGGAGATTCTACAATGGTCTGCATGGATGGCAGTGGAGAAGCCCATCGCAGAGAGATGGAAACTCCTTTCCCCAGTGGTGGCAGCCTTTAGCCAGGTCCAAAGGATTACAGGAGTGAAGGGAGTTCTCAAGGAGAGGCAGAACAGTGGCTAGTTGAGTAGATCCTATGATGTGGTCCAACTAGTGGCATCCATCAGGGTAGCGAAGGCTGAGGTGGTAGTAACTAAGGTTTCGACGGGACCCAAATTATAGTGCAAGGAACACTGCTCTAGTGATCAAGAAGCTCTTACAAATGAGAAAACTCCAGGGAAACCTTGAAAACTTAAGTTTGACTCTATGTGCCCACGGTAGGAAGAATAATCACCTTGTTATTAGTGGAAAAGAAAGTAATAAACTAATCATGCTTGAAAATTAAAGCATTGTAAGGTTTCCAGATTTGAAACAAAATACAAGATTGAAATAAATGCCAAAGTGTATCAATGTAATGAGGTGAAGAACTGAAGTAACCAAATAAGGACATGCACCAAGGGAAGAAATCAGGGTTATAAGGAAGAAAAAGAATTGATACACCTCTAGATTATCTAAGAGCAAAGTGATAATACCAAAAGATGTGTTTAAATGACTAAGGGTGAGAGAAAAAAGGACAATTATGATTAGAGATGCCAATATGACTAAGCCTTTCACTTGCAAGAAAATCTTGGAAAACAAGACACATGAGAAAGTGGTTAACTTTAGGCTCAAGAACAGAGTTCCAAGTATGGGAAAGTTGTCGAAGCCAAGTGGAATCTGTAGAGTGTGACCCCCACTGAGCATTAAGCTTATAAATGCCATGTTAAATCAGGCTCAATAATTGATAAATGGTTTGAGTGTTGTATCAGAGGAAGGCTATTTCCTAATTCCACCTCTAGTCATGCCACCAAGTTGTAGGATATTGAAGCCCAAATATATGGAGAATAACATTGGGAAAGAGCTCTTGAATTTTACAGATAGATGAAAGGTCTGAATTGGAAAAAATGTATTTCTTCTTGAGATCAGGCCAACAAATTCAGTCTCTATGGCTCACTAAATCCCGGATGGTATGAATTCCCTAATGGAAGAGTTGAATCAATTTAATGCTCATAGTTTCACTAAGCGGAAGATAACCATTATCGATGATAAGAGACCACCAAATTTTCTACGAGTAAAAATAAATCCCTGTGTGAAATCCATCACCAACTCATTGCATCAAAGGTTTCACCTACTCAAAGGATTTCCAAGTACTTTTGGCAATAAAGGTACCAGTGATTTTTAAAGGAGCCAAAGTGATAATAATAGTATCTAACCCAATATTGTTCTAGTACTTATTTCTGTAAGGTGCTCCATATTCAATATAATGACGCAATAGAATTTTCTAGGCTTGATTTCCTGATAAACACTGGATAACCCATTTAGCATATAAGGAAACACTATGTCGGTAGACATCGATGATCCCCATGCCATCTTGATCATGAGGAAGGAATAAGATGTCCCAAGCAGCTGTGTGAAAACTAGTTAAACTTGAACTTTTACACCATAAAAATTATTGAAGTAGATTAGCAAGTTGGGTGAACAAATTGCGAGAAAGGCACCAACACTTAGAGTAATAGACATGAATAAGAACAAGGATCTTACCGAAAACTTGGAATTTTCTAGCCAAAGATAGGGGTTTAGAAGACCACTTGGTAGCTTTCTGCTCCACCCTCTTAATAACATAATGCCACAAATTCATAGAGCCACTATAAAAGCCATAAAGAATTCCCAAAAATCTTATTTGGTCCCATGGATAATCCATTTCTAGGGGTAGTCCTTCAACTAGTCCGGAGGAGACAAATAACTTTGTCGATAACCCAAGGTTTTAGCCATTTAAATATTTGAACAAGAAGCCAAATAGAAAATGTCAAGACATTTAAATACCCAAGGGAAACATTATGCTCTTATTCAACAATAATTAGAAAGGGATCTTTAGTGAACTAGCTAATAATAAGTTTAGTCGCATAATCCGGAAGGAAAATCCCCGAATTTGACATTGGTAAGATTTTTGAGAAATTAAATAACCTAGTGCATCAGTAGCAAACACTAACAACGTCATACCAAGAGGGCATCCCTTTCTAGTAGAGGAAAAAATGTTGATGGAAGTGGAATGGTGAAAATTAATGGTGAGTTGGACAAAAGCATTCAAAAACAAGGTGCTAATGATCGATTGAAAGAAATCACCAAAGCTAAGGGCTTTGAGCATGACAAGGATGAAAGGCCACCCAATGTGATCATAAGATTTCTCAAAATCAATCTTGAGGAAGAGATGCCTCTGCAAAGAAACCCAAGCCCATTTCATGCCTTCTCACACCGTGATAATATTACCTAAGATTTAATGGCCTTTGAAAAAACCATTCTACTCAAGCCCAATGATTTTCAGCATAGGATCCGCAATGCATAGTGGCAACGCTTTGGCAAGAATTTTGTAAGAAACATTCAACAGGGTGATTGGTCACCAATTATTCATCTGTTTAGGGTTTCCTACTTTAAGAATGAACATGATGTTTCTTCATTGATGAAACTCCCAAGAGAGAAAGTTTGGAGACCTTCATTGTAAACCTGAAGCAGATCAAGTCCTACAAAAGACCGGATCACTTTACAAAACTTGCTTGGGATACCATCCATACCTAGAGACTTGTCATCTGTAAGATAGAGAAAGGCTGTATGAAGCTCCTCCAAAGTGAGAGGGGCATCATGGCGAGGAAAATATCTGGGAAAATGTTAATTAGGGACCACATCAATACATTTCTTCGAGTAGTAGCACTCTCAATTGAATAATCCTAAGCATTGAAAATAAGACGGTAGTGCTTGAAAAATTTATTAGTGATCTTTGGGAGCTCAAGAAGCCATTCTAAGAATCATAAATAGATTTTATCTATTGACAAGCATACTTGGTTCGGAGGGATTTGAAAAATCTTTTAGAGGCTTTATCTTCCACCCTAAGCAAGTGAAGTCTCGATTTGGATCTACACACCAAGGAAAAAATGGTATTCAATAAGTTTGATCTTGTGCCAAATACTAGTAGCTTGGAACTAAAGATGAGAATCAAAAGGATTGGAATCGAGAACTAGATAGATTATTCTAAATTCCTTATGCAGAGCCAAATAGGCACGCTAATGAACTTAGGCCACCTATTTAGCAAACCTATAGAAGAACCTCATGGTGTGGTGAATCACCATCTCCCACCACGAAATAAAAATGGTATAAAATGGAAGAAATGGCGTAATGTTCCAAATTTTGGGAACAAGCGGGAACTTTCCAGATTACTCGAGAAAAGAAAAATTAAGATAGAATTGATTTTTGGGCACCTGGGAGGGCCCCTTGAAAACAAACATAAATTTGATCAGATGGTGGTTTAACAAAATCACTTATGACCATACCTTGATAAAAAGGATCATAAGTGATTAAAAATAAAAAATAGGGTTGTTGTGAAAGAAGTGCACTGGCCGATTCATGTTAAATCCCGATCATATCCTTCTTAAAGATTGGTCCAAGTGAACCGTACATGGTCTTTAAATTTCTTTTGGTGTCTCGAGTAAAGGATCAAAAAGGCCCTAATGTCTTTTAAATAATACCGAGTGCCACACATTCACCAATACATTAATGCATAAGAAGGGTGCCACATTTATCATCCCGGTGCTCCATATTAAATTTTCCACACAACAACAATAAACAAAGGGTAATTTTTCACCTAACCATTTCCATAATATTATTATTTCAGACTATCTCGTTATCTCTCAAAAATGCACCCGGCAGAGAGATGGCAGCAGGTTTTCTAAGTCTGCAATAGATCTCTCTCTCTCTCTCTCTTAGATACAATGGGGACACCTCAGGTCTATGGGTATACCTATTTTGAGGTGAACCTCCGGGGTTAAAAGGTCGGTTCCTTATTGGTGTTCACTAAACTATTTTCTGGGAGTTTAAGGGCAAAAAATGACTATAAATTTAAATAATACTAAGGTGATACACCAAATTTGAGATGAGAACTTGACTGAGTGACATACACAACTGATTTGTGAAGAATTCTTTAGGTGCATGAACCAATTAATACTTTCTACAGGAAATAAAGAAAAAACACTTAATTTGTGCTGAGGGAGAATCAACACAACACTAGTAAGCTAATATGCACAATAATACTTAGAAGGAAATGGTGAATTTGTAGCAGGGTAAAGTGATTAATCAGGGAATATTGATTCACAAGATTAATATTGACATACACAAGACTGCAGAATAACTTGGAAAGGCAAGAATAATTCACACTCAGAGGGCAAAACTGGCAAAAATTGCTTCAGTACTCATATCAAAAGTTCTCTGGGAAAAATCTCTTAAAAATTCCCCCCCTTTTATGCTTTGCAAGAGCACACAATATATAGCAAAATTTCACCCCCTTCCTAAAATAGCCTAAAAGCTGTACTCGCCCATGTATCCTAATTTTACCCTTTATTTGAATAAAATAATACAAACTAAAGTATGTGATAAAAATAGGAATTATCAGCCTTAGATACAGTATAGTCAAACTGAAGTTGACTATTCTATTTTTAATAAAGAAAGGTGAATAGTTTGCCAAAATTACAAATTTCTTGCTAGTGTGTCTTCTTTCTTTGCACATGCAAACTCGTCATCTTCTATGTTCTATCCTATTGTGAAGGCATGCAAAATATCATCTCCTGTGTGTAGGCAAAAGGATGCAACCTTTAGCAATATTTGCACAATAAAATTGAAGTGGGGACCACCTCGATTTGTTTGAAATTTTGGATGTTGCCACCTTTGTGGACTAGGCAATTTGCATGTGTTTTTGATAAAAGGGGACCACCCTTGGTCATTGGCATGCATAGTTTATAATTCACCTTTTTGGTGATCATGGCACATAATGTGTTTTGATTTTTTGCATTGGTATTATAGTTTCAGAATTTTGAAAAAGTCCCCTATAATGATTAATTGAGGGTCCACGTGGGTTGGCCCCCCCTCTATGATGACTCACCCTTTTGCAAACTTTAGCCTATGGTAACATAACCTTGGGCGGTTTGGCTTGGATTTTGTGAAGTGTTTGGGGCCTTCGATCTTTGTACTGGCATGCATGATGTCGTCGATTCTCCATCTACGATTAGGGTTTCAAACCCCGTCATTAATTATGGTCGGTGGCTTTTAATCGGGGCTTATCACTTGGAACTGTGTGGACCGATCACCATTCGATCCTCCACTTGGCATTTGGTGAATGAGTGATCCTCTAACCATGAGTTAGGGTTTTGAAACCCTAGTTTGATGGAAGGTTTATACACTTGGGCTTCGCACTTGGTCATTTCATTTGGTTTTTCATTTTGTGGGCAAAGCCCGGAAAAAAAAAATCTCACTCTACATTTTTTATGAAAGCATGGAGATCTTGGAGGTCTTTGAGCCTGTATTTTTTGTTTTGGAGACCTTCAACACCATTCGATTACGACTGGGTGTGCATTTTTTAAGAGCTCGAAGGTATTCTTTTATATTTCGTTTCCTGTAGCTTGACTTGTAGATTGGCTTTTCTCTTCTGAGTGTGATCTAAAGATCATTTAATCTATTTACTTGTTGTTTATCCTTTGTGGACCATTCGAATGACTACCTTGCTTCGGTTTTTCATGCGGTTTTTCGATTTAGTTGCTAATGAACTCAAATATGAGTTAGCAGAGGAAGTGCCACCATCGCTTTGCTTGTTTGTTTTGTTTTCGTCCTCGGTGCACGGTGAGTTCCAACCCCTGTTTTCTATTTTCCTTTCGAGCTCGAGTTTTAGCTCGCAACTCGAAACATGGAAATACCATTCATAATCTTCGTAAATACTTTGCATGTGATGTCTCTTTCCTACTTCGTAGTGAAATTTCAAACTCTAATTTTTAAGGCTCCTTTTCGTGCATGAGTTTGATATTTTATAGATATGGCTCATTATTTGGAAGTGTTAACTATTTTTCTGTTTCTCGTTTTATACTCAAACTCTATATGTTCTTCTTTTATAGATACATACCTGTAGTTTTTCATTTACTCCTCCATTCTATAAATGCATAGTTTGTAAATTCTTTCTCTTCATGCAATGAGAAAATTGTAACCCTTGATTATTTGTAAGTGTAAAAGAAGTGTAAAGGACTGACCGCCTTTTGTAGATATAACCATTTTATTTCAAAGTTGACTACATAATTTCCTTTGGTACTTGTCAAATTATGTATTAAGAATCCACTCCATCCTTCCCGTAGATGCATATTTGTAATTTATGACTCGTTCCTTCATTTCGTCAGAGGCAAAAATGCTAGTTTTTGAGTAATTTCTCATTGTAGATGCATGTTTCACTTGTTGAACTCGTCTGGAAAGTATGCTTTGATTGAATACTTGTTGAGCTTTGTAGTTTATTTCTTCAGTTGGAAGATGAATACCATATTGTATAACATGATAGCATTCCATTATGTATAATGAAATAGATGCTCCTTTTCTGGAAAATGAAGAAAATACCTATTTTCCTTTTCTGTAATGACTTTTTATTTTTCATAAGTCATGGTAGCAATTGTATTTCAAATTTTGCATTAAAATATCATTTCTATTTTTCTAGAAAAGTCCATTTTGCAAGGGGAAACTCTGGCAAAAATTTTCCAAAATCCTTCTCTCTCCAAATTCTTATGATTTAACCATTCTAAAAGATATAAACATCTCTCTTGCTTGTCTAATTACTTGAATGAGCTGTCCATGTTGGCTTTACTTGATTCATTGCAACTTCTGAAAATTGTGAAGTAGTTGCCCTTTGATTCACACTTGAATTTGGAAATTAAAAAGAGCTTTTGATAGTTGTAGCATGCTAAGAATCTGGAATACATGTATGTTTCATTTGATCATGATATCAACTTAGAAGTGATGAAACATGTACTTTTCTTGACTGTTTTTATTCCCTTTAAAGCTCAGATAGTTTAGAAAGCATGTAGTAGCTTAAAAACATGTATTTCAATTTTTTTAAAATCAAAAGTCAATTTTACAAGGGGAGACTCGCAAAAAAATTGAGAATCTTGTTTTCTCTCTCCCTTTTCAAATTTCCAATCTTGATTTGCAAAGTATGTCTTTTTGACCCATTCGATGCTTGATGCTTCCTACAAATCATCTGAAACTGATGTTTATTCCCTTTTAGTCATTGCTTTCCTCTTAACCAGATAAACTGATTTCATTCAATGTTGCCACGTGTTCCTGCGAAATTCAGAAATAAGTTAGAAATAAATAGGCTTTTGGCCTCTCTTGTATCCATGTGGTTTATTTCTTCTTCTTTCCTTCTTCTGCAAGTTTTTTTCCAACTTCTTTCATGTGCTATTTTCCACATCCTTTTCTTTTACAAGCTACTCCAGCTTCTGCCTTTTCTAACCCAATCCTTAGCTTCTTTGATTTTCTCTTGCCATTCATTTCACTTAATGTACTCTGCTTTTTCCTTTTCTTTGCACAACCTATCTGTATCTCTTTCTCATCCTGTGTCATGCATTTTTGTATTTCTTTCCTTCAAGTACCATTAGATACATTGAACTTAGAATATGTATTTGCTTTAGAACATGAGTATTGGAATAACATTGTACCCTGAGCTCAAAATTTGACAGATACTGCTCTTGCCTTGTAGGTAAAAGAAAATGGAGATGGAAGCGGAAGATGGAAGAGTTGAGATGGAGATGGAGATGATGAGGAGCGGGGATAGAAGACAGAAAGGCAATGATGGGTTCCTTTTTACTCCTCTACTCTTGTTCTTTAGCACATGCAATATTCTCATTTCCATGTATATGATGAGTCACTTAGTCATATCCCACGGCTTGTGTGGGAAAACTTATGATCTCTTATGAATAAAGCATTAAATTGAAATAATGAGTTGATTATCTCTTTCTGCATTCAGTTTTCCTTTGATTGTACAATGATGTAGGCAACTCAATATCTCAATAAAATGAATTAACATAAGGGATAATCTTAAAGTGAATACTGTAACTTCCTTTGGATAACCATTGAATGAGATTCACCTCCTTATATGTTGTTTGACTGTCTTAGCCTATGCCTTTCAACTTGACTCCTTCCTGCTACTTACATTTAGACATTATTGTCACCATTTGTTTGTCAGTATTTTCTTGATGTAAGTAGTAGGAAAGGAGTCAATTGTAATCATTTATGATAGTGTAGATGGATGCAATCTCATTAATCACAAACAACTTAATGAACACAGGATAATAAATCTAATAGGCACCAAGATAATAACCGTGAATCTGATTACTTGAAAACTGCCACTATGTCTGTTGTTCCAAAACTATACACCTCACATACTCTGCAATCCGGTGTCTTCATCAAGATAACACAGCTGTCCTTCGGGGCTTGTGTTCTTTTGCTGAGGATATTCGTGAAATTACAGACTATGTGATCTGTTACGTTTTGTAATAGCACACATAGCTGCAGATTTCACTTAATCTCTTTCACAAATCAGCAAAGTAACAAAATAATTTGATGTAAATTCCCTTAGCTTAGGTATACTTCACCAAGGCTATCCATCGTAACAAAGTTTCGAGTTGCCCATTTTTGCACAAGTGCAAAAATGTCAACACTATCATTAGGGCATAAATATTAATAATACCAAAAGAAAGGTCATTAATACTCATAATCACCCACACATCCTTATTATCGGGGTCTGGCCTAAGGTAGTGATTAATATCAAAACTTGAGATGATGGAAACATTATCACCACTCTTGCCTTCAATATGCTACGTGTGAGAATACGTAAAATATGGTGCAATACAAAGTCGAGTGTTCTAAGGAAAAAAATGTTGAATTCTGTAAACAAATCATATCTAAATTGCTAATTAATTAGCAAGATAAATGAACAGAGATAATTTTTGTTAGGGCTTTTTCAAACCTCGAACATTCCATGACATGATACTAATGAAATATTTGACATATTGAATCCCTCCGCCCATCAAGAATTTTAAATACATCACTTTTCTCACACATGAAATACAAATAAAATGCCTCGTTCGACATTACACATGTTCATACTTCGGTGACCTTGTTGCTAAGCGTTGAATGTTGTTATGCTTCTTTTTATCTTTGTTGGCTTCTCCTTGTCGCAGAAATATTCAAGCATTCTCCCTCTTTATCATGTCTACTTATGTCATGTCGTTATTTTACTGTTGTTGGCCCTTAACTTCCTTTACGATATTCCTATTAAGGTAAAATCGTGTCCTCAAATCGTCAAGCTTGATTATTCGTCATTATTATTATGAATTATAAATAATTTTTTTATTTAAGTCCTAAAATTAAAAATAATAATAATAATAAAATAAAATAAAATAATAATAAAAATGATATTATTAAGCGAATGGTCAATTAGAAATTACATATATCTTATTATTATTGCCATTCGTAATCGATATGAATATTAATTACCTCTATGTCGTTTTGTTAAAGTATCATTCTATTCGCTCCCATAGACCAAACCTCGTTCCACGATGGAGAAGGGAATTACCTCGTCATGGTGCCATGTTCGGTCCTTGATCCATGTTCGCTTTCAAACATCAACCTCTAGTTTCCTCCCCCTTAGTCATGTAATCCTGCTTGCTTGTCATTTCAATCGTTTAAATTAAAGGAAACTATAATGTTGCTTCATCCAACATGTCATTCATATGCAATTTAACCTTTTGGTCGGTATAGGATCAATTAGATTAATTAGATTTCTTTTCTTGCTATCTTGTGAGTGTGTAAGGAGGTAAAGGGTAGTGCAAGCTTTGATGGGGTTGTTATTTTTTTTAATGCTCAAGTTAATCTTTCCAACTACCACCTATCATTTTCCCCTTCACCACTTTGGCAGTGAAATGTCCCTTATGCGTGGGTTCCAACAAAAAGATATTTTCCTTGTGTGGTTATTAGCTAGCAGTTGGTGGAATAATTATGGTATTCCATTAATTCTTTCAATGTGTATTGATGGGTTTTTTCTTGTTGGCATGTCCCTTTGTTCTGGTGGGATAAATTTGGGGGAAGGGACTTTTTTTTTTTTTTTTTCCTTGCTATGTGGGTGGCGCAGGTTGGACACCTGTTGGGTTGCATATGGTGAATGGGGGACTAGTTTCTTCGCAGAACCTTTTGTGCCTGTCCTGCAATTATGGAAACACATTGAGATCGCATCTCTTTGAAGCCTTTTGTCAAATAGTTACATGCCTCGTGGGTGGTTCCACACCTGGTGAAAATCTAATCCCGATTGTGCTTTGATAGATATCCATGTTCCGCTCTAAAAAGGGTTGGGAGGACATTGACAAGGTTGTGGAGTCTGGTTGTACTCTTGGTAATCACATTTTAATGGAAGCTTCATAGGATTTTGCACTAAACCCATTTTGTGTATAATTTCTTTCATTCCAGTCTTTGAGACCACTTCTTTTCAGACATTTCATGTTGCTATTTTACAGACCTACGCCCTACCTCCGAATCACTACTTGTGTCAAATGTGGAAGCTTTGTAGTGGTGTTTTGGATGCCCTACAAGCTCATGGTTGCATCATGGAAGCTTATTGCAAGCATGTTAAACCTAAACTGTGTAATTTTCTACTACCATTTCTATAATCTCATGAAATTTATGTTCTCTTCTTGAATGGCATCTAGGAGTGCTTTGGTTTGTGGTTAGTTATTGTTTTCTTCTCGGGAAAATTCAAAAGGAAACGTTTCAAGTTTGTCTTTGGCTGAAAATCTTGAAGTTTTTGTGAAGGAAGTAAAAGGAAAAAGTCATTGAGATCTCCTTATCAAGCATGGTTTACTTTTCTCTCATTTTGGTTATTTCATTTCCCAGTAATTTGGGTATTTTCCTTGAGTAAATCCTTTGAGGGATGATCACTTATTTGTTAGATTTATTTTATGATTTAAAGACATCTGAGTTTTAGTGGTAATTTGTTGCAAATAAAACAAAAAAACATTCCTTTGAAATCGACTATGTGGGTTTGAATCTTGCATGAAATATTCTATATTTTTTGGGGGTTTTGGGTAAATGCCGAAATTGTGGATTCAATGTAAAATTTTGGTACTTACTCGATATGGATTTGTGTGGTTTTGGTTGCTAAATAATGTTTTCCTCTTCTATAAGCTGCGACATTTGAGTTGCCATTAGTGGATGAAGGAGTGTTTGAATCGAACCCTTCTCGCCTTTAGTTACAGGAACGAGGTGCCTAAAATAATATTGTATGGCAGTAAGTCTTGGATGTTAAATTATACTTGAATTCCCTTTTAATTTTGAACCCTATGATTCAACTTGCCTTCCCATGAGAAGACTAGTACAACTGATACAGAGCATTTTATTCGTTGTTCTTCTATTAGATGATTGAGACTTGTTTGATAAGAGGTATTAATGATCTCCTTTTTTAACTCAATCCAAGTTGACTGTCTGAAGATGTTTATTTCATAAGTAAAATCTTTATCAAAAAATTTAGAAACATGTGGAGGACAATTTAGTCTTATTCATGAAGTTGTATAAATGTGTTCTCCTTAAGTATTGTTCTAACAGAACTTGAATACTATCTTTTGCATGGATGTGTTATACATATCCGATGTTGTGTGATTAATTTTCATGCACGCATGCACACACACACATATAAAGAGGAAAAGTGGAAAATAAATACAGTGATAGTTAACATATTACCTGTTCTAATACAGACTCAATAAGAAGTGATTCAAATACCTTTCTCTCTCTCTTTGGAAAAATTTAAGGTTGGTATTTATTATTGCTTGTACGGAGTGACTAGACCTTAAGGTTATTGTTGGGGGTTCTGTTAATTAGTGGAAAATATAAGAAAATTGGATTACCGCTTTGTTGAGTGACCTTAATGGATTATAGGAATTCTAAGAATAGTTTAGTGTTTCTTGGTCAATGTTGTTACTTTTTGTTCCCTAGTCATGGTTCCCTAGAATTGTTTTGTCTCTTGGGTTCGTATGCCATGTCGAATACCAATGATGTAACTATGTATAGTTTTTAAAAAAAAGGAGTAATGGTAAGCTTTTCTCATGAGGTAAAAATGTTGTGTTGTGAACCCTTCTTCGACATAGTAACAATGTAATTTTTAAAACATTTTAAGAAGGGTGGGTAATCCTTTTAAAAGTTCTTTATGAGTGAATTAATATAGATGTGACCTACTTGATAAAAATCAATTATATAAGTGATCAAAGAGGGAATTATCCCTTGTAAAGTAAAATTATATACCTTGTTATCCCTAGCTAAACTAGTGAACATTATCTTTTGGGTGAATTCTTAAATGATCATGAGGTGAAATCAATGGAGAGATTTTTAAAGATAATAAGATTTAATAAGTAGGAGGAAATAGTTTATAAACCATGCAATCTATCTCTCATTCATTTGTAAGGTAAATTGTCTTCTTTCGTAAAACTCATCCAGTGAAGCCTAAGTGAAACCTTTAATCATTCTAGATAAATTCTCAAGCTTCAATAAAATCCTGGCTGATAAGTGGTTTTTGCTTTGATCCATTCTTGAAATAGAGCATTCCTTTCTTGATATTGTTAAATGTTATCTTACTATTGTAATGGGCAGTCTTAGCATGCTCAGTTCTCGTGAACTGACTAAAGTTAATACTTGTGCAGATGGCTTGTGCGTGTTGATAAAGGAAAGATTTGTGAAGGTTTCATCGGGTTGATTTATGAAGTTTCTTGTTCAAATGTCAAATGTGTTGTGAATCTTGTAATGGTGCTTGTAAAGGAGTTTAGAAGGCCTCTTGCCTTGGATTATCGATAATTGTGAAATAAAGTTGTCTTGTCCTTTTGTAGCGAAACTTGTAATTTGTGAGGAAAGGAACTCGATCATCCCCTTGTTCGTGTACTCTCCTTATGATATTATTTCAGTCATAACAATGTTGTAACATGGCTTGACCAAATTGTTATCTTTTTGTTCTCAGCTAAAGTTCTTTTGAATCTTGTGATACCTTTGGTTTGTGTGCCATGTTGAATAGAAATGTTATAACCGTGTTTAGCCCTCTCATTTAACAATGGTGGTTTCTTCTCTCATTTAATAAAACTTTCATGTTTAATAACCCCCTATGTTCTTGGCACTAGTGCAATTCTTTTTATATTTTAGTGAGTGGCAATCCTTCTTCTAAGTTAATCAAAAATAAAATAAAATGAATTCATAGATGAATCAATAAATAAAATAACAATGAAATTGGGTTTCTTGTTAATAAATTTAAGAATCTTAAATTGGAAAGAAATGAGTTTTTTTTCTGCCAGTGTAAAGAAACCTACCCTCATTAACCCTAACTACGGATTAAACTTTATCCCTTTTGTCGTGAAACATTAATTATTTCTAAAAGTATTTTTCCTTGTTGTCTTTTGGGGACATAGTCATATCTTAGTTAGTAGGGGAATTTGATTAAGGATACTCTAAGACTCATGCTCTTCTTTGGGGACCCCATGTGTTTCCTTTGTCATACTTAATCAAGAGATTGTTAAATGAAGCTTTTACCCAAATCTAGTTGAACTCTTAAGTCTCGTTAAAAGGCTGGTTAATAACTAAATAGATCATAATGAAATAAATTTACCTTCTCTCTCTAACCGTTTCCTTAGTACTTTGTAACCATTCTTAAAGTAATGATAAAATTTTGATCCTTTCTCAAAGGGGTTTTTCATTCCGAACCTAAACCGGTACCTCCATCAATTAGAGCTTTCACTCGTCTCCTTTTTCCAACAAAGGTTAAAATGAGGATCATGTAGCTTATGGTTGTTTAGATAACCTTGCGGGATTTGTTTCACTCCACCCCCTTGTTGCGTTAATCTAATAACTAATTAAACAAACATTTTTCAAAGTAAAGGTGATCCTTTTTCGGTAATTTTTATCTAAGCCTTATGTCTCTAGTATAAAAGAAAAGAAATCTAGCCCTATAAGGAGAATTGTATGAATCATAACATGAATCTTCTATACCGCAAATTCAGGTCTTGAAAGACTATTTTAGTGAATACTTAACCTTAAAGGATTTTTCCGTGGAGTGTCCTGAACTGTAACTAGGTATTACGGGTTGGTATTTTTACGGTGTCTTATCTAAGACAAAAGTGAACTATCCTTGATGGGTGTTGAGTGTTTCCTTATTGCCCTTGTGGTCATTGTTGTGTCAAGTTTTTCAAGGAGCTAGTTGTAGCCATTGTGACCACTTGTTGTGTCGTGCTATGTTTCAAACAAGTCAAAAAAATTATCCTGTATTTTGCTATGTGGTCTTGTGTGTCTGAAATAGTGGGCATTACACTTGGTATCAGAGTGGAGGTTCATACTCTTGAACCTCTGGGACAGATTGGAGTTGTGGTGGAGTTGCATGTTGGTGGTCGATATTGGAAGAGTAATGTGATTTAAGCATGATGTGAACTATGTCGTAATTGTGATATTGTTAGCGCACATGTTGTGTATGTCACTTAGTGTGTAATTGTTAGCATGTTGATGTGTTAAGATGAGAGTATTCTCTCTCCTTTTTAGGAATTCTACATGAATTTGAGTGTGAAACACTATTTTGTTGTGTGTGTGGAAGAAATGTGATTATTGATTCAGAGTGTTGGATCCTTTTGGCATTCGTGATGTGTGGGTGTGCCGATATGTTATGTGACTAGGTTGATTGTAGTGGATTGGATTTGTTAATGATGTCATTATCATTTGTGTAGAAATGTGTGTATTTCCACGTTATATGGCGTGGGTATTTGTATGTTGAGTCTGTGTTCATCATAATTGTAGTTCATGTGATATGTAATGATTAATGTCATAAATTGGGACATATATTGAGTATATGATCCCTATCGTACATTGATTGCACTTTGGGTGTAGCATGTGGTGATGTTATAATATGTTGTAAGCTTATATCGTAAATGTCTCGAAATACCTTGTATATGTACCTTGCGAAGGTGCTATGATTAATGTGTGTGAACCACCATTGTGTTAGTGATGTAGTGACATGTTATGTTGTGAACCTTACGCTAACCGACCCTGAGGGAAATTGGTAAGAGTGTATGTTTGGAGTGAGGGGATGGGTATCATGCGCTAGTAACTCGGGGCGACCTTAGGCTCAATAGATGATTTACCTGTGCCCCCTTCTCTCTCTCCTTGTGGTTGTTGTATGGACGCAACCTAAGTATAGCTATGACTGTGTTTAGCCTTGTCGAAGTGGTGGCGAGATGATTCAGATAGAGATGATCATAGTTGTACTATTGTTATGTTTTTTTACGAGCTGAGGCTCGATGTTCCGAGTGCGAGCAACTTGTTGAGTACCCCTTGGTGGCCAGATAAGGCCACACAGTCCTCATGCGGCATTAACTCCACCTTGCATGCATTATAATTGAAAACTTGCAAGCTGATTCTAATGTTGCCCACTGCCAACAGCTTCGGTGTAGTAAGGCATCAACGTATCTCCATTAAAAAAATTTGAGAAAATCAAAATATAAATGAAAGGTATAGACCAAATCTGAATGGATTACAATCCGTCACAATAAATTCTGGAGGATAATAAAGCTGTCTTAGTTATTATTGGAAACATTTTTCACGAGGTTATTGACTAACATCGTGAAACATTAATCCTCGTGCTTGATTGAAAAGAAGGAAAAATAGAAGCTATCTTGCTTGTTTCTCTATTAACATAGCGTGTACCAGAAATATCCCAATCACAATCCTCTCTCTTTCACTGAATATGGGAATGATCACTTTTTCTTCCACCTTGTTTCAATTCCCTGAAGCGAATCGGATCGGATAATAGCCGCCCAAATCAGAGCTCTTATTGTCATCGACGTGTAACGGCCCTCAAAATTAGCATCACGTGAGCAACTCATGAAAAAACACTCTCCCTATAAATGCATCTGCAAATCCTCAGCCATAGCATTCACCGCACTTCCCCTCACAAATCGATCATTTTGCAAGCACAAGAATGGAAATGAGGAGCATGGAAATAACAGTGAAATCTGCGAGCAACTTGAAGAGACCAAATTTGTTGTGTAAAACCAAGGCCTACGCGGTGGTGTTCGTCCAGGGCGGAGGAAAACGCAGCAGCAGGAGCGAGCACAGAACAAACGTGGACAAAGAAAACGGAAGAAATCCAAGTTGGAACGAGGCAATGTCATTCACCCTCCACGAGGCCTCCCTTCAACAGGACCGCCTGTTCCTTACTGTCCAGATATGGAGCGCCACAGTTTGGGGACCTCATCCGATCGGCCATGTGACCGTGCCCCTCAGATACTTTCTTCTTAAGCAAAATGGTATGCTCAGCAGCTACAAGTGTCAGCTGGTAACCCCTTCGGGAAAGCCCAAGGGGATCCTCAATCTCTCTGTCAAGATCAGCGAACAAACTAAAATTCAGGTTAAGCAGCATACACATGATCCACGGTCACATGCCAGCAACCACTTGTATGCGCAGCCCGCGTCTCAGGCACTGATGCAGGTCGCCGTGTGTTGTACTAATTCCTAGTCATATGCACACGTGTGTCATTCTCCCTCCAAACTTTCTCCATCAAAATGTACTCTGCCAATTTTTACCAAATTAAATTAACTATATTATTTATTTGACACTGGAAAAGATAAAAGGATGCACCTCAATATCGTTTTTAATCCTTGCAACACTATAACTGAAATGTGCCCAAGTGTTTTATTTAAAATTATTTTTGCTAATACCGATTATAGGCCAACAACATTATCTCTAATGTGATGGATTCCATAGTCAACATATCGAGATATCCCATAGTTGATCTTGTAATGAAACCCCATAGTTTGCCTATCTATAAATTTATTCGTATATACAATGATAATATGCTCAAACTGTTCGGTTATTATATAGTGACATTAGGGGTGGACTACTCGTATATTAGCTCATTTTGGTACTATTTACAAATATAGACAATAATTTAGATTTTCAAATTTTCTTATTGTTTATTATGGTATGTCTCTAAAGTGATTAATGAGTTCGCTTTACATCCATCACCATTTATTTGTAAATGTTGTAGTCTTGGTAACCATATTCTTAAATCTTGATACATACATACTAATAATTTCAGTTTTTAAGAATTTTTTATAAATTATATGTAAATATGACTTTCTTGTTAGCAATCCTTCAAAACTTAAGTGCAAGAAAACCATCTACTAGTAAAGAGAAATTATAAATAGAACCTTTCGGTAATGCATAAAATGAATTGATGTTAAAATTCTTTAGTTATTAATATATCAATTTATATACAAAGGATAAACATGAGCCATAAGAATACCTAAGATGGTGTGATGTTCCACATTTCCCATTAGATTTTTTAATTTTTAGAACATCAAATCCCATTTACAATGTACATTATTGTCACTATAGTTTTTCACCTTAATAAATTTATCGTTGAGCTAACTTTGTTCTGAATTAATCTTCTATTATGCATATTAAGACTTATGTGAATTAAAATCATTTTATTTATACATGTGAAACAATCCACCTAAAAGTAATTTGACTCGTTCATATAAAAGTGGACTCCCTAATTTAAGGAATCAAATTACTTTAGTTTCTCATTTAATCAAAAATGGGAAATATAGGAGCAAGAAGTGAGGAAGGGAGTTCTAGACTGGTTAATAGTTTCTCATTTAATGAAAAATTCTTCCATGGTTTTTACCCCATTGGGGTTTTCCACATTATATCTGGTGTTATGTGTAAATGTGTTATTTCATTTTACCTTGATAATTGTTTAATGTTTCATTGATTAAATCAATATGTTATATAATTCGTTAATATCTCGGTCCTACTATGGTACCAAATTGGTTAGGTAATGGTTATTAATTTAATTATATAAACATGTTAAATCAAGGTAGTTAGGTGGTTGGTTAAAAATTTATTTAACCCCCACCTCACGGGATATGTTATGTTTTTGAAAATTTATGTGTGCATAGGTGAAAGGTGAGTTTGGATTACCCACGCATGAAAAATCTTTACGAGACCAAATTATATGCTTGACAAGACCTTCTTTTTCGACATAAATTCATCGAATTTTGATTACGAGGCTTAAAACAACGATAGGGGATATTTCTAAACCTTGATTGTTTTTTTTAATCCTCATTAATTATTTAATTTTATTTATGTAAAAATGGGGTCTAATTAGTTTTCGATTGATAAATCTCAAATGTTGAATGGGAATAATTACAACATTTGGAAGATTCGATTGAAGGTAGAATTCATGGCTCGCAAACTATGGGAAGTTGTGAATAGAATCGAAACGTTCAACTAGAGGTCAAGAAACTATGGACAATGTCCTTGTGTATCAACAAAAAGTGCAAGAGGCGATGTCCATTGATTTTGAAGTGTACAGGATGATATCCTACTTCATATCGGGAATTAAGAAAGTTTAAGTGAGGCTTGGACTCAATTGGAATCGATGCATGAAGGTACGTGTTTATCAAAAATCATTAAACTAATTTTAGAACTAATGACAACTCCCATGAAGGGAGATGAAAATTAATTAATTATTTGGCAAAAATAAAAATATTAAGTCACAATTAGATAGATATAACTGTAACTTAATTCAAGATAAATTACTTTATTTCATTATTCAGTTGAATATTCATGAAAATTTTAGAAATTTCATTTCAATTTTGAATTCTAAATATCAAACTAAACAATACATTCGATATGCAAACCCTTAGTGCTCTCCTAGTTCAGGAAGAACAAGTTATGAAAAACTTAGATTCAAAAGAAAATGCCACTCAAGCACTTCTTGCTCAAAAATCAAAATGTAAACCTTCTAGGTTCAACAAGAATCAAAAATCAACTTTTAAAACTCCTAGTAAAAACAAGAAACCAAGAAACTTAAAAGTTAGTTTTGATGGTAAATGTCATAACGTGGGAAATTTGGCCATAAGAAAGAAGATTGTAAATTGAAAAACAAGTCAAATTTCAAAAATAAAAATGGAATAAATCATATCAAAATCAAGATGAAGATGATGAGAATAATCATAGTGCTAATATAATAACTTTATAATCTACTTCTATTACTTCTAAATGAAAAGTATATGATTTATTTGAATATACTGTTGAAAAAAAAAATTTTTTTCATTCATAATTAACTTAGATGGGTTAGTAAAAATGAACTAGAAGTAACTACAACTGAAAACATACAATGGCTTATATATTCTTTAAATTTTTACTTCATGTATTGGTAGTTTATTCCAATCATCACTGTGACCTTTATCTGTGAACATCTTCTATTCAAATTTGAGTTCTTTCCTCTTCCTTCTTGCACATTAGGGTTAGCATTTCATTTTGCATAGTTGTTTAGATCGTTTACATACTTCTTTCTTTGCATTCATTTTTGTGTTTATATGTCCTCCTAGATTAGATTAATTATCCCTTACTACACTAGTTTTTCATATTTTAGTTAATCGGCCCAGGATGATGAGTTGCAAGTCAATACGACACCATTTGCCACATGATTGAAGCTAAGAAAAGATGATAAAGGATGTAATATTGATCCAACCATGTACAAAAGACTTGTTGGTAGTCCGATGTACTTAATGGCCACAAGGCTTAATATAATGTATGGTGTAAGTCTTAGTTCAAGATTTATGCAATCCCCAAAGGATTCTCATTGGCAAGTTGGAAAAAGAATTTTAAGATAAGTTAATGCAACGAAATATTTTGACATTTTATATACAATTTCGATATTTTTAAGTTGGTTACATGACATGTTGATTGTGTAGGAAGCATAGATGATGAGAAAGAGTGTATACGATCATATATTCCATTTGGGTTCGATTGCGAGTTTCATGGGCCTTCAAGAAACAACTTGTTGTCATTCTCTCTTCAAAGAAGTAAAATATGTGGTAGCCACAATAGTAGCATGTCATGCAAGTATGGATGAGAAGAGTATTGTCATATCTAAAGCAAGAGAAAGAAGAAACAACGAAGATATTTTGGGATAACTCGGGTATTGCATTGTCAAAGAACCATGTTTTTCATAAAAGGAGTAAGCATATTGACCCTAGATATCATTTCATTAGAGAGCTAGTCAACAATGGAGAAATATTTTTGGAGTTTTACAGTGCGAAGACCAATCTGTTGATATATTCACTAAGCCATTATCAAAGGACTTGTTTGAACATCCGAGAGATTACTTAGGCATCATAGGTTCATATTGCTCAAAGCCAATACATCAAGGGTCAAGATTAGGGGGAAGTGTTAGAAATATCTAATCTTGCGCTAACAACTATATTAGTGATTTCAAATTTTTGAAAAATAACTTTTTTAAAGTATCCACATTTATTGTGAATCTTATCTCCTCCACACATCAAAGATATTATATGAAATATCTAAGAAATATGAAAAAAATCTATAATATCTAATATAAGATATGATGAGATATTCCTTTAGCTATAAGGTTGAATGCCTCTATAAATAAGAGCTCTCGCTTTGTAATTTGGAAGCAAGAGAAAAGCACGAAAGTGCTTTAGTATTTTCAATAGAAAGTTATATATATATATATATATATATATATATATATATATATATATATATATATATATATATATATATATATATATATATATATATATATTCTTTTGTGAGTTTGTGTGTGTTTATAATATACAATAGTATATTATTCATACTTTTCACTTGTCTTAACAGACACCCTCTAGGTTAGGAGTTATACATAATTCCTTCACCAATTTACAAGTATTATACTAGAATTTTTACCTATATTTACAGCATATTACAAACTGATTTACATGCTCTACATCAACATTTTTGCCCATGTTTATGGATAAAAGACTGATCTATATGCTTTACATCAGTATTTTTTACCCATGTTTACAAATTCAAAATAATTTAGAAGCTCTACATCAGCATTAGCGCCCATGTTTATGGTTTACATACTGATTTATAAGCTCTACATGGGCATTTCTACCTATGTTTAAGGATTGCATATTGGTGTACAATCTCTACATCGTTATTTTTGTTCATGTTTATGGATTTCATATTGATTTGCAAGTTCTATATTGACATTTTTGTTTCCATATTATAAAATAGTTTGCAAGCTAAAAGTATGCATCTACATCAAAACCTCCTTTGACTATGTTGTCACATTCCACACAAATATATGTAAAAAAAAGTTATACCTTTGTGGATAGTTATATACAACCATCATCTTCACCAATTAAACTACAATCATTGTGATAAAAACAAGTCCAATTGTATCATCAAATGCCCATCAAACCATAAAGTTTAACCATCCTTAAAAGTGACATTTTCCCTTGTTTATGATGGCTTTTGCATTCACTCTTTGTAAAAGTATTATTGGCGGGTGGAGGAGTTGTTCAAAATCAATGGTGTTATTGGCGGTGGAAGAATCATTGAAAACCAATAGTGTAAAATAGAGTGATGTTTGTGATCTTAGGAATAAATTGTTGATTCTCGTTTGTATCAATTTCCACATATTTTTGTGTTTGTTATAAAAGATTTCATACAACATATTTGAAAGGGCACTTCATTGACATTAAGCACCAGGGACACTTGTATTCTTGCTGACATGACTATGTTCAACAAGAAGGATATCAAGTCAGCAACATCCATCCAAATAAGTCTTTGCTAAAGGATTATCAACAAAGGATTCGTCATAAATTGTGTTCTAGGTGTGAGTGAGACTAGAGGAGGTGCCTTCGACATGTCGAGTTATTTTTATTTATGAATCTAACTCTTTGGAAACAATGAGTCATTTATGTGTTGTGACAAATATTCCACATATTTTCACATATAATCCTGATTCTTTGTATAGAGACATGTTTTTTATATTTGAAAAGTTATTAAGGTTGCTCTTCATTTAAAGGGGTTGATTTGTCGAGTGATTTAGAGCTAAAAAGTTCTAATACAAGATGAACCATAACCTCTAAGTGATGTTTAATATATCCACACCACACCATATTTAAATCTAGAAATTAAACCTATACCTAAACCACCTAAAACAATGGCGAAACCAAACAAGCAAACCCTTTACACTGTAAGTACAACTTGCTATAAGGTTCTATTGATGCATCTTGTTAGAGTACCATAGATGCACGGTTCAAAAGTGCTAGTATAGTTTTGTGAAGTGATATAAATTTGTATCTTTGATGCATCTTGTTAGAGTACTATAGGTGCACGGTTCAAAAGTGCTAGTATAGTTTTGTGAAGTGATATAAATTTGTATCTTTGCTAAAGTGCTACTTATACATCGCTATCTTACTAAAGTGATATGTGTATCATGTTAGAAGTGTTCAACGTTGGCACTGTTTCCTTGCAAGTATGACGTACGCATGTGGGATCATTGGTTTGGGCAATGAACATGATGTGGAATATACAATATTATTCAAGATGGTGAATATTGATTTATATTACTAAATCATACTTAATGAACATAGGAGTAAGTATGCAAAATACTGTGGCAAAGTGATACTATGAAGTTCTGAATTTATTCATCGACTGTTGTATCATACGATCATTAAGACTTGATTGAATTATGAGCACATGAATTTTTAGTCATAGTTGCCTCTTCATCTTAAAAAGTGTTTTGATATGCAAAGTTTGAATATGGAGTTATATGAATGAAGTAAAAATATGTTGGTTTTTGTCAGAATCTTAATGAAAGTATTATAGAGCTCTTGCTGGACCTGAAGTGCTCGAAGTGCTGCATAAAAGTGTTGTATGGCATGAAAAATCCCACTTCAGCAGGCTTTTCAATGAGAGAGATGATTCAAAATTAATCTAAAATGTCTGCTAGAGGCACGAGATGGTGCCATTTTCTTATTATTATTGATAATAATTCATCATGAGCAGAAAACTGCTAATGTGAATTTTTATCAACATTCTACTTTTCTATGAACCAGGTTCATGAACTGTGGTTCATTGGGTTACCATTGACAATGAAAAGGTAACCTGTTCACTTAAGCATGCCCAAGGATTGGGCCCCTATTAGTTTAATCAATCTAAAAAACACTCCATTACACTTCAAGAAGATCAACAAGTACCTCCTCTACAAGCACTTGGAAAATTGCTACCTCAATCTTCATCCCTATCTCCTCCTGTTCCTCTCTAAATGTATTCCATTCTTCTCCTTTCCTCTTCAAGTCAAGCTCCACAAGCTTGTCTGTGTGAGTAGTTGTATCAACCTCTTCCCATGCAGAGACCTGCCCACATATTCTCTTGACCAACTGCTCTCTCAGCCATGGTTGTATCATAAACCCACTGGTACTAGTACCACAAGACAGCAACTCCTCGTTCACACTGTCAAAGAGAAGCTTACAATGTGGCTGCCTCATGGAAAGTTGTTTGGCTTTCAAGTAGCTGCCTCCCCCTACAAACCCTTGTTCTTGTATTTCTCTATCTTCTACAAAGGAAGAGTGGTGGCAACCCCAGGTTGAAGTTGAAGTGGCCAGATCTTCTGTGTTTGTCTCAGAGCAACTGAGAACTCCTCTTACATATTCCTCTGTTTCTACTGCTTCCCACTCCATTTCCTCCTCCTCCTGGTAACTTGTACAAGAGGAAGTCCGACATGATATTAATATATCATCCATCCCCTCTGACTCCTCATCCCTGCAGCTGCCATTTTCATCTTCGGATGAGGAGTCTTTCCAGGATGCTATTTTCTTTTCCAAAACAAAGGGATCCATGTGAGCAAGCTTTTCATATTCACAGATCTTCTTAAGAAGCTGTTTTCTGGCCCCTGCTATGACGAAAAGAAGACTTATCTCAGGATCTCACACACAAATTTGAAGTAAAAGCACAATGGAAAAAGATAAGAATAAGATTAATATAGTGGCCATAAACTCACTCTGGATAGATGCTAAACTCTGTTCAAAGCAGGGACTGCCCTCCTCAAAAGGAGAATCCAAAACAGAAACCGGACTTAGTTGTTCAACATCTTCTTCTGGATTATCATCAATACATGTCTCCGAGACCATGTTACCAATGTAAGTAGCGCATTCATTCTCCTCCTGATCACAAAACCAGCAAAACTTGATGAATATCACGCATGCAAAACTCCATGCCAAAAAAACAAGTTTGCAAGAGCTTCTTATAGCTTGAAATGGGCAAGAAGCAAGCACAAGAGGTTTTTTCATTGAGAAAATGCCAGGTCCAAAGATCATGGCAACTGCATTTTGAAATCATTTTTTAATTCTTCTAACTAGAATATTACCATTTCAGAGAAGGCATAAAAATCAATATCAATCATGAATATTCAAGAAAAAGCAAAATAGTCACCTCAATATCAGCTGAAATAGCAGATCCTTTATGCCGATAACAGGCAGCATCACACTCTGGGGTTCTTGCAGAGGACATATCCAGTGCATGATGAAAATCACTAGCTTTACCATTTTCATCGATCTCTAAGGAAAAAAAATCATAAGAAGATGATTCATCTGAGGTGCCAGGAGCAGCATCAGGATCAGGACCAGGATATATTCCTTTAAGCTCGCGAGAATCGGAGTTGCTGCTTCTACCAGTAGAGGAAAATACATCTAGTGAGTCGCTGTCCAGGCTCGATTCAAAGCATGCACTGCTGCTACTGCTAAAGGAAAGATCCCAACTCGCATCTTTTTTTCTAATGGGAAAGGCTTGCCGATCCTGTACATTTCCTTTGCCAGTGACCTTACTTTTCTGGGTTTCCATTGAAGAAAAAGAGGCATTACCTATTACACCTCCAAAAATGTCCCTTTGATGTTCCATTGACACGAACCTTTGCCTTTCTCCCACAAACCTACTGCTTGAATGACCTGCATTATGCTTGGATATGGTGTCTTTAGGAATGTTCAGCTTACCTGATCCATCTGCATCACTCATCGAGTTGGAGTTTCCTTTGACGGATGCATTTTTGAGTGACTCCTTCGCAGGGGCTAACCTCGTGAGAATAGACTTGAGTAGATTGTATTTGGTGTTCTTCTGCCCTTGTTCCTCTGTCGTTCTTCTGTCTTTGTTGAAGATAAAAAGCTTGGAATACTGTGCCGAGCTGCGTCCTCTTTCATGGGTGGAATCAAGCTTGTTTTTGCAGAAGACAATCTGAATGCACCGATTAGGGCCTCGGATGCCCTCTGCCAAGCATTCAATGAATTCTCACGCTCGACTGAAGTTTTCTGGGACTGTGACGGGCCATGGACATACACTTCCTCTGCAGAATCCAACTGTGCTTCCCTGGAAGCCTTTCTCAACCGTTTACTTCTCCTGTTGTTAACCCTGTGATCCAGGTCAACAAGGTAACGAACAGTTGTGGCGGAGGGGCGAGGGCGAAGGCGAGGGCGGCTGCAGTTATGCAATCCGGGCTCCAGAATCCTCACGGCCGCTTCCATGAGTCTTGCTGTGCTCCTAGACGGGCTATTCTTGATGCATGAATACGACGACTTCAGATTCACGGGGCTCTTTAATGGACTCCTAACAGGCGACGAAACAGAGTGCTTCTGTGGCTGAGACCTCTGGCCTGCTAATCTCTCTGACTTGGGATTGGGAAAGGACCCAGCTTTCTTCGCATACCCTCCTGCTGCTGCTCTTTTCTGAAGGTGTTGTCTTTCACTCAAGAACACTTCCAGAATGAAGGGTTCCTGCGGCTCGTGCAAAAGCTGCGAAAGAGGACGTTGAGACTGCAATTTTTGTTTCTGCATTTCTACTGAATGATGAAGAAGAAACCCGCAGTTGCTTGCTTCTACTCTTAATCGTGTTAATCTGTTTTGTCTCTCAAGAAAACGAAAATCTTAACCTTATAACAGATCTGGAACGCCGATAACTAGAAAAATATATGCTAAAATTTGTTTCGATCCGCTTGCAGGTTGCAACGATACTTCCTCCTCCCTGAAAAACTTGGCAGCCACCTTTAAATGTCTCGTTGATTTTCGTTAGTTACAGTAACGCTTTTTTAAAAAAATTGCTGTGAAACAAATTTATTCCTATTTCTGGTAACGCTCCATATGGACATCATACGAAGGGATATGGACATCATACGAAGGGAACTAAGTGAAGAAAAGAGGGATAAAAACATTCTTACCTTCTTACCTCGCATATTCAGTTAAAGAGTCAATATCTCACCGTTCCATCGCGATTTTGTTGGAAATGAAGTCAAATTAAATGAAATGAAATGAAATGAAAAATGAATTGAATTTGAGAGAGAGGACGACAAAAACGTGTCAGATAAAGAGTGGAGCCCGCCCGAGGAAGTGGACTACAATCTTCTGATACTCCACTGCCATGCCGTCCAAAAGCAATCTCGTAAACAGGGACAGAAAGTTAGAACAGCGAAAGACCTGCGCAGCTTCTACGGTTATACTATCGAGGATTTTATTCATGACCAGTAGGATTTAATATAAATTTGACTGCTGTTTATACGTTTTCTGTGTTCTCGCTGTAAAATATTTAGGTGAAGGGATCCTATGTTGGGGCTAAGACTTTTTCCCAACCGACAATAATATATTTCCATTTTCACAGGGACTGCATTTATCAAATTTATATTAAATGGGCAGTAATATGGGACCCTTATCTTAATAAAATCTACTTAACCTAATACTCCTTAATTTCATTTTATTTTTGGGTGTGTTGTGAATTACATATAAAAGTTTCTTCTAATGTGCGGGTGATTTGTAAGGGATAAGGGTAAATTGTAGGAATTGAACTCACAATTTTCACTACTTAAAATGGTGATTGAAGTTTAATCAAACTTAGAATTTTGAAAGGAAAGAGATTTCACAATTTTCACTACTTAAAAGGGTGATTGAAGTTTAATCAAACTTAGAATTTTGTAATGAAAGAGATTATCGTAAATTAAAAATTATATTGGTATTTTAGGATGGATTTCCCTACTTCTTTAGGAGTTTCTTTGAGTTGTATTTCTTTGATAATATCATTTCCTCGTGAGGTGGTTTTCTAAGTTGTTTCAAGTGTGTTGTAGACTGTTTTTTTTTGTGACAAGTTTGTTACATCTTTGATGTTGATTGGTTCAAGCACACTTCGAGTTGTTCTTATTCTCTTTAGATTTGTGGTGTTTATGGTATTGGAATCACATTATTTCCATTGTTTTCTTGCAACTTTTTGTGTTGTATTTTCGCTCGGTTGTGATATTTTGTTTTCGGTGTTGGGTTTGGAGGCATTGGGCCCTTTGTTCGTGAGTTCATAACTCTAACAATCAAGTTAAATCAGAAGTTAAATTTGAAAGCCACCTATACATATCAAACAATTTTTGGGTAAAAAAATTTTTAGCATCCCTTGAAAAATACATAATAGTATTATTTACACCAACTATTCTATATTTATTTAATTATTTGTGATATATAATTATAATGTTTTTAATAATTTACATATAAATCTATATAAAAATAACACCCAGATTTTAAATATGCAGATCAATATAAGAATTACAAAAAAATATTTTAGCACTAAAATTACAAAAATTATAACCCCAAACACCAATAAAAGTATTTACCCTTTATAAAAAAATATGAATTTACATTTACAAGTTAATAGATTTGTATATACTAATAAAAATAATAAATCAATAAATAATATTCAATATTAAGGATCTAAACCCATCTGGTATATATTTTTTAATGAGGGGTTAAATTTAACCGCGAATTACAGATTCCACAAATTAATATTATCCCTTAAAAATAGATACTTAACATCCCTGCACCGCGATGACCACCAACACAAAAACGTAACAAATTATATCTAATTTAGCGACATACAGATTATTTAACAGACATGTAGGTGGCCGTCATATTTAAACCCCTAGACCCCGGCATAAAAATAAAATACGAGATTGCGAAAGTGGTTCGAAACTGAAGTTGAGCGGGCGGTGCCCGCGAGCGCAACACAGAGATAAAGACAACGGATTTTATATCTGCTCTTGTTGGGGTGGAAAGCGACATACCCAAATATTATAGAGATTACGACACTACCTGGCGGTGACCTTGGCCGGAACAGCGCTCGTTGACCGCCAGCATTAGTCACCTGTGACTGTACTATTCCAACTCGGTTCTTACCTTTTGTTTGAATGATTTATTATAATATTATGAGGTGACCGCGACAGGCCACTTGTATCCAATGCTCATCATTGCAGGTTTTTGAATTTATTTGAAATGGGAGAGTTATGACATTTTCCCAGTAGTGGAGTCACTGTTGTGTGGCAGCGCGCAGCACCATTATTCGACGCATTTTAAGTACGTTTCGTGCACGCCTGCCTCATTTTGAAACGCATTTTTTAAATGACAATGTGCCCCTCAAGTTTTTGTCTTATTGCAATTATGGGAATTCGCAGGGCATCGTGGAGAGAATCTAACACATTTAAAGAACCTGCCAGCTATTATTATGTTAAACAACAAACCTGACTTAGGTACCTAGGTATGTATTATGATGCCAAATTTCACATACCTAGCCCTGCATTTCCAATGAATCGGAGATAGAGTGATTCCAAATGTGCCAATTAGGAAGTCAATAACAAGTAATCTCAAAAATCATCTAATCGGAGTTAATTCTTGCAATTTTGGATTCAACTCCAAAAAAAATCATCCTCTAATTATATTTTCATATTTAAGAAGTTTTTGTTTTTCGCGTAGAGGGGAGTATGTTAGAAAGGGTGTAATGGATTTGCTCGTAAAGAATCAATCACTCGCGATAAAACTCACTCCTTTTGTAAGACGCAATTATGATATTCTATGAGAAATTGTTTTGTTCAAATATTTGGTTGGCAACAAGTTATCATTAGTTTCCATTTTCATCATTTTGCACTCCTACTACTTGGGGAAAAAACATGTGCTTGGAGCGTGATAGTCGAATTTCTAGGAAAGATGATATTTGTTAGTTGTAGGAAATGCTATTTTTACTTATAAATAATTTAATTATCTTAAATTAAATATATAGTTTATCCTACAAATTTATATTTTATTATGCCTTAGATAAAAATTGTAATTACAAGTAATATGTTTCATGAAAAACCTTGGCTTAATATAAAATGGAAGTAAATATAATAAAACATAATAAATACATTAAATTAATAATATCAAATAAAACATATTTCTTAGTTTTTATTAAAGTTACAAGGTTTAGGTTACATATCTTTGGGAGGAACCTCGTGGATGGTCCCTCAACCCACCAAGTGGAGGAATAGGCACAATCACAACTTGTGCAATGAGGAATCCAATATTCAATTCATAACACACACACACACACACACAACCTTGGCTAGGGACATCCAGTGGTGTACTATGTACCTGTACCTAGCGATTGCATGCACTTTGTGCATCCCATCTCAATCGCAATGTATTTTCCTCGCACTTCCCACTTGCAATTTTCCTTCAACAAGTCCTTTAAATATATCAATTTCTAAATTTAATTCATATATTTCCTTTTCACATATTTCCCTCCATATAATTGAGAGTTGTTGGGCCCATGATTTATGTATTCTTTATTCTTTAAGTCCTTACGGACTAAGCATTCTTTAGTCTGATTTGCCATTCTTTAAAGGGATACACGAAACTTTTGGGAGATTGTGCATGGTAGAAATGGGGAAGCGCACACACCAAGAGGAAGAGTAGGTGTGCAAGAGAGCAGGACAATGAGACAAATGCACTTGAAATGAACTAGGGACCGCACATAAGGAATTCCAAACGCCAACAGAGATGGGGGCACATGTAGGAGGATAAGCGACGGTAAAGACATGTAGGGCGAAAGAGGAAAAAGATAAACATAAGTCCAAAGATAGACTTCAAGTCACTAGTTGGAACACTTGCATGAAGGTCGATGAAGACATTGGTTAAAGTTAAAACTAAAATAAGGACAACCGGTGAACCTCTCAGGAGTGTTACCATGCATAGCGAGGGCGAGGTGGTGAATGGTTATTTATGTCCACCGCCTAAAAGTACTAGTTAACTCTTGGTATTTACCTTAGCTCATGTTCACCTAGGTACTTTATTTACCTTTTTGTATTTATCCTCACCCACTTATGTGTGTGGATATTTCTTTTATCATATTTAAATATTAGGAGATATTATCTAGTTGTTAGGTATAGTTATTTCCTTGATCTATGGTATTGACTAGTTCTTTCCTTGATCTATAGTATTGACTAGATCCTTGATGTCCGGTTCTCTCCTAAATCTATGGTCTTGACTAGTTCTTTGATGACTAGTTATTTCCTTGATTTATGGCTTGATCTACGACCTTGGTGGTTCTTAGATTGTTATTCCTTGCCTATTTAAGAAGGCCCATTCTCAATGTATCGCATTGAGTTCCATAAGAATATATGATATTGTTTCTCATTTGTTTTTTGCAAAGGTTTTATGTAAAGTTATTATGGCGAATTTATTTCATCTTATTGATCGTGGTGTTTGATTAGCATCGTCGTGTTCTTGGCTTGTACAATCTGGTTATCGTTCCTTTCATGGTATCAGAGTAGTTGTTTTGACAATCATATAGTTTTGTAGTGTCACTCCACCCATTCAACAGTATGGGAGGGTGTGGTGTTGATCCTTCTTCTTTAAGTTTCGTGTCCTTGCCTTTTTACCTTGGCTTTTCTTGGATCATGACACTCTAGAGTTTGTGTCCTTGCCTTATTGCTTTGGTTATTGTTCTTGGATCGTAGCACACCTATTTGCAGCAGTTGATCGAATTATGTTTGGTGTTTTTTTGCACTTTCGACATCATTTCGTTGATGATCTCCTTGTATGGAGCTATGCAGGTGAAACCAAAGTGTCGCTTGTTTTTGAGTTTTGTGATCGAAAGCGGTGGATTCGGACACACGGCAACACCAAACTTCTTGAAGATTATGAGTTTTTAAGCCGAGCTTCTTGGGATGCCTTGGAGCGGGTCTTTACTCTCTTTACTTTGTTATTCTTGGTTTTGGGTACCTTATGGTGTCCTTTTTTACCCATATATTGTACATGAGTACCTCATCGGCCTAGTTGTTGGGACTCATACTTTGGACATGCCACTTCTATTTTGGCCCCTAGCTTCACTTGAGAGGGGTGTTAGAGTAGGTATTTACCTTCGCTCATGTCCACCTAGGTACTTTATTTACCTTTATTGTATTTATCCTCACCCACCGATGTGTGTGGATATTTCTTTTATCTTATTTAGATATTAGGAGATATTATCTAGTTGTTAGGTATAGTTCTTTCATTGATCTATGGTATTCACTAGTTCTTTCCTTGATTTATGGTATTGACTAGATCCTTGATGTTTGGTTCTCTCCTAAATCTATGGTCTTGGCTAGTTCTTTGATGACTAGTTATTTCCTTGATTTATGGCTTGATCTACGACCTTGACTAGTTCTTAGATTGTTACTCCTCGCCTATTTAAGCAAGGCCCATTCTCAATGTATTGCATTGAGTTCCATAAGAATATATGATATTGTTTCTCATTTGTTTCGCAAAGGTTTTATGTAAAGTTATTATGGCAAATTGCTTTCATCTTCTTGATCGTGGTGTTTGATTAGCATCTGTGTTCTTGGCTTGGTACAATCTAGTTATCGTTCCTTTAAGCAACTTCAGAGTGAAAGGTTAAAAGACTCCAATACATACCCCAATACTCACGACATTCTTGATAACCCGTCCCCTACCTCTCCATTCACACAAGAATGGAAACATATGAAAGACACCATTCAGGGATTACAAAAACAATCAAAACAATTCAACTTTGAAGAACTGTGTCCTTATCCATTTGATACGGAAATATTACGCTTACCACTTCCATCATCCTTCGAAATCCCAAAATTTGATAAATACAAAAGCAAAGGTGACCCTCGTGAACATGTCAAGGAATTTTACATGCAATGTCAGGAAGTTTCTTATCGTGACACATATCTTTTACGATTATTCCCTCAAAGTTTAGGAGGACATGCTTTAGACTGGTTTTTCCATCTTCCCAAAGGGTCAACACGACATTCGCAGACTTATCGAAAAAAATCGTCAAACATTTTTCCTTCAACTTAGACTCAGAAATAACCATGCTCGATCTCTGTAACACTAGACAAAGGCCCAATGAAAACTTCACCTCCTTTTTACAACGATGATGAGGAATTGCAAGAAGATTTCCCTGCTCAATACCTGAAAGACAACTGGTTATCATTTTTGTTACAAATCTCAATGCCGAATTATCATTCCACATGCAAATGCACTATCTAAGTAATTTCGAAGAAGTCATTGAAAAGGGAACACAAATCGAAAAAGCCCTCATTTCTAAGGGCTTACTTAAAACACTCTTTAGGGACTAACCTTATAGAGACACCCCTCAGAATCGGGACAAATCCAAATTCTTTAACCGAAACTGAAATATAGTCAACGATGGCGTTATCGATTCTCGCCATGTCGAAACATTCAAAACAATCGATCAACACATTAAAATCCAAACAACCAATCATAATCCCTAGAAAGGAAGCTCCTTCGGGACAGTAAAGACAGTTCACTCCTCTCGGAGAAAGCCTATCTAGTGTCTTTCATCACTTGGAAAATGCCAACATGATTACATATCCCATCGTCAAACCCTTCGAAGAAGGACAACCCAAACTGAATTGGTATAAGGACAATGAATATTGTGATTACCATCACATAAAAGGGCACTCTACATATTGATGCATGTAACTCTACCATTACGTCTAAGACCTAATTGAACGTGGAGACATAGAAGTTGAAAATACTTTGAGACAAAAACACCCAATGAAAAACTTAACATGTTCAAAAACCCTTCCTAACCATGATGATAATTCAAAAGATAAGGGTCAATCATCAAGCAACGTTGAGTATGACTCAGTCATCTCAACCATAGACTATGACCAAGACTTAGTGGCAACTATAAAGATCAGAATTGACTGTGCGATCACCACCAAGCAGAAAAAAATGTGGGTCCCTACAACAACAAAAAAATATGCCACTTCATCTCCCGCACCACCTCCTAATCCACCATCTAATTCTGCCACCAATTCCACTCCACAACCTGCGCCATCATTCAATATTTTCAAACAATTAGAGAAGACTACAACACAGATTTCCATCATGGAATTACTTAATTCTTCTCCTGCACTACAACACATCCTTATGCAAACATTGAATAATGCTCATGTCCCTGAGGACATCAATTCATAACAATTTCAGGCTTTAATTGCAAATATTACGGTCCCCAATCCTATTTTATCATTTGGTCCTACTGACCTTCTTAATCCCAACATCACTAATAATCATTCTTTATACGTCGAGGGTTATATAACTCATCATAAGATCAAGCACGTATTAATTGACAATGGATCTGCATTGAATATTTGTTCCATGAAACTCTTACATTGCCTAGGTTACACCAAAAATGATTTACAAAACAACATCATAACCATTCATGGGTATGATAATAACGAAAGAAAGTTTGAAGGAACAATCACGTTACCTCTCCAAGTTGGACCCATCGCTTTAGAAAAAGATGTCATTTGGTGGATGTAGAAGTTGCATATAACATTCTCGTTATTCAACCATGGATTCATGCCATGAAAGTCATCCCATCAACGTTCCACCAATGTATTAAATTTCCTCATTTGGATAAGAAATTTATGTTACATGTTGATCCTCAACCCTTTAAGTATTGTAGATTCCTCAAAGGACGGTATAGACATGATCACTATTGTCCATCAATAGATAAGTACGCTCCACCTCGCGTAATCCCTAATGAAACACGCGTCGATCTGGATACACTCCCTAAATATGATCTAAAACCATCATCTTCTAACCAAACCACATTTTCCAATCCATTCTCTTCTACTAATCAACAATCTTCAACCAGTCCTCCTCCCACTAATCAATCATCTTCTTCCACTAATCAAGCTTCTTCTTCCAACAACAATTATTCTTCCACCACACCATCTTCTTCCTCGCCTAGTCAACCTTCTTCATCCAACCATACCTCTTCTATTAAGATACCTTCTCCTTCGATTAACCAAACTTCATCCTCCAATCCACCCCCTTCTTCTTATAACCCATTTTCTTCATCTTTTAGAACTACCAAACTGACTTCCCCACCACATGAGGTACCTATTGGTCCCCCATCCCACACATTCAAAATCATTGACAAAGGATACAGTGAATATCAATTTCAAAAGATGGTAGACTCCTTTTACATCAACAAATCCCCACACAACTATGGCAAACCCAATGCTCTGCATATGAGAATCCATCCCACTTACCAAATGGGACAATCAGTTTGGAAAAAAATCAGTTATCTCGACATAGAACATATTCCAAGTTCTTCAAGATCTTGGTTATATAACGACGAATTTTCTCCATGTTATGAGTCCCCTCAATTTACCAAAGCTCATCAAATAATGAAAAACATGTGATGGAAGGGTAAAGGACTCGGTCCAAATGAACAAGGTCATTTAGACCCAATCAATTGCACACAACATCATGGTAAACATGGTCTGGGTTTCAAGGTATTCGATGTTGCTCCTATATTAATTTCAAGTGATAATGACAACACCTAAACTCGATAGTGACACCGTGTCTACACATATCCTTTTCGAGGACCTCTCACTGAAACACATCTTGACTTTGAACATTTATCCATTAATGTCATTAATTTTGAGCCTACGCATCTGAATCTCATAGACCATGGCCAATCACATGCGGCCATGGACATGTTCCAAAATGATGAAACCATCGAATAATTCCTTGGAACTCGCGATCAAATCCCTACTTCCGACCATAAAAAGATTTGAAATCAATCTAGATGAATCTTCCTATTTTGGTGAAAAAATAAAATATTTGGATCCTTCACCTTTGGAAAATTTAGATCGAAAAACAGAAAATTTCCCTTAATAAAAATCTCATTACCACCCTATGAAAGAAACATGTCTATAAAAAGTCTCAACATCACACACACACACTTATCGGCCAATTTGTGATATGAAACGTCAAATAGATTGAATTTTTCCCGAAGACTACGTAATTTTTCCCCGAAGTCTCAAGAATTTTTTTCTAAGTTAAAAGAATACCTCTCTAGCCTACTGTTCTTATGTCACCGTTGCGATAAACCCATGTTGCTTTATACATCTACCACTGAATATGCCATAGGAGCTCTATTAGCACAACACAACGATCAAACAAAAGAACGGGTTGTATACTCCCTTATTTGAACACTTATTGAGCACGAAGTATGTTATTCCCAAATCAAAAAATTATGCTTGGTGATCGCCTTTACATTCCATAAGTTACGTCATTACTTGCTAAATCACACAACTAAGTTTATCGCCAAGATCGATCCCCTCAAGTATCTCTTGTCCCTACCCATTCTCACAGGGAGAATGTCTAGTTGGGTCATACTACTTAGTGAATTTAATGTCAAGTTTGTTCTGCAGAGAGAAAATAAAGGACATGCCCTTGCAAACCAACTTTCCGAGGCACCCCTTCCTAGCACAGAACCACTCCATTTTGCATTTCCTGATGAAGATCTTCTGCACATAGAAATGGCACTAGCTTGGACATTATTTTTTTATGGATCTTGTAATCTCCATGGCTTAGGAGCTGGTATTTTGCTTATCACACCTAGTGGACACGTCATCCCCAAATCATTTTGATTAGCATTCCCATGTACCAATAATATTGTAAAATATGAAGCTCTAATCGCAGGATTAAAACTAGCTATATCTTGGAATCTTACAGAGTTGGTTGTATTTTGTGATTCTTTACTTATCATCAAACAAGTTACTGATGAATACCAAGTCAAGGATGAAAAACTTATCCCATATAAGCACATGGTGGATAGCCTTTGAAGTTATTTTCGATTATTAGCTTTGATCAAATACCAAAAATTTGAAATAAATCTACCGACACAATGGCAACTATTGGATCCCTGTTAGAAATCACATCTATTCAACCCCAAGCACATTTTCTCGTAGAAAATATCTTAATGCATGCCTATGATCTACCCGAAAACACTATGGTATGTGAAACTATGGGTCCGAATAGCCCTTGGTACCATGACCTTTACACCTTCATCTCGTGATAAAACATTTCCTACCGAGATGAAACCAATGCATAAACGTGCTTTAGCACAATGTACCTCTTGTTACACCATTTTAGCATAAAATATTTATAAACAAGGATATGATGGCACCATAATCCGATGTCTTAATTAGGAAGAAGCCTCGATTGTCCTAACTAAAGTCCATTCTTGGTATCTATGTAGCACACACGAACGGTATATCCTTAACCAAGAAAATCCTACGAGTTGGATATTATTGGCCCACCATAGAAAGTGACGATGTCATTTTGTCAAACGATGTCAAGCATGTCAAAAGCATGGAAATCTTATACATGCACCTTCCCAAGCATTGCAATCGATAACCACACCATGGCCCTTCTCTCAATGGGGACTTGACCTCATCGGTAAAATCAGACCAACATCATCCGATGGACATAAGTTCATCATTACCGCTATCGATTACTTCACTAAATGGGTGGAATCTATGCCTCTCACCTATGTTACCGGTAGCCAAATATCAAAATTCATTTTTAATAATCTCTTATGTCAATTTGGTATTCTATCCGCTCTTGTCATGCAGATAATGGAAAATCATTTAAAAACTAGGATGTAAAAGACCTCGCCAAATTTTTATGCATTAAACTTAAGTGGTACACTCCATACTACCATCGTGGTAATGGTCAATCAGAAGCAACCAACAAGAATTTAAAATCCATTATGGTAAAAATCGTCAACACCCATGGGCGTAATTGGCATACTCAAATTTACCCCGCTCTTTGGGCTTACCGTACATCTTACCGCACGCCTACTGGAACCACCCCATTTTCCCTTGTTTATGGTTGTGAAGCCATTTTACCTATTGAGATAGAACTCCCATCCTTGAGAATCTCCCTTAAAGATGTAATTAATGAGGATGAATACCGACAATCACGGCTTCAAGATCTTGAGCTTCTCGATGAAAAACGACTTAATGCCCTCAATCATCTTCAAGTCTATCAAAACCGACTACAACGCAATTATCATAAAAAGGTAAGACCGGATAATTCAAAAAAATTGACCTCGTTTTAAAAGAAAATCAAAAGAGCACCACTAAAGAGCGAGAAAAACAAGGAAAAATTGATTCTAATTGGTTAGAACCCTACGTAATTACAACCAAATTTGGCTCTGGAGCCTATAAGTTAGCCACTGAAGATGGTCAAGAACTTGATGAACCAATGAATGTAGTTCATTTAAACAAATTTTATCCTTGAGGTGTTCACTATTGTGGGAAACATCTACGTGTACATTATTCCTTATGTCTAACTAATCTATGAATAATTTAAAGTTATTCATTATCATTCGCGATATTTTCATTATCAAAATCACATCTTCATATTTATTGTCATGAGATAGGTGCTAATATAGATCCTATTAAGTTTGTGAGCGTCATGCTTCTTATAATATCTCCCATTTTAGTTGCTTTCACCTATGGTCATACCTAGAAGCTTCCTGATGGTAATATATTCCCTTCAAAGACATGCTCTCTTTCATAACAAAGCTCAAAATTTATGTACCTGCTTCGTTTGATCATCCATCTTATTATTCAGTGTAACCCTCGCATCCTACTAGTTGTGTGGGGATGAGATTGGAGGCGAACATTCCTTCCTAAAAACAAAGCACTATTGTAAAATTCCATCAATTCAATAAATTATGAATAATTCATTGTCACATCTTTCGTCCTTCATAGTCTTTGGTGTTTGGAGGAATATGCCCTTATTCATCTACGTCTTGTCTTCGGTGATAAACCCTTGCCTCTTACAGGTGGCATGGGGCAAAGTGTAAAGGGTCATTCTCATTAAAGCATAAAAATATTGCAAAAAAAAAAAATTTAAAAACAAAAATAAAAACATTTAAAAAACAAAACAAAAAGGAATTTACTCGCCTATGTTTTGCCTTCGGTGATGAACCCTTGCTTCTTACTGGTAGCATGGGGCAAGGCATAGGGAGTCATTTCAAGAATACAAAATCTTATAAATCTGACATTGCTTACAATTATAGAATCCCCAAATAATTAATTTAGATACCTAAGTGAAGATAGAACTATCCCTTTACCTCATATCTTACCAATCTGCAGCCACGTAACTATGTAAGTCTACCACATGACCCATAGAGTGAAAGCCATTTTTGAAACCAGTTCAGTGAAGTTAAGAAGAATTGAGTCACAATTTCCCAAAGGGATTTTTGTTAGCATTTGTCTCTATATTCATTATCTACCTCCTGCGTCCTTCTTGATTCTCGGTGATGAGCCCTCACATCTTAGTAGTTGTGTGGAGTCAAGAATGGAGCTAGACTTATTTTCATAATATCATCACTATTAGGTTGTGGAGCTAGATTGCTTCACAATTAGCATGCAATGGAAAGTGACTGGTAATACGTTGATAGTCATCGATCAAGGGGGAACCAAAGATGGTCACCTGAACCGTCATCGGTCGACGAATCGACGCGTCGGTCGGAGCAAGTGGGAAACACAACCCGTCATCAGTCAGACATGATAGACATCGGTTAGAGCAAGTGGGAACCGGCCACCTTTGTTAGGTCTAACCAACGCCGGTTACCTATACAATGTGTTTTATTTTTAAGTCACGTGCTTTAAATATAGTTTTTGTTTAAAGAAAATATATTGGATGTAATTGCATAGCTAAGGTGCCCTAAGTTTATATATTTATATATAAGTGTGAAAGTTAGGGTTTAGAAGTAGAGTTAAGAGATGGATCGCATTAGATCCTCGATTCTCTCCTAGATCGAGAATGAAGACGAAGAAGAAGAAAAAGAAAGAACATGTTACATGAAGACAAAGTCTCCATGAAGAGGAGATGGACAGAAGGAAAAAGTAGGTACATCTGAATGGTGAGAGGAGGGTAACATCTTCTACTGATTTCCTTTGTATTGTTTAGTCTCATGTAATGGCTTGCATAGTATGCAAAGCACATAGGGTTTCTTCTTGTAGATCCACATGTTGGTGAGATCTTGTATTATAGATCTATGTAGATCTAGTCTTGTATTGTAGATCCATGTAGATCTAGATATTATAGAGGTCTTATTTGCGAGACTCACAATACGGTGAGAGCTTCACGCACAAAGTGTGAGATGCAAGGTAGCTTCTGTGTATGTGAGATCTGGTTATGTTTGAGAGGCACGATTGTAGTGCACTCAAGATAGATCCGGTTAGAGATCTGGAGGAGACACATGTGGTGGTATGGAGGCACGGTTTAGTGTACTCAGGCAGATCCAGTTGGAGATCTGGGAGGAAGAGATACTCTTGTAGAGATACATGTACTCTTGTGTAAAAGAGTTAGTTTGTAATCTCTTGTTATATATATATATATATATATATATATATATATGAGATCTCTATCTTTGGTGGATGTAGCCCACATTGGGTGAACCACGGTACATGCGTGTTATGTGTGTGTACTTTTGTGTGATTTGGATTATTCTAGTTTATACTTCCACTACTGTAGATTTTGTGGGCAATTGTTTAGATCCTGTGTGCATGATTTTGTTTGTTATTAAATCATAGCACTATTCTGCTATCCCAAAACCATACGGTTGGTATTAGAGCAAAGCATTTGTTTTTGCTTGATGAGAAGATCACAGGAAGATATTTAATCTCAAGTGGGAGCTGGAAGAGTAAGGTTGCTAGAAATTATAGTGACCGGCATCGGTTAAGTGGCAACCGATGTTGGTAGGGTGACCGTGGTCGGTTACAAGGTGACCGTGGTCGCTGGGCAACCTAGTTTTAAATAGAAAATCACATATCTGAAGAAATGGAAATATACATAGAATGTATCTTGTTTACTGAGGTGTCCCAGTTCTTGGAGGCACAAGCATGTTGGTCAGATTGCAGATCTAGTTATTGAGGTATGGTTTTATCTCGGTATTGCAGTGCTTATATTATTTTGGTTACACATGCATGTTTGGGACTATAGATCTAGATTTGAGAATGAGAAAAAGGAGTAGTTATGCATCCTTTGGTGCAGTTAGATGCACATGGGCTTCGGTAGAGAGGCGTGAGTACACGGAATGAATATGGGGTTTCCATCAGAGAAACATGTTCCTCAAGTTGAAGATGCGGTTGAGTTTCTTAGTGCTAGTAAGGTGATGTGTTTCATCTTGATGCGTTTTATTGCATGGATTTGTTATATTGTTCTTTGTACGAGATTTGGATGCTTCTTGAAATGAATGGCTTAACTCAACTATCGGCTTCGATCAAAGTAGGCACCTGGTGTGGTGTGCTATGCCAAATTATGTGGCGTTGGGTTCGTTCCAGCAACATTGACATCGATCTGAGAACCGAGGTCACTCACAGAGGAACCGATATTGGTCAGATAACCATGGTTGATTAGGGGATGACCGTGGTTGGTCTTTGTGGCAACTTATCTATACAGGGTTTTTTGTAGCAAGAGAGGGTAGTTGGTTCAGTGTCTTATTTTGGAGGGTTAGGTTTCGCGCACACTGATGCAGCGAAACAATGTTGATCACTTCAATGGTTTAGATCAGAAAGAGGACGGAGTTGGCTCGGTTAGTCCATTGAGACTTTGAGTCAGGTATCTCTATATGGTTCATGTTTTATTTCTTTCATTTGGAGCAACTGATATTATGTTTGGATTGTGTGCACAAATTTACACCATGGTTTCTTGGTGTTGTTTGACTTTATTTCCTGGTTGTGTGGAATCTTGAGGACAAGGGTTTCTAGTCTAAGGATGAGATCCTCAATGAAAAGTCATGGTTAGACACAATTGCAGGTAACAAGAGATGTTGAGTACATACGGATGGAAAGAAGGTGATTCACCTACTTCACAAGAAGTCCAAACTTCTGTGATGTAGAAGTATTCTTTGATAAGAAGGGAATCATCTTATATTCTCTTTCATATGGTTTTATTTCTCACGACATATTAGTAAGCAATGCAGGCAATTTTGTGTTCGGTGGGAGCAAGCCATGGTTGTTGGCATTACAGATTGGATACACGATGCACATGCAAAGTGAGAGGAGATTTCTACTATTGGGTAGTAGAGTGGCAAAGGCACTAGTTGGTTTTGGATGACAATAACGGATTTACAGCTATATTGAGTGTATTGCTTTGTGATGTCACTTCTGGTTTATTTTGCGGTGCCTGGTTATCCCTATGGGATTACAGTTGATGGTTACATTCAGCTGGGTGAAGATGATAGTGCAATTTTTTCAGAGTTTTAAGGGTTAAAAGAGAAAATCTAATCACATTAGAGACCAGTGTCAGTTAGGATTAACCGTGGTCAATCATCTAGTAACTGTGGTCAGTCAGGTAGTGACCGGGGCCTATTAGGAAACCGTGGTTGGTTTGGTTACAAGTTTGACAGCAGTGATTGTTTACCATTTTTAGATGGTGCCCTTGTTTTGCTTTCATCTTGGTTGATTGTGCAGAGTATGTTGATGACATGTATGCTGGTATTTGCACTATTTATTAGTAGCATGGTTTAGCATGGTTATTTGTTATTGACATTGATGAGCACATGATTTATATTCGGCTTTTGGAGTTATTCGGTGACAGACTTGGAACTTCTGGAGAGCTGGTGATATGGATGGATGTATAGGTGAGTTTATACATGTGGATAGATTCAGATTTTGTGAGTCTATGATGATGTAGATGTTTGATTTGCACATGGATGCCTATGAGCACAGATTTATATGCCTTGAGCATGAATAGGGGATGTTTGTATTTCCTCTTGATTACTATGTTACTCCTTGAGAGATATTATCTACAGATGATTGTCTTGGACATGCTAGTTGTTTATGCAGGGTTGGATTTGCAGATCGGTGTTTGGATTCTTTGAGTTATGCAAGTTTGTGGATTGATCACCCACCGCATTGCAGCAGATAGAACTCATTTGGGTGTCTTTACCGGGATCTTGTTTTGCTTTCACATATTCTAGTTTTACTTGTCTTGGTTAGTTCAGATTGGTGGTTGCGATAAAGACATGGATAGGTGGATGGAGAACATGGTTGGTTTTTGTGTATGACTACGAGATGCGATTGAGGCTTGGAACTTCGGTTTGAGGGGAGCTCTTGCAGTGTGTTAAACATGATGGCTTGGCTGCATGAGAGGCTTGGTGTTATGATTCAGTGGGAGCTTGATGTATAGATAGCTCAGTTATCACAGATCAGTTGTAGCTTTGTGCAGGTTTGGTAAGTCATGGTTTTATCTTCTTGGTTTGAGAAGATGGTTTGATCTTCCTGGTTTTATTTCGAGAGAATTGTTGAAGGAAAGAATAGATGGTCTTCACGGTGTGTAGAGGATGGTGATGTACAGGTATAGGTACAGAGGTTCAGAAATTTATCTCCAAGTGGGAGATTGTTAGGTTGTGGAGCTAGATTGCTTCACAGTTAGCATGCAATGGAAAGTGACTGGTAATACAAAACCATCATCGGTCAAGGGGAACCAGCATGATCACCTAGAACTGTCATCACTCGGGACGGGATCGATGTCGGTCAGAGCAAGTGGGAACCACAACCCATCATCGGTCAGAGCAAGTGGGAACCGGCCGCAGTTAGGTCTAACTGGCACTGGTTACTGTGTGATGTGTTTTATTTTTAAGTCACGGGCTTTAAATATAGATTTTGTTTTAAAGAAAATCTATTGGATGTAATTACATAGCTAAGGTGCCCTAAGTTTATATATTTATATATAAGCGTGAAAGTTAGGGTTTAGAAGTAGAGTTAAGAGAGGGATTGCATTAGATCCTTGATTCTCTCTAGATCGAGAGAATGAAGACGAAGAAGAAGAAGAAAAAAAGAACATGTTACATGAAGACAGAGTCTCCATGGAGAGGAGATGGATAGAAGGAAATAGCAGGTACATCTGAATGGTGAGAAGAGGGTAACATCTTCTACTGTATTTCCTTTGTATTGTTTAGTCTCATGTAATGGCTTGCATAGTATGCAAAGCACATAGGGTTTCTTCTTGTAGATCCACATGTTGGTGAGATATTGTATTATAGATCTATGTAGATCTAGTCTTGTATTGTTGTTCCATGAGATCATATTGTATTGTTGATCCATATAGATCTAGATATTGTAGAGGTCTTTTTTGTAAACTCACAATATAGTGAGAGCTTGGCTAGATAGTAGTAGATGCAAGGTAGCTTCAGGTATGTGAGATCTGGTTATGTTTGAGAGGCACGGTTGTAGTGCACTCAAGTAGATCCGGTTAGAGATTTAGAGGAGACACAAGTGGTGGTATGGAGGCACGGTTTAGTGTTCACAGGCAGATCTGGTTAGAGATGTGGGAGGAAGAGATACTCTTCTAGAGATGCATGTACTCTTGTGCAGAAGAGTTAGTTTGTAATCTCTTGTTATATTATATATATGAGATCTCTATCTTTGGTGGACGTAGCCCACATTGGGTGAACCACGGTACATGCTTGTTATGTGTGTGTACTTTTGTGTGATTTGGATTATTCTAGTTTATACTTCCACTGTTGTAGATTTTGTGGGGAATTGTTTAGATCATGTGTGCATGATTTTGTTTGTTATTAAATCATAGCACTATTCTCAGCATCCCAAAACAAAACAATCACCAACATATCCTACCAATGGAATGAGAATTTTTGTGTTATTTAGAGCATGAGTTACCACGAGGAACACGATACATATGGAAAATATCCTAGTTTATCACCTCTCAAAATAAGTTTGCATTCTGGTCCATAAATTTCCAACAACAATGTAAAAATCCAAAATCCAAATACATTAGAAAATTGTGAAAAATCCAAAAACATTAGAAAATCTCTAAAAACCAAAAACATTAGAAAATCGTCAAAAATCCAAAAACATTAGAAAAAATCCAAAAATCCAAAAACATTAGAAAATCTCCAAAACAGTATAAAAATTCAAAATCCAAAAACATTAGAAAATATCAAAATATAAAAACATTTGAAAAAATTTAAAATTCCAAAAACATCCACAAAATCACAAACTCAAAAAAATCTATAAAAATTGTAAACTCCACAAAATCATAAAACTCAAAAATAATCAACACAATTCATCCTTTGAACTATTGTCCCCAATGAATGATCCAATCACCTTATGACTATCAAATTCAAACCACTTCTCCTTGCGTGAATCCTTGCTTGGGGAAAATTTGGCTCTCATTGTTTCCTTGTTTGAGGACAATGACCCAATCCTTTTTTATGTCCTTGTACCCCTGCTTGGGGGCACATCCGATCAATCCTCACTATGGAACACATTAGGGACATGTTTATTGGTTCTTGTGTTGCATTATTAGTTACAAGTTATCAATTTCTTTCTTGTATCTTGATATATTATAGGGGGCATCTTTATTTTATGTATCTTGATGATCTATATAATATACTTATGTTATTTGATTGTATATGAACTGGAGCATCATACTTTCTTGATGGCCTCTGTCTATGCTCTCTTCCACTTGCATATCATACTGGGGAATCAAACCTTTTTATGGCCCCTATCTATGTTATCACGCATATTACAGTCTAGTCATCCCGATCTTTTATATCACGATGCATCTTGTTATATGATATATTAAAATTAAGATGTTTTTCATCACGTGAGTATCTTCCTACATGATCAACATCTTCCTTCGCACCCTCCATTCACTGTACTAATACATTCCCGGTTTGGGAATCCTACTTGATCATCGTTGCAGTTTTCGAATCCTACTTGAAGATCTTTCTTGAGTAGCATTCACTATCCAAAGCAACTCCTCCTCCCCACCATGATCACCATGTATTTGATCCATTCATCCTCGCTCTTCACTTCTACTCCTCCACCACTTATCCCCATATTACCCTTCTCACCATTTATGTCCCCTCTCACCCATTTGTATTCTTTCCTTTCACTCTTCTCGCTTCCCGCTTGACAATCTTACTTAATAACCCCTTCTATATATGGGATCCTCGGTAGATGATTCTCCACCATCTCCCCTCTCATCAAACAACAATCACCACCACACACATCTTACAATTCCACCTCCTCGCTTCACATTCTTACATCATTACTCTCACCACACGGGCATCCCAATTAAGGATTCCCCTCACACTCTCACCCTCCAACACATACATTCCTTCATCCATTCATATTACACTCCTTTGTTTCATTTCTTCATTGTTATCACCTCCTCTCGCCTCCTCTTCCACTCGGGCATACATCACTCACTCTTTTCTCATCCTTCCTCAAATGCGTCATTTGCCCGGCCATCCTACTTACACACTCTTGTAGTATGGAAAATTCACTTGAGGGTTCCCCTTCAGTACATTTTTTCATAACCTATTCCCACCAACTCTACCATCATTCTTCTTCTTCTTCAGCTTGGTGATCCTACTTAACCATCCCTGCCGCATGGAAATCTTACTGAAGAGTCCCTCTTAAAAGGTTGATCTGTCATATGGCCTTCCCCCATCCCATCATATTTCCCCATCTTATTTCTCCCGCCTCTCATTGTGATCATATTCTTTCACCAACCATTCCACCCCTGTACCTAATACAATTTTGTCTTTCTCCTTGCATATCATCCTTATCGGTTTGGTGATCTTACTTAACCACTCCAAAGTGGCATGATGATCTTACTTAAGAGTCTCTCTTAAGGATGACTGTCATCTTGCACTCGCCCATCACTCTACATTCTCACCATCCATATTTTCTCTTCATTCCCTCGTCATCACATCTTCTTATCACCACTATCGCAGCATCCTCTCGCCCGACAATCTTACTTAACCACTCGCGTGACATGGTGATCTCACTTAAGAGTCCCTCTTAAGAATGATTTGTCTTCTTCCTTTCCCCATCACTACAAATCCTCACCCTTCACTTTTTCTCGGCATTCCCCATTATCACATCCTCTCACCTCCTCTTCCATTCTCACAAACACCACTTCTCACTTGCCCACTTGTCATCTCCAGTTTCGCTCACTTAGAAATATTACTTAACCACTTTCATCGCATGACGCCTTACATCAAGGTCCTCCCTATGCTAAACTCATCATTCTGAACTTCTCCCTCACCTCATTCTTCGTTCACTTTGTTGATCGCTTCTTCCACCTAGTCTCTCCTACCAACCACATTTTCCTCCTGCCATTATCCTTTCTCCATCTATCATCTCACAACATATGTCTACTATATTCTACCTATAACCATGTTCCTTTCTCCCATTTTTTCCTTCTTGATCCATCATCCTTCATATCGTTTCTTCCCATTATTTTCATGTCTTGTTTCTTCATCCTCACCTCGTTCATCCTCATCCTACATCCTCTCCTTGCTTTCACCTAGTCACAACTCATCCCTCACATTTTCTTTACTCTTTTCACTTCATCTTCTTGAATTCTCCCACATATCTACCCCCATGCTTACTTGCCATTGTTGTTAACATTCCTCTAACATTATTTCATCATCATCTTTTATTCCCGCGCTAATAATTGTTAGTGGACTTTCCCTAAAAATCATCAATCCTCATTCCGCATGACCTCGTTCACTCCCTTGGACCTTCTCCAGTTTCCCTTCATTCCTTCCTTCCTCTGGGCCCACCACTCATTGTTAGTGGGCTTTCCCTAACGTCCCTTCATTGGCATTACCCTTTCCATTCCTTGTTACCTTTCTCCCTTTCTTCATTTTTTCTCTCATCCTTCCCCACCACTCATTGTTAGTGGAATTTCCCTAACATCCCCTCACTGGAATTGCCTCTTCTATCCCCCATTCTCTTTTCTCTCCCATTATTTTCCCCCACTCCCACCCTTTCTTGTTGCTTCTTCCCCACCTCTCCATCTTCCCTTCACCCTCTTCAATATCTTTACTATCTTCATCATACATCCTTTGTCTATTTTCTCGTAATCCTAGTATCCTCATTTCATGCATCTCCGCATCTTTTCCAATCTGTGTCATTCCTCCCCTCTTTCTTCTCTTTACATTCCTCATATTGTTCACTCTACACTTATTATCCCCATTATGTATTCCCTTCCTTCTACATCATTTTCTCTGTTATCCTCTTCTCTCTCCCACCCCTCATATTATTTCACTTCCTTTGTATCATCTTCTTCCCCTTTTTACCTCACATTTCCTCCTTACTTCCCCATCGATAACCTCGAATCTCCAAAGCATTGTCCCGTCTTTTTATCATCCCACCCTCCACATGCATCTCCATACGGTCTGTTCCATATTATTTGCCTTGGTCTTCCTCACGAAGACCTGGTTCCTTCAATCTTCTCCCTGTATTTGCTCTATCCTCCTTTCCTCCCCATAATTTTCATGTTTCTTCTTACCACCCCTCCTTTTCTCTACCACCCCTACCTTTTCGTTCATTTTGTACATGTTTCTCTTCTTTTCTCTAATCTTTTCACACTTTCCTCACCCCTCATAGTTTCTTTTTTTTCTCCGTTCTACCTCTTCTTTCATCCTCTTTCAATTTTTCGTACCCCCTACTCCCACCTCGTCTTCTCCTTCTTATTTATCTTTCCCCATTTCTTGATTTTCTCAGCTCTATCATTTCTTTCACTTTCCTGCATCCCTCTTTATTATCTTTGTTGCTTCCTTCATATGGCACATCTCTCTATTTCATAATTTCACCCTCTGCTCTGTCATTTTCCTGTCTTCTTCTTGTTTGTCCTTCATCATTCCCTTCTTCCCCTATCATCCCTCTCTCTTATTCTCTTCTACCTCTTTCATTCATTTTTTTATCCCTCCTCTATCTCCATAACCCTTCACCTTTCTTTCTCTTCTCATAATCAAACACCAATCCTATTCATTCTATTTTCTCTTTCCCATTGCATCATTCCACACCTAGCATTCAAGGCCGATTGAATCCTTTCTCCATTTGTGTCGTGTGGTCATTCCATTATCTTACACCCCATTATCCTCCTCTCCACATAATTAATCTCTCCTCTTTTTGAGAGCTCTGTCATATATTCCATTCTCGTCAGCCCTCTTGAGGGGGCATCATCACATCTGTCCATAATCACATCTTCTCATGACATTTTTGTCTTGGAGGATACCATGACATCCGTCACTCACCACCTTCTATTCTCTCCAACAAACATTCACTCTAATTTTTTCTTAGGAAAAGTAGATTGAATTCTTCCCCCATTCTCACAAGTGAAAGTTTGTTCTACTTCTTAGAGAAAGATTTCTCTTTTCTTCCTCTGACAACTTCTTATCGAGGGAACACCTCCTTTAAGAAGAATCTCTTCAAAAATCTTCAATCCTGCCACCTGAGGCATATTCACTCCATCTCGTCTACTTTCTTTGAAAGGACACTACTTTCATAGTACCCTTCCAAAGAGGGGCAAATGTAGACACCTTAATTTCACGTCTGTCTTAAATCAATTAATTCCCCTACCTCATTTCCCACAAAAATGCACTCTGAATTAATCAAATATAATTTGATTAATTATCCCTTTCAAACCTAAAAAAACCTAATCCTTACCACATGTCATTATTCTCTATGTTTTTCTACTATTGAATTAAAAATCCAAAATCAAATCCTCACCCACTCTTCATGGTCCCCACTCACCTAAAATCCTCCACTTATGAATTAAAAATCTAATTCAAATCCTCACCCATTCTTCATGGTCCCCACTCACCTAATCTTGCCCACATTTTCAAACCATGATTACTTAAATTACTCTAAGTTAATCACTTCCCTAGGCTATAAATACAACCTTACCCCCTCTAAAAGACATAGAAAATAAGCTTGAATGCCCTGCCTAAGTTCTTGCATCCTTTGAGAAAAGAACATCCCTCCACCTCGTCCTAATGCCTAAATAGCCTCATCTTGAAGCACCCCAAATCCATAATCCTTTTATCCATTTGGTGAAAAGTAAGTAGATCATTATTGCAAGAAGGTTTTGCTCCATTTCGAGAAAAGCACCTACATATCACACAATCAAGGCTCATCCATGTTTTGTGCCCATTCTGAGGTTTTCTATGGAACATTAAGGAGGAGGTATTATTGTTAGTATTTTACTTCCTTGTTAGTAGTGCATTTTTCCTAGCTCACATTTAGCACGCTTGGTTACTTTTGATTTATTACCATTGATTTCCCAATTAGTGGTTTTATCCATTCTTTGTTTATTATTGTTCGTTATTATCTCCTTTTCCGTGTCTTATGGCCTTCTTTGGTTAACCTTCATGCTTTGTGGGTAGTGTTTTTGTTGTGCGGTGTCTTGTGGTGCATCTGTAGGTTATAGTACCAATGAACCTACAATGCTCGTCATGTCTTTGATCTCCTTGGTGCTTGGTGTTTCAGAAGGACATCCATCACCTGATCCAGATACTTATGGATCACAACAAAAATATTCAATCCTAATGTCGTCACAGAGGTTACATTTCAAATAGTTTCCCAGTTCTGGTTTTGGAGAGCACTTCTTTTTTTTCATTTTCTCGTCATTTCCATACTGGACTACGATCTCGTCATTTTGATTGGGTTAGTAGTCTTTGTCAATACACATTATTCTATTGTTTTACACCACTTTTGGCTATTCAATAGTAATCTACAACATCACACGAACAAGTCATTAGCTTATCATCTTATTGTCATGGGAAACCAATCCGGAAAATGCATTTATTTATTTACTTTTATTGCTTTGTCAGAATTGATCTTCTTTACTAATCAATTTTTAAATCTTAGTTTTAAATCACTATATATCTTGTTTTCCTCAAATTCATACTTTTCGATCTTCGTTTCAAAAAAAAAAAACAATATCTTTATTTCTTTCGATCTTCCTTTTCAACTATATCTAGATCTTAATTTTGAAACTCCCATAGTTTATATTTAATTTTCAAATCTCATTTTTTAAGGTCAATGTACATCATGCTTTCAAAAAAATCTATATAACTCTTCTTTTATTTAAACGTTTTGTTACTATTTTTAAAACTTTATTTCTTGAATACATTGATATCAGTTTCTATACAAGGATATTTATTTAGATACATAAAAACTAAAATCAACCCCTCCCTATTCCCTCCATGTCAACCCATCTCCCCAAGCATGTCTCCCGGCTCTCCGTTCACATCCCCAACCCTCGCATGACTCCTATCTCCACTCTCACCACTCATTTCTTTTGCCCTCCCACACAGCCTCTCAACTTATTCCCTACACTTCACATCACCACTCATCTCCCCACTGTTTGCGTTCACTTCACTTCACCTCACCTCACAATACCTCTTATACATAGCTTCGAGTAATTGTTAATACAGGAGATTTAGTCATATAAAATGGAGGCTGAAGCATGTTGGGAGGAGAGTTTAGACACGTGTTTTTTCTAAGGGATTTTTGTATTATTTTTATACTCCCATCTAAGAATTTGGTGACTTGTATTAGTGATAAAAAAGGAAAAAATTAATTATAGAGTAGAGAGACTGTGAAAAGGAGGGGATAAATGATGGGAGTTCTCATAGGTAAAGGAGATATAAGAAACATTAAAAGGACCATACTGGCCACATTGTCGAATCCTAAAACTTTCCATGGTAGATCTAATAAATATATTAAAATGTGATCTATATTATAAACAACCATAACACTAAAGATGGATCCAAAGAGTGAGATCCAAAATGATGTTAAAAACATAAATTTATTATAGTGTCTAATGTGAACTACATGTAAAATATAAAAAAGGAAAATATAAATCTTGAGCATGGGGCATGCATCTATTAGTTGATAGATGAAACACATGCTAGTTATTTAATAAAATGAATCAAAAAATAACCCTCCTTTCACCCTCCATGCAGCTAAAGAGCATTATAGACACCACATTTCATATTTGCAAAACAAGGGATAAGTATATCAAGCCTTGTGATAAAGGGAGAATTAAATGATTTACAAGTGGTTATGTTTAAGTCCCTACTATTACTTTATAAATCTATTATGTAAACATCACCACTTACTTGAAAGTCGACAAGTCTACCCAAATATATCAAAATGGGTGTTTAGAAACTCTATAACCATAAGTATTTAAAACAAGGGGATTCAATCAAGAAATTGTAGAAAATAATTCTACAAAAATAATGAGAAATGAGCTAAGGGTGGGAAAAGGAGCACCCTAAAAATGAAAGGAAACTAAAATCAACATATACAAGTTCCGTGTTGAAACTTCAAAAGGGAAAAAACTAAATGTGAACTAAGAATGGTAGGAAATAACATTGAAACATTGTCTTATCCACTTCCATAGATATAATTTTAGAATTCAAAATTTAATAAATGTAACCCTACCTCATGAAAATTTCCTCAAGGAATCAATGCTTTAAATGGAATAGGTAAAATGGTAAATACAGGATCCCGTCTTGATATTTTTTCCCGGATAAATATGATCACTAGTCTAGAATAAAAATAATGTGATACAGGTATGAACGTTAACCTAAAAATAATCACCAAGAGAACCCATAATCTTGTTATGATATATCTGTATAAAATCACTCGAATATAGTCCACTTCAAGGGGGAGACCTCCGTAAATCATACTTAATGATATGATATGTGATGGGTTTGGAATAATCTCACCCATCTTTGTGTGTGTGTGTACACACACATACATACAAAGAGGTACACCCTCTCATCACAATTATGTCAACCTAACTATATATTAATAACTAATAAATGAAAGGTTAAGGTTATTCACTACACTACAAGATGCTAGTAATTATATGAATGTATAATGATAGGGCTATAACATGCCCTTCCCCTTCAAAAAAGTGTTTCCCTCAACACTTAGCAACTCAAGACATTGTAGTAAAAACTCTTTATCTCCCATGTCACGTCTTCAACTAGTAGATGATTCTATGTGATGTAAAATTTTGGAATGGTTCGATTTCTTAGTTTCTCACTCTTCTCTTGATGAATTTATCAGGTTCTATAACGAAATTTCCTTCTTCATATACCTTAGGTAACTTTGACCAAACTGGGAGCTTGGTACTAATTACTTTCATAGTGACCCTCATTCGGCTAAATGGAATAAGCAACAATTCATATTGACCCTCATGTATTTGAAATGTAGTCTTACGTACATCCTCATCCTTTACTATAATTTTATGTTGCCCTTTGAGAGTGATCTTGTTGAGGTTCTTATATTCGGGAACCTTCTCTCTAATTCCTCCTTTTTCTAATCATAATCATTGGAGATGAATACACCTTTTTACTAGGACCAACAATGCCTGAGTCAACCATTTCCTTGATAATTTTTTTTTATTTTAAACATTTTTATAGGGATAATGGTGAAATATAAATTAAGAGGAATACTTCCGGAATCAATTCAATTGTACGGTCATGATCTCATATTCGAGGTACACTCTTTGGTTCCCTAAAGACCATTTGATGATGTAGAAAAATATCATGAAAATTTGAGTGAGCATGGTTTTCTACAACATGTGCTTCTAAGAAATTTAGTTGTGTTTGTTATGCCATACGATCCCTTATTAAGTAATTTATCCATCCTATGAGAAATACTAATTTGGGACTACATCCCATTAATTTCATACTTTTTTGTTCATAATGAAAACCATGAATAAGCCTTGAAATTTGAAAATCACTCTTACCAACCGTTTAAGCCATTCCACTCCTAAAACTACATCGCTCCCGCTATAGACATGAAATTATGCACTAGTAGTATTATCAGATCAAGCCTCTAAGTATGTCATTATATGCATGACTCCTAAGAAAGAAAACTAGACATCGACAACACTTGTTTTGATTTGCATTGACATTACTTTATATTTTCATGTTTTTGTCCTCTACTTTTTAAGAATTATCCTTAAGTTACTCTACTTTTTAAGAATTATCCTAATTAATGCATGCTTTGAATATTTATCCCTTTTAGATTTAATTCAATTAAATCTATCATATTCCTTTAGAATTAATCAAATTAATTATATTACCTTTACATCCCTTTTATAATTAATTAAATTAATTCTAATTACACTTTAGCTATACTCCTACACCCTTTAGCTAATTTAATTAAAATTTTATTTTAAATAATGCTTAATTGTCTTCTCATAATTTAATTATACTAATTAAATTAGTTATTTAAATAATCCTATTTATCTACTCACACTCCACTCACTCTACTTCTAGAACCCTATAATGGTGGGGGCAGCAAAGTTACACGTACAACCATCTTCCTACACAAAATCTAAACATTCATGCCCCCAGTGCAAAGTCATGCAACTACATGACCAAATCCTCTTGTTATTTCAAGAAATTACAATTATGAACCTGTAACCCATTCAAACCTTGATCCAATATTCATGGCCTCACCCTCAACTATAAAAAATCATGCCAATCCTTTGTAAATCATCTCCTTGGAAGATTTGTGTAATTGTAGCCAACTTCTGCCAAAATTGTCATCTGCATCCTCGTGTATATCTTCTCGTAGCATTTGCAATTATACATTTGGAGAACAATTCAAGAGCATCCACAATCAAAAAACTACAAGATTCAACAAGTTTAAATACTTCAACAATCTTACTTGAGGTTTGTAAGGAAAAACTTGGAGAAAGGTATATTGATTTGTTTTTTTTTATCTTTCACTTCTACTGAGTTTTTCACTACTCACATTCAAGCATGCTTCTGGGAGGACCCCCACACTTCATTAATAATTTTTAGTTTACATTTTAGTATTCTAATCATTTATGTGTTTTTTTTGTGTGATTCTAACATTGTTGTTCAATTTTCAAGTTTTTAAGTGCAACAAAGAAGGAGAAAAAACAAAAAAACTAGGTTTCTGGTCGTTTTTGCTAATTTTTGATCATTTCCATATTCCCTATGATATATTTTCACAAGATTTGCACTAGTGTGCATGTGTGTGTACTACCATCACTGTGCACGTGTTTTACTCATCTTGTTTGTGTGTGCACTAGCATGCTCATCCATGCACTAGTGTTACAAAGAAATTTTTCCTACACACATTTGTGTTTCATTGCACATGTTTTTTTCTATTGTATGAGCTTGCGTTCCTATGTGCATGCTAGTGTCACATGTTAATGCTAGAGCACTCAATGTATACACACTGTAAACCTTAATGCTAAGCACTCAAGTGCATCTGCAGTGTTTTTTTAATTTTTTGTATTTTCTAGCAAGTTATTTTAATTCTAACCTTTGTTTTAGGGATTATTTCTAACTCATTTCTTGTAGGTTTGTTATAGTTAATTAATTTAAGTGCTTATTTTATTATTAGCTTCCATTTTTTCTAAACATAATAACTTCACATGTATGCTCTTCTCTCACATTTTTATAAGTGATCTTGAGAATTAGAAACATGATTTTGTTTTTTCATTGTTTTCTCTTTTGTCTACCTCGGGAAAAACTTTTAACAAAATTTTTTAGGACCATCTTTACAAGGATTGTTCTTAAAACTACTAACTACAGGTTGTCTTGTTCATGATTCAAGAAAACCCTTTATCACCCTTTTTATTACAATTTTTATAAAACTCTTTTAATTAAATTTTTAGAGATGGGATTATTCCCGATCCACTGTAACTGTGGGAAGTGCATGGCCAGGGGCTAGAAAAATCATTGTGAGGAGTACCATAGGAACCCCAAAGTATTCGGTGCCTTGAGTGAATTGGATAATGAAATGGGAACCCCACCCAACTAACTAGTATGCCTTTTGTGAGAGATTAGAGTCAAAGATATCCATAGTGGTGGACCCTGGTTTGATCCTTTTTGAGCGGAGTAAAATTGCTTATTGTATCAAAGGGGTAAAGTAAATTAAAAACTAGAAATAGTATTGCACTCACTCAGGTAGTGTGTTGACATTTAGGAGAGAAACTTTATTCTAGAAGCCACACCTTAACCAAGCCAATTTAAGTTAGAGGCCCTCCTTCCATAAACATCATTTTTCATTTTTTTTTTTTTACATGTATTAGTGAGTTTGTGTTCCACACTCATATCGTACACTCTCCATCATTCATCTTTTTTTAATCTAAATATCCTTCATTTGGATTTTTCATCATCTTTTCAAAATCTTCCAAATATCCTTCATTTGGATTTTTCATTATCTCTTTTGAATCTTCCAAATATCTTTCATTTGAATTTTTCATCTCTTTTCAAACCCTTCCAAATATCCTTTATTTGGATTTTTTCATCATCTCTTTTCAAAATTTTCAAATCCTTCATTTGGATTTTTTCATCATCTCTTTTAAAATCTCCAAATTCCTTCATTTGGATTTTTCATCATCTCTTTTCAAATCTTCCAAATATCCTTCATTTGGATTTTTCATCTCATCTCTTTTGAAATTTCCAAATATCCTCATTTGGATTTTTTTCATCTTGAATTCATTTTATCTTACCTTAGTCTTAAATATTTGGATTCCTTTCCCCAAAGTTTAAGAAACTTATTTCCCATCAAAGTTAAGCCTTGAGTTGTGGATACCCACGTCCTCACTTGAGCACCTTCATTTCACAACCTAAGTCTTGACATCTTGACAATATCACTTTATCACGGTCAAAGTGTCATTAAGATCTTATCATTTCATCAAGATCTTATCATTCCATCATTCTCTTACATCTTTTAGTTTAACATAGAAATTGTTAAACTCTAAGCACTCAGCCCATCTTATGTCTACAAATTTAACATTCACTTTGTTAAATTTTAGGCATCATCATTTCTACACCTCTTATTTCAACATTCACATTGTTGATATTTGAGTACTTCCCTTTCATCGCTAAGCCTCATCTATCTTAACATTCACTTTGTTAAGAGTCGAGCACATCAATCACATGTTTCCCATCCTCTTCCATCTTAGCATTCACGATTTTTAAGGGTCAAGAAATCAAATTTCATTTTCAACCTCCTCCATTCTAGCATTCACTTTGCTAGAGGTGAGTAATTCAATCAATCAAACCCTCTTCCATCTTAGCATTCACTTTGCTAAGGGTTGAGTTATATATTAATCTTCATCACTAAATCTCTTCCATCTTAACATTCACTTTGTTAAGGGTTGAGTAATTTAATCTTTCAAGTCTCTTCCATCTTAGCATTCACTTTTGTTAAGGGTCGATCAATTCAATTTTTCAAACCCTCTATTCCATCTTAACATTCACATTTTCTAAGAATACCTTTAAAATCTTAATCTTAGCATTCATCGCTAAATATATCTTCCATCTTAGCATTCACTTTTCTAAGGGTTGAGTGATCAATCACACCTTTCTTTTCCTCCCTCTTTTAAAAATGGTGGGAACAAGACACCAAGATTATAGTCCCACAGAAGATAATATGGAAATATTTTCCATTTTAGTTTGAAGATGAAGGAGGATGAAGATCAACTTGAAGACCAACAAAATAACATCTCTTTCGAAGAAAAACAAAGTTGAAAATATTTTATGAAAAAATAAAGACCAATTTTTACTTTGTCTCCTCGAAATGGGAGAAAAAATACCTTTAGATTTTGACATGATGACATTTTGAAAACCTTACGAGGTCAACCTAAATCCAAAAAATAATACACAACCCAAAAAAATAACCATGATGATGTCGGACCAAGTAAAAAAATGAATGCCGATGATAAAGGAAAATCTAGTGCTTTGACCCCCAAGTCAAATCAAGCCTTGATCGATCAAATCAATGCAATGGAAAAACAATTGGCTCTAATATCTTCTAAAGTCACTAATGACACCAATGATAAAGAATCAAAGAAGAAAAAGTGATGATCCATCAAAACTCATACTGAAAAAAAAATAAAGAAAAACAATCTAAAATAATTCAAAAAAACATCCCACAAACTAATTCACCATTTTCTCAAGAATGGAAAATGATGAAAACAAAATATAATTTTGGGCATGCAACACAATGTAAACAATTCAAATTTGATGAATTGTGTCCTTACCACTTTTGATAAGGACATCTTATGCATACCCTTCCCAAGATCTTTTGAGACACCCAAATTTGAACAAATACAAAGGGAAAAAAATGATCCATGAGAGCATATTAAGGAATTCTTCATGGCATGCCAAGAAGTGGCATACAATGATATCTTTCTATTGTCTCTTTCCTAGAAGTCTAGGAGGAAAATTTGGATTGGTTCTTACACCTTCCAAAGGGATTGATAACCACTTTCACGAACCTCTCTCGGAGAAGTTTTTCAAACACTTTTCTTTCAACCTAGACTCAAAAATCACCATGATGGATTTGTGTAATGCAAAACAATAATCAAACAAATTTTTTGCACAATTCTTTATAATGATGGAGAGGAATTGCAAGTCACTTCCCATGTTCCATTCCTAGAGAAATAATTAGTTAGTATATATTTTCATGTTGAACCTCTTAATAAGTTATCCTTTCACATGAAAGATGCATGCCTCTCAAACTTTGAGGAAGTTATCGAGAAAGGGACCCAAATTGAAAAGGCCCTCATTGTCAAAGGCTTAATCAAGCCTCATTCCAAAGATAACAATCAACAATATAATAAAATAATAATAACAACAACCATCATCAGGATAAACCTAAACATGTCAATAGAAACCATAATGTTGTTAATGATGGTGTCACTAATAATTAAACAATGCACAACAATGTACAAAATAGTCAACCAAAACAAAACAAATCAAAACAACCCATCATTATTCCAAGTAGAGAGGCTCCCCCCTCATGATAAAAATGATGACAATTCACACCTTTGGGAGAGACTCTTTGAGTGTCTTACGCCAATGGAAAGTGCCAATATGGTCATGTACCCTATCATGAAACCCTTTGTTGAAGGGGAACCTAAGCCTTCTTGGTATAAACCCTAATACATATTGTGATTTTCATCACATTGATGGTCATCAAATAGATAGATGTGTGTGACTTTGTCATTACATCTAGGACCTCATTGATAACAAAGATATAGTGGTCAAAGACCCAACACCAAATAAAACACCCAATGATAATCTAAAGTGTTTTCCAATCCATTCCCCAAGCATGGTACAAATAACAAAGCTATTACCGAACAAGGCCAATCTTCAAACAACATTGATTTCAACTCGATAATTTCATTTGTTGAAGAAATGCCTCCTACCATTACTACCATAAAATTCCAACCTCATAATTATGTGGTGGCCACATGATCAGAAGAAAAATTTGGGTCCCATGCAAAAACCAACCATCCACTTCATCCATTGAGCCTCAAGTGGTAAATCCTACACATTTCAAGTAACCCAAAACCAACATCTAATGCCAAATCTTCCACTTTTGGTCCATATGACCTATTAAAATAGTTAGTGAAAACACCTTCCCATATCTCCCTCATGGATTTATTGAAAGCATCACCTAACTTTCAGGAGATTCTCACTCATGCTCTCCATGAGGCATGTGTTCTGAGAATCTTAATGTTCAACAATTCCAAGCCTTAATTGTTAATCTTTCACCAACCAGTCCCATATTGTCATTTGGTCCTCAGGACCTACTAAATCCAAACCTACAAAACAATAACTCTTTGTATATCAAAGCATATATTACTGACCACAAGGTTAAAATAGTTATAATTGATAATGGAGCAGCATTAAACATTTGTTCCATGAAAATGTTGAGATGTCTTGGTCACACGGAGGCTAGTCTAGGAGCTAACATTATAACCATTCATGGTTATGATAATAGTGAATGAAATCCTTGGAATGATCACCTTGCCTATACAAGTGGGCCCGTGAATGCTTGAAACCATCTTCCACATTGTTGATGTTGAGACCTCATACAATGTCCTCTTAGGTCGACCATGGATACATGTGATGCAAGTCATACCCTCTACTTTTCACCAAGTGCATTAAATTTCCACATGATGGTAAAGAGTTTACCTTGCTTGTTGATTCTAAACCTTTTGAGTACTACAAATTTTGGAGGCTAGATATAACCATGCTAACTATTTTCCTTCTATGGACATATCCATCGAGCCTCATGTCATCCCTGTAGCTAAAAATGCATTGATCCGACAAATTTTTTGATCCCAAACATCTACATCTATCTCACGCAACCATCTACATCCTATTCACCTGTTGAGCCCAATTTTTCCCATCAAGGTCTTGATGAATACACCCTTGAAAATGCTTTCCACATTGGAAAACTTTTATTGTCCCACACAACTATGGATGACCCAATCCCCCCACTTAAAAGAAGCTCTAGTTTATCACCTTGGTAAAACTCTTTGGAGGTGATATGGACTCTTGGAGGATGAACATGTTTAGGGTTTGATGGCTCTTGGCTATATGAATATCGGATGGTTGAGTGTTATGAATCAATAGACTATGTCAAAGCCCACAAGATGATGAAGAACATGAATTGGAAAGGTAAAGGACTGGCTCACAAGCACAAGGTCACCTTGAACCAGTAATGTATGAAGAAAAACCTATACCATCATGGTTTAGGTTATGAAACTTTTGAAAAAAGGCCTATAATATTTGATGTAATGACTAGTGAAGAGGACATTGAACTCTAAAGTTGAGACTCGGTTCCACACATAGCCTCTTCAAAGACCTAGTTAAAACCACCCTTTGCCTTGAAAACCTATCCATTCACACCCTTGATATCATTTACCCATCTCTCATAAATCAAGACCAACAATGTCACATCTCCATGGACCTCTTTTAAAATGATGAGGCCATCCAAGAATTCCTCGGAGACTCGGGACCCTATTCCCTTATCAGACCACAAGAAGGGATTTGATATAAACCTTGATGCTATTACTTACTTTGGTGAGGAATTTGAGTGCTCTAGTCCACCAAAAGTCAAAAAAAAAAAAAAAATGAAAAAAGAAGAATACAATCTCACATAGTGAAAACCTCACTTTGAGGCATTGTGAGAAGAAAAAAAAGAAAAAAAGTGAAAAAAAAAAAAAAAAAAAAGGACGCATCTCCTGGTGAAAACATTTTTGAGGCACAGAGAGAGGAGACTTAGTTCCAGATAAATCAAGATGACCTACACAAGCCTACAACATCATTCCAAGACACCGATACATCTAAAATGTTGGTAGAAGAAACTATCACCATCAATATTGGAATGGACGATAATCCCAAAATATTACAACTCGGAGAAAGCTTATTAGAATCAAAAATCTAGGCCTTCACAACACTCCTCATGAATTTTAAGATGTCTTTGCATGGTCCTATAAGGATATGTCGGGTTTGGATCCTTCTCTAGTTGTGCACAATCTGGTGGTTCACCCGGATGCAAAGCTTGTTAAGAAAAACTATGAAAATGCATCCTAAGGTTGCATTATTAGTCAAAGAGGAACTTCAAAAGTTTCTAGAAGTTGGCTTTATAAGGTCTATAGACTATTCTGAATGGATCTCAAACATGGTACATGTCTAAGAAGACACACTTGACATCCGAATTTGCACCAATTTTTGGGATATCAACAAAGCTTGTCCTAAGGATGACTTTCCCCTTCCCAACATCGACATGATTTTCGATTCTACAATAGGTCATGAGATGTTATCCTTAATGGATGGATTTTTCAAGCTACAACCAGATCCACATTGTTGAGGAAGATCAACATAAGACAACATTCACGACCCCATGGGAACTTTTTTTTACAAGGTCATGCCTTTCGGCCTCAAGAATGTAGGCACAACTTACTAGAGAGAAATGATAGTTATTTTCCATGACCTCCTTCATGACATCATGGAGGACTATGTTGATGATATTCTCACTAAGTCTAAAACCAAAATAGATCATCAAATATCTTATGGTGACATATATTTGAAAGGTTAAGAGAATATAAGGTTCATCTTAATCCAAAGAAATGTGTCTTTGGTGTTACTTAGGGAAACCAACCAAAGGATTATATCATGTTTTAAAATTTTTTTAAGATTTATTTACCAAACAAATTTTAAAATATTTTTGGAAAAGGGGATTTATTTGACCCTACGGGGAATTTAAAAAGTTAAAGAACCAAATCAAGGAATAATGGAAATTCCTCCACCACATAACCTTCATTATCTATGAGGATTACAAGGGAGGATTCATCTATCAAGTGCTTCATATCTCAGTTGGAAGATAAGTGCCACCATTTCAACCAACTACTCAAAAAGGATGTCTAGTTCAAATGGATGCAAGAATGCCAAGATTATTTCACTAAGATGAAAGAGTACCTATCAACTCCACCAGTATTGATGTCTCTTATCCAAGATAAGCCAATTTATTGTATATATCTACAATAAAACATGTCATCAGGGCATTTCTTGCACAACACAATGATAAAGTACAAAGAAAGTGGTCTACTACTTGAGTAAAATCTTATAGCCCATGAGCTCAAATACTCCTAGGTCAAAAAAAGTGTGTTTGGAAGTAGCATTCACTTTTCAAAAGTTGCGACACTATTTTCTCAATCATACCACAAAACTTATTGCCAAAGTAGATCCGCTAAAATATCTTCTATCAAGACTTGTCATAACAGGATGGATGTCTAGTTGGGTCATGCTCCTAAGTGAGTTCGACATTGAATTCATCACTCAAAAGGCCATAAAAGGGAAAGCTTTGGTAGATCAATTGGCCGTAGCACACCACTATCGGGTTCTCAACCCCTTCATTTTGAGTTCCTGATGAAGATTTGTTGTATATTGATGTAGTTCCCTCATGGACCTTATTCTTTGATGGATCTTGTAACATGCATGGATCAGGAGTTGGCATAGTATTACATACACTAGATGGTGATGTTATACCCAAATCTTATCGCATTGGTTTTCCATGCACCAATAACATTGTAGAATATGAAGCTCTAATAGTAGGTCTAGGCTTTGCTATATCTTGGTGGCTTCAAGAGATGACAATTTTTGAGACTCCTCCTAATCATCAAATAGGTAAATGGAGAATATCAAGTCAAAGATGATAAGCTTGTTCCATACAAATGCATGGTCGATAGCCTTAAAGGATATTTTCATCTTATAACATTTAAACAAGTTCCTCTCGCACATAGAATAAAGCAATGGATGTCATGGTGACTATCACATCTCTTCTTGAGTTTGATAAAAATAAAACACACAATGAGTTTCTCATGGAACATATTTTAGTGCCCACATATGATTTTTCAGAGTCCACCATGGTGTGTGAAATTTTGGTCCTGAAAACCCTTGGTATCATGACATTTACACATTTATCCAAGACAAACCTATCCTGCCAACATGAATTCAACCAATAAAAGAGCCTTAGCACAACGTGCTTTGCACTACACCATCCTTTTCGATACCCTTTATCAAAGAGGCTATGATGGGACTCTCTTAAGGTGTCTCAATAGGAAGAAGTGAATCAAACACTAGTTAAAATACATTTGGGTATTTGTGGTGCACATACAAGTGGAATGGTCTTAGCTAAGAAGATCTTACACGTGGGTTACTATTGGCCCACTATGGAGTCCGATGCATGTAACTTTGTCAAGAAGTGTCCAAGCATGTCAAAACATGGTAATATAATTCATGCACCCTCACAATCCCTTCATCCTATCACTATGGCCTTTTTCTAGATGGGGGCTCGACTTATTTGGAAAATTAAACCCACATCTTTGATGGCCACACCTTCATAATCACCACTACTAAATATTTTACCAAGTGGATAGAGGCCATGCCTCTCACCTACATCACTTGGGTCAAATATTTCTAAGTTCATATTTAACCACATCATATGCCACTTTGGCATCCTATGTCTCTTATTACATATAATGGGACATCCTTCAAAAACAAGAATGTCAAAGCACTCGCTAAAAAATCCATATCACCTATAATGGGCAACCCCATATTACCCACAATGTAATGGCCATTTGAAGCATCCAATAAAATGATTAAATCAATATTAGAGAATATCGTTGATAAACATGGTCATAATTGGCACACGCAACCGTATCCTACCCTCTAAGGCCTATCACACCTCATCCCACACTCCAACTAGAGCCACTCCCTTCTCCCTAGTATATGGCTTTGAAGTCGTATTACCCATTAAATTTGAGCTCCCTTCCTCTGCATATCATTACAACACCTTGATGCATGAAGAGGATTACCAAAAGCACGCCTTACAAAATTAGAGCTCTTGGATGAGAAAATAATTCATGCCTTGGACCATCTAAAGGTATATCATAATCTAATTTTTCGCAATTAAAACAAATAGATCAAACCTAGACAGTTTGATATTGGAAACCTTTGCTTAAGGAAAATCAGAAAAATACTACAAAAGAATGTGAGAAGTAGGGCAAGTTCGAACCTAATTGGTTAGGACCATATATTGTGATTGTTAAATTCAGATATGGAGCATATAAGTTATCTAAACAAGATGGCAAAATATTAAGGATCCCATGAATGTGGTTCATCTAAAAATTTCTATTCTTAATCCTCTAAGAGTATCCTGGTGTTGGGGAATATCAACACAATCACTTGCTTCCCTTTTCACCTTGTCCCATTTTGTGTCATTTCCATCCCACCTTGTGTCGCATGTTTTCCTAGTTAGGTTTTCATTTCCATGTTTCTCTACTCTTGTTCACCTCTTCCTTTGTGTCTCGTCCCTTGATTCCGTTAGACTTGTTCACTTGTATCATGCTTGATATAGTTTGGGAACACCTTTTCCTTCTTCGTTGGCCAAAAACACCAAAAGAATTCAAATATGCTTCAAAAACACGAAAAACATTCAAATATGTTTCATAAACAAGATAAATGTTCAAATATGTTCAAAAACTAAAAACATTCAAATATGTTTCAAAACTCCAAAACATTTAAATATTTCCAAAAATCTCAAAAACATTCATATAATCAAAAAAATTCAAAAGGGGCACCATGATAATGTGGTTTAATCGGTGGGCTGGCGAGAGCTTAAACTTCCATCCTTATATGGTTCCACGGCCGATGTTGGTGGTGATGCCACAAAGGGCTAGGGTCTTCTCCCTGGGTAACCTCAAGAAAAAAATCCAAAATCCCAAAAATATTAAAATCCAAAAAAATCAAATATTCACAAAATCATTAAAAATTTGCAAACACATGAAAATATTTCAGCAATTCAACACAATCTTGATAAAATCAAACTTTTAACTACTACCCTAGTGATCGTTCCAATCTTACAACTATCATGATACATCATCTTCCCTTTGCATGTTAATAACTCTGCTTGGGGCAAGTCAAATCAATTTTTTTCCTTCGCGATATAACTTCACCCAAGGAATTTCCATATCTCATTCTCCTTGCATTTCATAAGTTTAATACTTGTGGCCAATGATCCTTTTCAACTCTCAGATCAATTTTTAATGCAGATCCAACAAGAGTGTCATTAGGAGTATCTAAGATTACTTTGTTCTTCACTCTGATCCTATCCCCTTAAGTTTCTAAGATATCTCTTAAGTGCATTTGCAGATCCGCTTAATCATCATTATCATTAAATATTAGGGGCATAACTAATTGTCTTCTTTTCAAATTTGTGTTGTATTGTTGATCTTACTTTTGGACCAATTACATGTATTTTGTTTTCATCTTGGCTTCTTTATAGTCATGGTGCATACTTTTACGGTGTATATTGGGTTTGTTTTCTTTTTAATCTTTTCTTTTTTGTATGTGTGTTTGTTTTATGCACATAACAAGTTAAACATCTTGATTCTTTCATAATCATGGTGATAACTCTATTGTGCAACAACAAAATAAGATTTCTCGAAATGGCACTCATGCTTTATGAGAACATTCCCTTCTATCCTCCTTAAAATTCCTTATCTTCTTCCTATCAAGTGGTTATCCACCACTTTGTTGTGTCACCCACCCACTTGAGGGGGAATTACCTTACCATCCTACTTGTTGGGGCATCCAAATGCTTCACCACCTTCCACTCACTAGTATGCATGTGTCTACTATCTTTAAAATGTTATTACTTTGTAATAACACTTTAAAGAGGAGAAAATGTAGACACCCTAAAAATACATGTTTATTCCTAGTTATTCACATCCCCTTTAGAATTAATTAATTTAATTAATTAATTCATGCTCGATTATTTATCCCTTTTAGATTTAATTCAATTAAATCTATCATATTCCTTTAGAATTAATCAAATTAATTCTATTATCTTTACATCCCTTTTAGAATTAATTAAATTAATTCTAATTACACTTAAGCTATACTCCCACACCCTTTAGCTAATTTAATTAAACATTTATTTAATTAAATGGTTAATTATCCTCTCACAATTTATAACTAATTAAATTAGTTATTTAAATAATCCTATTTATCTACTCACACTCCACTCCACTCCACTTCTATAACCCTATAATGGTGGGGGAAAGCAAAGCTACACGTACAACCATATTCCCGCACAAAATCTAAACATTCATTGCCTTGCAAAGCTACAACTGCATAGACCAAATCCTCTTGCTATTTCAAGGAAATTACAATTATGAACCTGTAACCCATTCAAACCTTGATCCAATATTCATGGCCTCACCCTCAGCTATAAAAAGTAGGTCAATCCTTTATAAATCATCCCTGGAAGCTTTGTGTAATTACAACCAACTTCTACCAAAATTTTCATCTACATCCTCATGTCTATCTTCTCATAGCATTTGCAATTCTACATTTGGAGAACAATTCAAGAGCATCCACAATCCAACAAACTACAAGATTCTACAAGTTCAAATACTTCAAGCAATCTTACTTGAGGTTTGCAAGGAAAAATCTTAGAGAAAGGTATGTTGCTTTGTATTTGTTTATCTTTCACTTCGGTGAGTTTTTCACTACTCATAATCACTTTGGGTCGGCTTTTAGGGTTGTTAATGATGAAATTCAAGCAAATTAATCATATATACATGACTTTCTAACTATTCAAAGGGGTAATAGGACAATTAAGAAATTGGGATATCACTTTTTTATCTTTTACTTGGGAAAAGGAATACTTAAGGATTGTATTTGGGTTGCATTATTCACTACATCGGAAGGGAAAATTTTGAATTCCATCACATATATGACCTTGGGGGAAAAGTAGTTATAGCCTGTTATCTTGATGCAACCGGCAAAAGGGAAAATTGGCTTCCATGGACATGATTCTATCACACACACACACACACACACACACACACACACACACACACACACACACACACACACACACACACACACACACACACACAAGAACTAAATTGGGTAGGAAATACAAAGTGCAATGCTCGGTGATAATCACATTGAGGTGACCAACGAGGTTATTTCGACTCAAACATATGCATATTCTATTTAGTCTAATGTGTGCTTAAGTTTTGTGCAAAGAGCTAAGGTTTTTTTGCAGATATATGTGTGACAAGAAACCTTATAACAAAGTGGATGTAACATAGAGTGAAGAGAAGGTGAGATTATTAGACCCTAAAAGATACATATCCACACTCACTATTAGGACACTAACACCGGTTGAGACACTAGTGCTCGGGACGGCTCCGTCCCCTTTTGGGATCTTCTTTATAACATACCTATAGATTATTATTGTTCGGATGAAGCATGCACAATCCAAATTGAGCTTGTTCCATCATATTTCCATTTCAGACCCAGTCCAGACAATGAGTTATTAACTAAGTCACTATTATTCTCTTGCCACTTGTACTTGTTTGACATTGAATGGTTTATCTTATATATTTCTAATATTATCGATTTAGATCAGTCATATGATTAAGATTTGATTCCAATTAAATAATTTGGTGAATCCTCTTATTGATCGAACCCTACATTGTCATAAGATCCCTCATTTTTTTTACTTCATTGTAGCCCTAACCCTAGTAACATTAGGGTTTCTTTCTTTGGTCGTAGATTTTAATATATTTCATGCATCATGCGAGAATCTCATGGATCATTATCAACATCTATTTATCTTGCCCATATCTCCTAGCTATCATAGCTCCCATGCATCTTCATCTAGCACACAGGCTCTTTAGTCTATTGGTCATTCCCAAACAATTATGATAATGCTCCCCATTATATATTGACATTCATATTCATAATGTTTTTGTTAAGCATGTTTATTTGATCATGTATATGGTATTAATATATATTACATCTCTTTTCTCCATAAAATAGGGCTTTCCAATTCTCGATTTAACTCCCTCTAATCTATGTATTTGTGGTTTCGATAATACACCTAAGAAAGTGTTGGGAGAAATAACTCTACCCATTACTATAGGACCTTGCACTCTTAATGTTTTATGGCACGTTATGCCTAATAATCACAATTATAGTATCCTTCTAGGTCATGCTTAGTTACATACTATGCATATAATCCATTCTATCCATTCCATAGTACACAAGGCCCTTGCAACACCTTCTTCCATGGATAATACTACAATAGATTCCACATCTCATGTTGTTAATCTTTGTGATATCTCTCTCATACATGACCACTTACATTATTCATCATTCTCCTCTTGTGATGGAATATAGTGCTACTGATTTACATGATGAAATTTCTATCGGCACCAATGATACTCCTCCCACTATGTCTCACCCTCTTCCACATGATACTTGATGCCTAATGCATATTGTTGCACACTTACCTATATATGGAGCTTTGTCTCCTATCTTGGTTACTACATCTATGATACCTAAGGTGTTGGGATACACTCATATCCCCCTTCACAATGTCACCATGACCATGGATTTTGAATTTTTTACTTGGAACAATTCTCGATGTAATTCTGATGACCCTATGCTTATTGAATCCAATCTTACATCACTTGTTACAAATTCCCCACCGCAAGTAAAAAAGGTGTGTTGATTTGATAATGATTATCAATGCTCTCACTTTCCCAACTTCTATCCATAACTCATATGTTAAGGCTACACCTCGTCTTGTTTCATCCATGGGGGAAACCAATCCCCCTCTTTCCACATTTATGTCCATAGTTTATTTTATATTCATATGGGCTATTCCATAAAGCTTTAATACTTCCTATTTTGCCAAATTGCACCTATTGCTTACCAATATTCAGACTATTTTAGTTTATCCTAATGGACACACTCTTATTGTTAATTTCAATACACTTACTACTAGTGCAATCAGAATCTTGGACTCTATATGGTTCTCCCCTCACTATGTTGACATTATTCTATGGTAACTCTTGTATTACCCTCGTTACCCGATGACGCACTCTTGTTCTAGGTTCAAACATGACTGTTGAGGGCGCACTTACCTACATTAACCTTACCTTTCACACATACACCGAGGGAAACATTGCTTCTCTTCCTAATAATATAATTTCACATTCTAATAATACAAAAACATTCAGATATTTAAAAATACAAAAACATTAGCTTAGATCTTGGTTGGATGTCTCTTTGCTTTCTTATACTATTCCATGTTGTTGTTAGCTTATTCATAGTATGTTTTATCCTTTTACATATACACATGCATGTTCACATGGTACTTTGAGGTGAATGCAAGTTATCTATAGGTTATCACACAACACGTGATGTTTGATATTGTTCTCTACTCGTCCCACTGAGTATGTTAGGGGCTTATACCTTCTCTATCTTTCTACATGCATGTGTTATCATTGCAATATATACTACTTTAATTTCTATTTCATTCAGCTATATACATTGTGACATACTATCCATTATTCTAACATGATAACATGTGCTTCATGTGTAGCATTTTTCTTATAGGATCACTTCCAACCATGGTTATATGTTTTTCTTGTGTCTTGTCTTCTATGTTTGTGCCTTGTTTTCCATTGTTTGTGGGCTATGCCCTATGATTGATTGCACATTTTCTTGTATGGCCTTTAAGGCCTTGAGTGTCTTATGACATCCTAAGTGGTGTTCCATGTTTTTCACCAACTACTACGTTATTCTTTAGTTGTGTTATTGTGTGTTTGACTAGTTTATATTACATTATCTCATGCTTGTTTTTCACTAACACTATTTTCTATCTTTCACCCCATTATTTTTCATGTGTCATGGTTGTTACCATGCACATTCCATATTCCCCTGCAAGAGTTCTTCAAATGTGCACATCATCTTTAGGTTCCCTCATTTGGGCCACACTCACATTGATTCATCTCATACACCCTAAATGAGTGATGGCAATCTCAAGTGATAATTTCACCCTCTCGGCAATCCAAAAACTAGACACAAAATGATATATAAAAAAAAAATCAAATAGAGCTAAAAAAATGGTTCGAGAATCAAACTTTGGCTAAAAACATCATGAGGAAAGAAGTTCCCATATCAGACGGGAACAGTGGGCACTAGTGTCCCACCTAGGTGGATTTTTATTGGGGACAAAAATAAGTAATTTACATATTGAGGCATATCGATATATGACTCTCTCTAGTGCCCAAGCCTAGTAGGAGGATCATAATTAATTTTGTCTTTAGAACATTAACAAGAAATGATGAAATAAAAGAAGCCCGAAAAGTCCAAATTTCCTAAGAATATGCATTAATCTAACTTTAGTAGTGACATCTCATATGTCATTACTTTGTTAAACAAGTTGGTAGGGAAAAAATTGACTAGTAAGTTCCACCATTAGATATTTTTGTTCATCCATACTGGATGAGCAAGGGAAAGGATTTCATTGATTGGGAAATCTTGATCAATGATGTGCTACATAAGCAACTAACTGATTTGGAGACCACAATCACATTTTACATGAATTCCTACTTGATGCATTCCATTACCAATCTCAAGACTTTCATGGGACTCGCCATGGTAGGGAAATATGGAGCTACAAAGAAGAATCTACAATTATCATCCTTAACTCACCCTTAAGGAGAGAAATGAGGGTGAACAATGTTTTCACAATGCTCATGTCAGAACATTTCATGATGGTTATGCCTCATGAATTTCCATAGAGGGTGTAAAGTTAGTCACTCAATATCGTAGCTACTTCATTCAATGTCCCTATGTTTCCAATGTCGTTGTAGGATATTTCGATAGCTCACCATACAAGCTCCCAAGGTACATTCCAGGATAAGGTGTTACTAATTGAACTATGTAGGTAATTAATTGTAGTTCACAAGTTATGAAATCAAGCAAATAAGGTTGTAGTTCAAATCCCTATAAACTCAACCATTATACCTCTCGGACCTTGACAAATGCAAAGGGTTAGCGTAGACATGGCAAACTTCAAAATGACCTCGTATACCAAAAGAAACTCATTTGATAACAAACGATTCAGAAGTCACCTCGGATCTACACTTTCCCATCTCCTACCATTTAGGATTATTAGGATGATGCACATATGGCTAAGAGGTGTATAGAATATATTATGCTTGAATGAGCCTAAAGAAAATGAGGGCAATCATGAAGGTGTGTGTAGTGTTGTGAACAAAACCTCCCCATGCTTTATTTAAAATTATGGGGCCCTCAGATATTTTACAAAAATTTTAACAACCATTTTTCCTTGTTATGAATAATTGTGTTACTTGGATGCAACTTTGTCACATTGTTTTGTTAAAATTATGCTTTTTGGACAAACAATGCTTTAACAGAACTATGGTTTTAAGTGTGAATTTGTAGGATTTTAGTTTTTGCAAAAGAGACAGGCATTTTTGGTTGATGACGTTCTATGGACTGTCACCAATGTTACTCAAATCATCAATATTTATTCGTGTATTTCTGAAAAATTGGTATTTTCAAAGCAACATGGTGATTGTTTGTTCGTTGGTTACATACCTTAATGGATAATCTTACATCTATGACAAGCTTTGGCATTTTTGATATAATGTGGATTTTTCTCATTTGTTCACAAATTGTTTGGATAAGCACTTAGGAGAACTTACGGTGTTCGACTTATGCAAAGGGATAACACTATGTGGATGTTGCATGTTCATACGCATTTCGCATCGTTTGCATCCTTCAAGGCATTACATCTTTTGTAGATCGACATTGTGATATTTGAGGGTGAGGTGGAGCATTCTCACTGGATCGCACTTCGCACTCTAACATATTTGGTAGAGATTAGCAGGACTAACATTATGAATTGGGGAGCATTGTGGAGCTTTCTTATTGGTTCATGACTGATAATGACTGGAAAAGTCTATCTAAAGATTGGCAATGTGATATCCAAGGCGACGTGGAGTCATCCCATTAGCTCGCAATTGACAAAGACCGACAAGGTTTACCCAAGGACCGACATTTCAATATTTGAGGCAATGTGCAACATTCTCATTGCCTCGCACTTCGCACTTCAAGATAATTAATGGATAAAATCTAAATAGCTCGGAGAGACTCGAAAGTCATACATACGCAAAAATTTCTTATTGGCTCACCCTTCGCATTTCGACACTATTCTTACAAGGAAACTAAGACACAAAGCTATTATAGATCACCACATCAGAACATGGATTTGAAGATGAATAGACTAGAAAAATCTATAGGAATGTTGGAAAATCATGAAAATGGCTAATTAAAGCCACATCAGTTGTAAAGACATAAGTCGCTCAAATTCAATCTTAAAAAGCATAAATGGTCTAACAGACTTGAATATTGCAATGGTATACACGCCATTTTAGCACAAATTAGTAAGATTGAGATATGGCGAAAGGATTTCACAATCAAGCACCTTACATTCAAGCTATTACAAAGCATTTGGAGTTCAAAATAAAGCAATTATGAGAACAAACAGAGTATTACTATCTTTGAGATTAAGAATTTTGAGTAATTACAGTTGTTCAAGTGTTGCTTAAGCTAGTATCAATGGAGAATCATCTACATAGATTTTCTCGAACCATCTCTTTGGTGACATGATTTTTGACAAACATTTTATCGAGCAAACCATTATACAACTTTGAAAATGGAGGTTGAAGAGGCCAAACTAATAGATAATTATGATGAAGTAGACCAATACAAAGCATAGTGTATGGCAAACTTAGTCGTTATTGTGATGCACAGCCGCATATTCTAGTAGGCAAACCAAAGGAGATGTCATACGTTGATTTACTATGGGTCATAGTAGGTGCCGAGGTGAGTTAAATAAGTGGGATCCTAACACCAAAAGTAATATAATTGGTAATATTATTGAGGATGTCATTTCTAGTTATTTTCATTTGTCTCAAGCAAATATTAAATTCGACCAAGAGACATGGGAAAAATGAGGACAAAATAATAAGGTCGAGAGGTGTTTAAATATTGAGCAGAAGACCAAACCCACTTCAAGTCTAAAATATCCACATACAAGATGACTATCGGGTATTTTAGGCAAGGGATTAGAGTTTGAATGGCCTTGATGAATAGATTATTGAGCTCCAAACATTTTTTTGTTAATCAGTCTTGGGTACCCTTCTTGCTAGCAATTATCATCGATGATGAAAAGATTCTTGCTTTAGTTGCGGCTTTATTTTATAACCTACACAATAGCCTTGTAGATGTGAAGAAGAAAGGGTTAATTTTATATATGATGTCCTACTTGTTGGATACAAACTTGTGCGATTCAACAATTTCGGGAGTCCCTAGTTGGACACCTCAAACAAGGTAAATCCAAAATAGTGTGTCCCACTTGGTGGACCAAAAACGTGACCCATGAAATTTCACATCAATAATTTGAGGGGTGTTCGGGTGAACACCCCCTTTGCACAAACCCCCTTTTATCAATGTGTCATGTCATTAAAAAAAGGGGTTCTCCTAAACCCCCATTCTCTCAAAGCCCTTCACCCGAAGCGGGTTTGGGCAAACCCCTTGGGCATATTTTACCTTCCATATGTTTCAAAGAGCAAATCGATAGTATTAGGTGAAGGAGTGTTCCAATGAACTCCCTTTGGCGAACCCCCTTATGTGGAGCCTAGGTGGCACCTATGTGCTATGTTTTTCCCTTAATCCATTTGGAGGGAAATTATAGGCCAAAAGATGTCACTTCATATGCCATGTGTTTAGGTCTAAATAGTGAATTAAATTATGAAAATTACACATAAATTCATTTTTTACAATCTTTCCAAAAATATAATTTTTAAAATGGGTTTTTCTATTTTTAAAATTATTTCTAAACTAATAATGGTAATTTAGGAAAAATTGTACGTCCCATTGAGACATTATGAAAAACAATAAATCGCTTCCAAAAAAATGAAAAAATATATTTTACTAAATTTTAATATTATCATTATGCTCATGATAAAAAAATCAATTTTGAAATAAATAAAGAGATATATCACCATAAACATCTATACATATCTAAATCGAATAATATATTCACTAAAAAAATAATTACAAAATAATTTTAAAAATAATAAAAATTAAATATATATCTAAAAAATCCAAAAAATATTCATTTACTAGATAATTAAGTCTAAAATATATATCTAAAATTTCGTAGAAAAAAATATATTTTGACTACATTACAAGATGTTGGCACAATGTAGCTCTACTATAAAATAAGAAACAACATTTGAAATAAATAACTAAAAAAACCATAGATTTTTTTTTTTTTCAAAAAAAAATCCACATACATTATACATTCAAAATGCAACATTTCATTAGTTTACAACATTTTCCAATTCTATGTAGTTTTTTGAAATTGCCTCCATAATTTCAGTGATGTCAAAAATTCATGTGTTTATAGGTACAAAAATGCAAAAAAGTGGGACACACTTATGTGCTTTGACCCAGCACCAACATATAGTTCCCAAGGTCTTCACCAACCTGCACATGCATAACTATAAGAAAAGCATTGAGGTAGTTTGTAATCACTACTGCCCAATTATCTTTAATGTTGTTTATGATACTTCAATGCCTAGAGTCGCTTAAAGGATAACCAATGCATTGACTCTTTAGGTAGCTTTCTAGTGTTATCTAGATGGTACTATAATTGGAATAGAGGGAATCCTCACCATCCCATTCACACTACCAAAGTTTGTACCTAAAAAATATTTGAGCAAGAGATTACATATCGGTTTGTCTCGTGGCATTAGTCATGTGTCAAAGGATAATAAGAAGCAACAGTTTACCTATCCTCCTCTTCCCATCCCATTGGTTCCGTAACCTTGAATGATTGGCAAAAGGACAAGAAAGTGACAGCACATAGGCCATCATTCCATTTAGAATATCATACTTCAATAATCTTTGATCCAATAGGGGAGTGACACAATTTTGCAAGAACACCTCGGGCATGCATAACTTCAATTATAGGCATAAAATACATAAGGATGACTTGCTTTATAAAGATGATATCGATGGCCAAGTTATGGCCATCAACATGAGGAATTTCACGGTCACTTATGCACCAATTTGGCGTACCGCTAGAGTTGGTGGAATTGAGCTTAGACCAGGACAAAAAATGGAGCCATAAGAAGAATACTCAGATGAGTAGGGTACAGACCCCAACAACTCAAGAAACTTCTTGTGGAAGTACCTCCTACACACAAAGGAAATGTTGGTCCTTCCCATCTTGGAGCATTTCCAAGTGCACAACTCATAAGAGCTTCAAGCATCCAAACAACTAGCCATGTTTTAGTTATCCTCTGGTAAGTACTATGGAAACTGTAGTTGTTTCCTCTTCTTATATTTCTTCAACATTAGTTACTTCTACAGCTCATGCATCTTCTTTTATCCCCTTTTCCTCCATCCTTTCTACTACTGGTATTGCCCTTTATTCTTCTTCTTCTTCGATGATGATGATGAGGCAGAGGGGATCATGGGACATTGGATCCCACTAAATTCCAACTTCCTCTTTCCTACCCTACTTCAACCACTCTTATTGTTTCCCCTTCTCTACTTGCTTCCATTTTGGCACAAGTTTCCATACCCCTGCCTACTTCTTATATATTCACCTCTTCAGTTGTCTTACTTCCTCCTTTTCCCTTCCTCTTTCTTCTACAATCACTTCTATTGTTTCACCTTCTTCTCTTTTATCTTTAATTCCTTTTACTATTTCTCCATTAATCACAATTCCCCTTCTTCATTATCCCCTCAAATCACCATAGTGGCTCCTTCTCAACCAATTGTATCTACTACAACAATATCGAAGTAAAAGTTGCATGTCCTACAACCATTGTCTCCACTCTTTTTCCTATTGTATCCTCTTCACTCCAACTTCGTCAGTCGGCACTATGGTAAGAAGACCTTCCAAGGACAAATTGAAGGTACTAATGCAACCTTCTCCTTATTTCCTAGTTCTTCCTCCAATTTTCCCATCATCAAATTGGCTTCTTAATCCACCATTATTTTCTCCCATCACTCCTTATGTTTCTCAAAATTTCTACCAAGCATGTCTATGCCACTTCTTCCAATTCCTTCTTTCATTCACATTTCTTCTTTCTCAACTCCCATGGTCACTTGGAGTTTCATGAGTCAACACTTGGCTCATCTAGAACATGTTCAACCTCAATTTGCATTTTTAGGGACACCATAAGTTTTTCCACAAGTGGTGGAATCCTCCTCTGCTCTTCCTTCTATGACTACAGTTGCACAAATTACTCCATAGAGTACATGGACACCTCTTACTAGACATCAAACAATGGCTTTTCCCATGACATAATTTGAGGATCCTAAGGTGTCCCTAAAGTACAATGCCCCTACAAGCACCCCAAGAGGGTAATAAAGAGAAAAATTACCCACGGGACAACCCTAGTGTACATGGAGATAGAAGAGGATATATTGAGAATTTCCAAGAAGGCCCACACAAGAGAAGAGATCATGGATATTGATCCTCAATTTTTCATTGATGTCACTCACCAATTGAAAATTGATTTGATCAGAGGACACAATATAGATTAGATGTCCTCAAGGCTTAAAACATGTTGACTATACCTAAGAGCACCTTGCCCAATATACAAATGGCTTTAAGGACTTTGTATGAGCTCTTGACAACCATACAAAATCACAAAGGTATGACATAACGGGGAAATACAAAGACAAACGAATGACAAGGATGAGCTCAATGGTGGATAAGTTGTTGGTTGTGATAAACAAGAATCTATGCCGAATGTGCTTCATGTGAAAATCCAAGATTAAAATGCAAGCAATATCTACATGGGCTAGATTCTAAAATAATTGATTGACTAGATGGCTTCAATGGAGGGTTTGATGAACGAATTAAAAAGCACAACAAAAAAGGCTATTGAGCTATTTCCCAAAGCTCATATCATTTCAAGACACCTACAAAATGAAAGGTTGATTCAAAATCCTTTCTTTGAGCAACAATTACAAACTTTCATCTCCACTCTAGCTTCCACTTTGCATGGTGATGCAGCGGGATAAACATCCACTATCATGGCATTGGTCACTTCAACCGAAGGCAAGGTGGAGAAAGATACACTTTTAAATGAATTGGTTAAGCATATTTATAATGGGGTCCAAGTGTTATTCCAAGAAGTTCTTACTTTGATGAGGCCTCCAATTTTGGACCTAGTGTATATAGAGAATGAATTCAAAACATGTGTAGCAGAGCTTTAGCATAGTCGAGTTCAATCAACTCGAGCAACCTCAAGTTGAATCTCCAAGTAAATCTTGGACAAGCAATTGCTTTTCTATTTTTAGGATCTATTATTGTAAAATAATTCAACCTTAGAAATAGGTAGTACAAGCTTTCTTGCATGAAAGCTTTGTCTTTTGTTTTTATTAGCCACTCGTGAACAATCACTTCTATTTTAAAAGTTGGTTATTTTTGGGGGCACATGTGGTGGCAATTTTGTATAAATATATCAATTGTATACCCTCTAAGGAAGATTTTTATGAAGAAAGTGCTTGGCAATTCTAAGGATTTTTCAACAAGTTTTTTTCACATATTGATTGCTCAATTATTTGGTAAATTTCTTAGATCAGTTATTTTGATTAATCATTGTATGGTTTTCTTTATCATGAAATTTGTAAGTGTGTAGTATCTACTTGCATAATCATAAGTTCAATTAGTTTCATCTTGATTAGTAGTGTTAATGTGCAAGTGCAATTGGATAATTTTATAACTCATTGTGTATTTGATTGGTTATATGGTGTTTCATGATCGTAGTACCATTAGATTAAATTGTGTAACAAGTTCAATTATTAACCTGAATTGTTATTGTTTCAAAGTTTTTTTGTAAATGGATGTGTGATAACATCCCTTAATAGGAAATGGGAAGTAATAAGAGTTTTCTAACATGTGTTTACTAGAATAATCAATCCACAAACTTCTTTCCTTGTCATCTTAAGCCTGTGCTAAGCTAGGATTAAGTTGATATAGGTATCTTTGGTGAATCATACAATGGTAGCTTTGAGATAGCAAACCTTTAGTGTTTCCAAACAATTTTTTTTTTTTTACCCCACCGTACTTTCCCCTTTTATAACTTTTTTAGGCGAGCCTTATCAACATCAAAATATCCGTTTAAGGAAATACTATCAACAAAAGACAAGAAATTGTGAGTGCAGAGAGAATATTTGAAAGTTAACAAGCTACACACTGCTATTCCACCACTTGGTTATCTATAAAATCGTAACTCGTGCATTGAGTCAACCCCCTCTAGGCTCTAAAATGAGTAAGGAACGTAAACCTCCTCGTTTATGCATGTGGGTATAACAAACCCTCACCAACAGTACATGACGGAATGATCAATGATAGAGGCGATTCAATGGAGTCAATGTATTTCAAAATGGTGATGCCATAACCTCTCCCTCCTATGGTTTGGTCTATCCTTGAATCCTCTCACATTGTTGAATGAAACAAAGTTGTGGTCAAAGGGTTAATGAAGTTGTTCAACCAAAAGGTATCTAAGTTCACATGTGTCTAACGTATCATAGGGCCTAGCACTCCCAAGAGTCATAAATCATTAGCTTCATGCACCCCAAGGACTTCAAGTGCTCATATCTCGGAAATGATTCACTTTCAACAACAAGAGTAAGTAAGGATGATACAGATCCCAAAAAGGATGAGCTATTGAAAAATATGTGGATCAAGAATCAAAATTAAATCGTCAATCAAAAGGGGTTTAGATACATACAAGCAAACCCAATTTCCATTGAGACGCCACTCTCACCGATCATATGGGGACCAATGTGCTTATTGACAACACTACTCATTAGTTCATGGCTTGTAATCAAGGAGAAGCTCAAGTTCAATACTTGATGTGGATGTATGAATTACCTCCTTCCCGCACTCCATCTTGATCTCCTCATCTAAAGAGGCTTCCTCTACCTACTAATTCACCTTTGGAGTTAGCCAACTCCCTCAACTCGGAACTTCTTTAAGATCATAGGTGCAAATGACCGGTGAGATCATTCGACAAACCCTTTGAATGGGTCAAGTTCGTAGTAGCGAGGAAAACAAAGTGGTGAAACTCTCTTAGCCAAATTTTGGCATATTCTCAAATCTTCTCAAAGTCCTAACTCCTAAAAAGGCAAGAACAATAGAGAACAATCACTAAGCCTTTTGATGCTTGATTTCTTGAAATAGCCAAACCTAAAGGAGATCAAAACAAAGGAGATATGTCGTTGTAGGACAAATCCTAAAGGATTTTTATTTGTGAATCCATGATGGGGGATGTTCAAAGATATAATAAGCCACTACTAGATTAGTCGAGTGTATAACTAGAAATGAACATCTACTTGAATAGCTCCAGAAGAAAAAACACCAATTGATATCCTTTCTCAATTATTTGTGCACTCTTGTTGAGACATCAATGACACCAACTCTCACCACCATACCGGTCCCCAAACTCAATCAATTTATCATTGCAAAACTTGGAAAACTCAATAAATTTGGAAGACTCTCAAGACCTTGGTGGAGAGACTATTGCTCAATGATCTCAAACACATTGATGAGTTAAAGAAAGCATGTAATGAAATTAAAACTTAAGAAGTGTCCTTGAAAAGCAATGGTTTGCATCAAGGTCAAGATTGCTAGGTAAGAAGCCTTGACACCCAACAATGAAGAGATGAGCCTCACTATGGTAATTTTGTTGGTTGTGGATGGAATTTTAACACAAAAAGAAGATAATAAATCTTTTGGTTGGATTATAAGCATTTAATGGAATATCGGTGTGCATAAGAAAGTTCTATAGGAGCTCTAAGATATGAAAAAAATAGACGGGTCTACCAAAATGTATTTGAGATTGAGTTCATTACAATGTCATTTCTTCAAGCCTTAAGGTCCCAACAATTTTTCAATGGTAAAGCTCAAAGAAAGATTCAAAAAGTGATCAAAGATGAACTTTTCAAGACCAATGGTGTTGCTATGGCGACAATGGATAGTTCAAGTATGACTTATGTAGCACTCAAGGAGATGAATAATGAGTTGTTCAATTTCCAAAAGTGATAGTCACTATGAAACAAATGAGAACATGTGAATATTTCGCTACAACACCATCATTTTTGACCAAAAGATCATAATATGCGCAACAAAGTCCAAGTTTCAAGATAAGGAAGGCTAAAGAAAAGAACGAAGGCATTGTGAAGAGCCTTTCAAGTACAAAGTGAAATGTTCTAATTTTAAGTTACTTTTTGAAAATGGCTTATACCATAAGGGGGATTCCTATTTTTGTGTTTTCTAGGTTACTTTTGTAAATATAATTATAAATGTAAAGAATGTGAAAGGTAACCTAAGAATTAGTTACGTTAGATCACATTATAAATATAAGATGTAGTTGATAGAAAGTACTTTTTGGCGTCCAAAATTTTGCTAGAGAGAAATGTAATGAAACTTTTTGTTCATCTCGTATTAAGAAATACAAAGAGATTTGTTGGACTTTGAGTCTTTGAATTTCTTTGGTCATAACATTTTTGTTATGTCAAATGTTTGTCTTCCTATGTTCCTTTACATGGATTACAAAATTCAAGTGTTGAAATGTAATTTTCTAATGATTTATTTTCCTAAGCATGGATACCATCTATTTTCTTATTTGTATGTGTATCTCTCTCCCCACTCTCCCTACACATTTTTATTTCTTCCAAGTTCAATACAAAACCCCAAGTTAGCTTAGTGTAAATATTGTAAATTTTTAATTTTGATATTTTGTTATGTTTTTATTAAATGGAACCTCCTATCATAGTAGAGGAGAGACTTTCGCCTCGATGTTGCTAAAAGCATGATTTTTTCCCATACAAAATATTTTTCCAACAAGCATTAAGACTTTAATCTATTCTTTTTAGGTTTACAAGTTGGGACCATATAGCCCTATACATTTCTAAAACTCTTATATCCGCATTTCTATTGTCTTTATGACCCAACTCTATTTTAATCATCATGTTGGTCACAATGGATTATGTATCTAGTGAAGGGGATTTGTAACAAGAATCCATATATGTTATGATTGATATGAGCTTATTGACAACTTAAAATAAGTATCTAGTTTTAGATAAAGGTATACAAATATCAACCAAGATGACCGTAAACAAAAAGTAGAGAGTAATACTTAGAAGAGTTTTCTATATATTACTAATGCATTCAAATCATTGCATAATTTGAATGAAATAGTATAGAAATAAACTTATAAATATTTGACAATAAGCTTATGAATTTTCTTGAAGTTGAAAATGCTAAAAGCTATGACTAGGTGACATTGTAGAAACCAAATGAAAATTAAGATGTGACGTTAATCATGTTATCGTTCAACCCATCTATGTTTCTCATTAAGGGCATGAAAAACTTGACAACCTTGAGGAATAAGAAAATCACAATAATCAATTTAATGATAGTAATCATTTGAGTTTCTCAAATTCATTAAGCATTAAATCCCATGTAACATGAATCTAGGCTTAAGTTACTTCAAACTTTAAGAAAGTGTTACTATTTTTCAATACAATTGTTATTCTCATCTATAGTGAAGGCGATAATACTTAAATAGGTTTGGTATAATTTCTCCCCACCACATAAAATAAGGAATACAAATGTAGATAATATGTACACTTGATTATGTTATTCTTACCAAGGAGAATTTTGAATCAACTACAACTCTAATATAGTAGTAACTTCTATTAAATTAATCGAAACACCCTTGTCTAAATAACAAAGTTAAACAAGAGATTGCCCCTATCCTTGTCCCAAATAAATCTTGTAAGTCCAATAAGATTATGGAGATTATGGCTATTTGTAACATATTTAATAGAGTTATAACCATTCTTAGAGGAGTTTAAAATGTAGTAAAATTGCCCTTCAAATGGATTAAGAAATTAAATTTAGACTTGCAGATCTAATTGACTTCAAAGGCATTTCTTGCCATATTTGGTTGATAACTCAATAACATTAATAGAAAAGCAAGAAGTCCTAACCAAGAGTAAAAATAATTCTTATGATCTCATCCAACACACTCATCTTTAACAAAAACTCATTTCCATTAGACCTCAAAGTAAATGCAATTGTGGGATGTTAGTTGTTTATTCCTTATTCTTGTTAAAAAAATATCCATTTCAATTTTTTTGAGTAATGTTAAATATAGTATCTACATCTTAACATTATTTATTAATCTTTATAGTCAATATGGATAATTGATTAAACATTTCCATATAAACTTGACTATAATTAACATGATTGGTAATGTTTAATTAAATTACAATTCATTCCTTACATTACACCATACCATAGTTGTTTTTTAAGGTATAAATTTTAACCATTAATTTCTATTACAATATGATTCCATACATGAAATCTACAATATCTTTTGATGGTTATAAATTTTGAAGCTATGCATTTACCACTTTAGTAAGAGTATTACGGAATAAAAAACCATATGTCTAAGGCATCAAAACATTTCCCATAAATTGAAGATAGGAAAACAAATTCAATCATTTATGCACTAACACATGTCCGGGTAGATATGTTTAAGGATAGCTCCATTATTTTAACTAAATAGTGAAATCTTTCCCAAAAGGCACAACTCTATATCAAGGAATACAATTTAAACTTAAGAAGTATAAGATTTGGTCCTTGGCAGACTTCCCAGACATAACTAATCCAAATTTCCCAAACGTGGGAAGCACTGATTCAATCAGCCACCTTCTCACCTATTTAGAGGCAAATGTATTTGATAAGAACCAACTCTCAGTATCAGGATGTTGTTGGCATATCCCCGTAAACAAACAAAAACTAGTTGAACGTTGAACGAGAAATGGAGCATTGAAGTGTGCATACAACATAAACAATCGTGTCTACTTCCTATAGCATGCATTACCATGCAGACTTTGAAATGATTCTAATGTGGAAGAGAATTGAAATTCTAAAAAAACATTGACTGGTCCATCTAAAAGCATGCTTTTACCACGTATTTTGAAATTATGCTGCTCTTATCCAACTGATATACACAACAATAATTTAATCAACACACTTGACATGAATCCATCTTATACCAAGTGAAATAAATAATCCAAACAAAATTTAACCATGGGCAGTCTTGCATGAGCTATTTTACCTTACTGGAAAATAGCTCGACACAAAGGTCAAGCTAAGTGCTGGAATAAGAGGAGAACAATAGTAAAAACAATGCAGAACTAAGAGGCATATAATATCATTTTTAAATATTACTACAGTCATATAGGAAATGGTACAAGAGCATACAACGGGAATTTAAGCAATGGGTGCACTCCCAACACAAGTCCTAACCAATATCACAATTATGGGTTGAATAAAAGTCTAAAATGGTAATTTTAAGTTTCCACAAAAGATCAGTAAACAAACATCATTTTCAAATTAGGAGATGGTATAACAGTGTACAACGGAGGAGATGGTATAAGTGTGTACGATGAGAATTTTAATGATGGGTACGCTCCCATCATAAGGTTTAACCAATATCGCACCCATAAGTTGAATAAAAGTCGAAAATGGTCCTTTAAAGTCTCAACAATAGTAAACAAACATCATTTTCAAACAAGTAGAATGCTTTTTCTATAGTTAAACTTTTGCTAATTAAATTTAAGCTCTAAAGATTTACATAGCAGCATAGGAGAGGCGGAACTGAATTTTCAACATTCCTTACATAGTTGGGATCTTCCACAGAGGATAAAATATACTTGGGCCCACTTATCAGAAATATGACTAAAATGTATGTTATTCCATCATTTGGCTAGATTTAAATTTTTAAAATAAAATGTTCGTCTATGTAATTTATTCAGGTCTTTGTAGGGAGATGATCTCTCTCAAAGGTGACATCAATATGTAAACTTTCTTTTTTTATTGAGTATTATAAGATGCAAGACTAAAAAAATTATCTTATTGAAAATGCCAAGATTAGGAAAACAGGTTTTTAGGATAACTTGTTTTCATAAAGAAAATCCATGAAAATTATTGAAGATGTGCCTAGCTAATCAATTGCAATTATTGCAATACTTATTAAACACAAAACAGCATAAAACACAGTTATTCTAATTCAGGGTTTATTTGTAGATAAGAAATTAATTATTAAATATCTCGCTCAAGTTCTGTCAGTAGATGCGCATAAATCATAGCAGATTATCATTACGCCAAAGGCATTCACTGTCATATTGTTAGTGGGTTGAGGTTAACCGACACTGACACATTCCATAGAATCAATGGCACAGATTTAGGGATCATGCATACGTTGAAATCTGAGGGTGGACTAGTGTCCACGTAAACATGCTCTCTCTCCTTCTGTCACACCGTATCGAAGGGAAAACATTCCACCACCAAGAAGAATCATCTGAGACACCCGTGGACAGTTATCTCCCAGAGATTGCACCGGACTAGAGCCTGATGGTCTAAAAATTCATACTCTTAGCAGAAGCAGTCAGCGAGAAAGGTTGTTTATTAGACAGCGGGCTGTACAGAGCCATTTATATTTGCCTCAAGGTCAGATTCATACTGATGGACTGCCAAAAGCTGTCGGCGGATGTATGCATGCACGCCGCCAAAAACAACGCCTTCCTCTTCACGTAGTCGTCCAAGTTCTCTACTTCGAGCAGCTCAGACTCCGCGACGTAATGCAGAGCGGAAGTATAAACCAATGTGGAATCGATCTGATGAACAAGGGATTTTTGAGTGGGATGGGTATGAATCGGTTTGGGTGGAAAATAGAGAGCTCAAGTTTGAATTTTTTAGATGAGAATGAGAATGTCAGATCATATACCCAAATAATTTGCTCCACTCGCTCTCCAAAGATCTGATCAAATGTCAGTCGTTCTTCCACATTCAGATTATTCTCTTTTCCAAGACCTCTCAACATCATCGTCGTCATCGTGGTGATGAAAATATAACGGTAACTACGTTTTCAAATTCCAGCAATCTCTCATTAAAGGGAGATTAATACAAACTGAAATCCATATCCAAACTCGGCCATATGAAGCTGTCTCTCTGTTTTCACTTTTTGTGTATATGTTCGAGGAAAGAGTGTAATAAGTTTTTGTAATAAGAGGTTATTATCTCCATATAATAAATAGTTAAATCCATTCGGGTTTTTGCTACGCCCCCCATTCCTTAAGAACAACAATTTACTATCACATTTTAAATGAATCAATTAGTTAGTTTTTTTATGAAATAGTCTATATTACTTAATAAAATATTACAGTCTATCCACAAAAAATATGGGTGGTAAAGGGCACACCCCACGATCAAACTAGCCGACGGCTAGGAGACTAATGTATCAGGCCCAAGGGGCAACCAAAAACATAGCAACAATGCCAGAAAAAAAAAGAAAAACAAACTAGGCCACCGCAGCAAACATAGAGGCGGGGGTGGCGGTGGAGGCCCTTTATCCTCCAGGTTACTACCAGGAAGATCATTGCCATCTGGAAGGGGCGGCCAGCCTGAAGCAACTTCTTCGTCTTTGTCGTCCTGCTGATTAGGAGAAATGGCAAGAGCCAACCGGGGACTTTGCCAGAATCCCACCCATCCCACTGCACAGGAGGTGGGGAGTGGTGGCGGGAGCCCCGCCACTGTGTGTGCAGTGCGAACGATGCGGGGACCCCCAACCACCATGGTCGTTGTGGGCTCGCCGATGCTCGGGTTGCCACCTAGGAGAGTGATGATGATGAGCACGGTCAACCGACCGGCCTCGCCACGACGTCCTCTCAAACGAACACTCCCAGAAGGGGAGGTAGGGGTTCCCGCGCCACAGTGCAAGGAGCGTTGGCCCAATGATCCAGAAGGGTCTGAAGGTGCCGCACTTCCAGCTCCACCTTGCGGGCTGGTCCTGGATTTGTAAGAACACATTCAAGATAAGCATGGCCTTATCATAATGTGAAAGAATGCAAGAAACTGCAGAATTAGCAAAAACAACAGAATTGCGTTCTTTCCATATAAAAAGGATCTCCACTCTGAAAGTATGCCACACTTGTGCAAAAGCATGGGGAATGGAAATAGAATCCCCTAGCAAAGCATGTTGCCAAAGAAATGGAGCTGGTCTAAACGGCCAAAAGAAATCGTGGATCCAGGCCCAAATAGCTTGAGCTTTTGGGCAGTACCAGAATAGATGTATGAGCGTCTCAATATGCCCACAAAAAGGGCAAATCCGAGGAGCAATCCCATAATGAGCTAATCTGCGCCCAAGAGGGAGGCCTTGAAAAAGCAGGCACCAAGCAAAACAGGCTAGCTTGGGCTGAAGGATGGCTTTCCAAATTGTATGAAATCTAGCTTCCAGGAGGACCATCCATAATTGATGGACCATCTGGAGTTAAGCAAGGCCACCATTGGCAGCCTGGGGGTGAGCAGAGCATAACCTTTGCCTGGGGAGTAATTTAAGAAAGGGGTATTTGGAAACCATTTCCAATCCTTCCACCAAGGCCTGAGAGAGACAACACCAACTTTGTGAAGCATCTCAGCAGGAATGGAATCAAGAACTTCCTAATAAGACTCTTTGTCGGTCAAGCAAGCCGAAACTTGGCTTTAGCTTGAGGCCAAGTGAGAAGCAGTCTGGACTGCCTGCAAAAGATGTCTTTAAGAGTGCGCAAGCCTCGATGATATAACTTAAGAGCATGAACCCAAGGCACTTGGGCAAGCGGCACATCATGAAAATTGATGAGAGGAGACCACCAGATGTTGTGGTCATTAATGGAAAGCCCATTTCGGAAACCATCCCCTTCCCAGATTAAAAAGGGTTTGAGCAATTCCCAAGCTTTCCATATGCTTTTGACAACAAAGGTGCCCACAATCTTAACCGGGGCTTTGAGAATGAGCAAACTATGAAAATCCAACCCTTGCCAAGTTTTGCGCCCTTGAGGGGAGCCTTGAAAATACAGTTGCGAATCAACACTTTCCAAGCTTCGTTGCAGTGCAGGCCCGAATGATCCACTTGGCTGCCGGGCAACAGTCCCCTGGCGAGCCAATGTCGGTCAGACCAAGACCGCTAGAATCCCTAGGGAGGCAACAATATTCCCAGGCAACTCTGTGAAAGCCTTTGCCAAGCTCGAGCTAGCCCAAAGGAAATCTCTGAGAAGTTTTTCCAATTTCTTGTAAGAGGCTTTAGCCAAGCACCCAACACGAAGAATAATAAACATGCGTGGCAGCCAATATCTTGGAGCAAATCTGAAATTTTTCTGCCAGCGAAAGGGGTTTAGTAATCCAATACTCCAACTTGCAAGAGACCCTGTCAATAACATACTGCCAAAGTTGACTGGGAGCAACATCAAAAGCAAAGGGGATACCCAAAAATTTAAAAATTTCTCCATGCTGGATGTATTTCCAGTCATAACGATTAAGCCAACCAAGCTTGGGGAGAAAAGATTTCTGAAGCACTGGGTCTTTCTCCATTGGATACTGGAACCTGAAGCTAAACAATACGTGTCCAAACATTGCATGGCATTGTTGATATTTGTTTCTTCCTCCAGGAGCGTGAGGAAGGAGTCATCTGCAAAATGCCCATTGACAAGCTGAAGGGGAGTCAAGGAAGGGAGTTGAATTCCTCTCACAAGCCCTTGATTCCGAGCATGGGCAAGGAGAAACCCAAAACCTTCAACGGCTAGCACATAAAGAGCAAATGCTAAAGGACAACCTTGCCTAATAGAGTGGAAAAATCCAAACTGCTCAGAAGTATGACCATTTACAGATAGAGAGGCAGTGGCATCTACAAAAAGCATTTTGACAGAGGTGATGAAAACCAAACCTGAAGCCCAGAGCTTCAAGCATTGCCAGAATGAAATGCCATTCAATCCTGTCATAAACTTTTTCAAAGTCAATTTTGACAAACATGGTTGGATGTTTAGAGGTTCTGGCCCACTCCATACCTTCCCAGATAGCCAAAATATTATCCATAATGTACCGCTTCTGTATGAAACCAATTTGCTCAGGGTTGACGATAACGGGTAAGATGGGCCGAAGCCGAAGAGCTAAAGCCTTAGCTATGATCTTGTATGAGACATTGAGCAAGGTAATCGGCCGCTAATTGCATATGAGCTCCGGGTCTCCAGCTTTAGGGATGAAATTTATGCGACCCCGATTAATAAGAGCACCGAGGGACCCTGAGTGGAGATCCTCGAGGTAGACTTGCAGCAGATCCCGGCCAACCATGTCCCAAAGGGCTTTATAAAACTCACAAGGAAAACCATCCATTCTAGGAGCTTTATCATTGGCCATGAGGGAAACAACTTCATATAAGTCCTCTAGAGTAAGCAATCTATCACAGACAACTCTGTGTGCCGGTGAAAGTTTGCAAGGAACTACCGAGAGGCATTCAAGCGCGGCTTGTCGCTCGGAGACTCCTCCTACGCTTTGAAAACTTGAACATAGTGCCTAACAAAGGCTTGGACCATCTAAGGAGTGTCTGTAATCTAAACACCAGCATCAACAATAGCAGAAATTTGTTGGTTCATGTGCTTGGCTTTGAGCCGCTAGTAAAACTCTTTGGTGTTACGATCTCCAATTTTAAGCTAGTGCAACGCCGAGCTTTGATCTGGGCACCCCGAGCTATGTAATCATCAGCAATGCGGATTTTTGCCGCAATTTAGCAACTTGGAGTTGCAAAGCCACATTGAAAGGAGCTTGTTCGAGTGCCACCGTCGAGCGGCTCAGCTCAACGGAGGTGGTGGAATAAGCCCGCCACCGGAATTTAGCGAGTTGGACACCATACATCCGAAGGAATTTAGTGAGCCGAATTATAGTGTCCTTCCACCAACTTATCCAACCCACCTTACCAAGAGGGCGAGGTGCAAGGTTCCAAATTTGGCGGATGTGTGCCAAAGTGGGGTCATGATGCAATAAAGCAAGTATTTAAATAAAACTATGTCTTTTTAATCTTTGGCAGTTGAAAATTCCATTCAATACGGAACCGGATCAGAATGTGGTCGGAAAGGACAACGGCCGGAAATGCTTCCACCGAAAGAGAATAACAGCTGGAAAATTTAAAGAAAGGTTGTAAGGAGATCATGGCACGATCCAGCCTTTTAAAAACCCGATCTTGGCCGTTTCTAAGATTAGACCAAGTGTACCATGGCAAAGCGTGTTGGTGTGGCACGAATAATTAGGGTCATAAAACCCAAATTTATTACGCATGTAAAACCAAGCCTCCCTTTCGCCAGCTGGCCACCTCATGGGTAAAAGGCCCAATTTATCATTGGGCTGCTCCACCATATTAAAATCCCCATTGATTAGCCAGTGCACATTTGGAAGGTCGTCAGCCACCCACCGCCAAAGCGCCATCCTTTCTGACGCATCATTAGGCGCATAAACATTGATAATCCCAAAGGAGATATTTTCAATATTGAATAGCACCCAGAGAATACGGTTGTTAGGGTCACATCCATGATTGACGTAATGCGGCCGCCATTTCGGAGAAATAAATGTGATCATTCCACCTCTGCCAGCAGCATGGTTGCTAGAGATAGCTAAACTATCAGGCCAAATAGTCTTGGCGACAGAATCAAGTAAAAACTCGAAACTTTGATTTCCTGTAAACACAGAATATCCATATCCGGAAGCTTTTCCTAAAATCTCGCACTATGTATTTGCGAGTGGAGTCTGTGAGACCCCGAACATTCCATGAGTAGCAATTCATGAGGAAACATTGTCCAGATGCATTTCTGAGTCTAGCTCACTCAAACCATCAAGGGCCCCAAAACTGTTTCTGTAAAAACCATTGCTAGTTAACTGAAAAAAATCAGACAGTTGAGTAGCCCACCGGCTATTAGGGCTATACTCCCCTTCCTCGCACTCACGAGGAGGGCTGCAAGAATGCCAAACTGCCTACTTTCGTGGAGAAACCACTTTGTTAGAAACAAGTAACGGTTGAAGACCACCCTCATGCTGCAAAAGAGCAGGCTGAGTGTTTGAGGCCAAAGGTGCCAATTTGCTTGAAGAACCAACCATACTGCCAGCCAATACCTTCATATGAGCTAGAGGCAACTTGGTATCCAAAGGTTGCTTTTTCAGCTGAGTGGAAGCATTTGGAGGAACCTTTCCGGCTTGAATAGTTGAACCATGTTGCAAAGGCCCAACATGAGTGGCCTTGTTCTTGTTGGTTTTACGGCCACCCACTGTGTGTCAGCCCTCCTCTTCAGGTTGAGGGTGAGGATCACCCATAGGCTTTGAAGCGGCGCGGTGAGCGGCCAACAAGGGACAATCCCAAATTTTATGCTCAAAAGATTGACAATGAAAGCAAGTATTCGGAAGATTGATGTATACCACCTTCTGAGCAAAAGACACATCACCAACCTGAATGGCAATAGACTCTTTTAGGTCCTTTGAAAGATCCAGTTCTATGCAAACCCTCTTTTTGCGAGATGAGCTGCAAAGAACCTATTAGGCTCTGTGTATATAACACGACCGAGAGTGGCAGCAATACGCTCTAAAAATGCCAACAAGGCATAGGAAGCCCTGGGAACTCAACCCAAACGGGGACCTTAAGAGCCATCTGGTCAGAGACAACAAAGTCTCTAGTCCAGGGTGACAAAACCAGCAGGGAGCTTCTTACATACCAGGTTTGTTGCTTATGCAAGATAAGGGAAGCATGACTAGGATCAGCAAATCGAAGGCAAAAAAACCACGGGTTAGGTTCTAGATGGAATCAGTTTAATACCATGCATCGTCCAAGCAATTTGGACCCATGATTTAAGCATACTTTTAGAGGGAGTCCTTCCAACAAAATACCCTATTAAGCAGAATTGTTCTAGCCATTTACATGCGGAATCAAATTTTGAAAGCGGTAAAACAATATCAGGGGAAGTGTCATTACCTCGTGGAATACTTTCGGCACGAACTTGCGAGGGCGTTTCCCAGAGCCATTGTTCGCAAAATCGCCGCTCTCCGTCGCAGTTGAAATAACTAGACTAGAGTCGAGCGAAGTCATATTTAAAGCCCGCAAGCGGCTAGGCTCTAGAAAAGAGGCCAAATAAATGCGTTAATGGCAATAGATCTCTCACTGCAAATGAACTCGTTGTTCTCAAAGCATGCGAGAACCCTAGTCTCGCAACCAAAACCAAGGTAATTAAATTTTTCTATTAAGGCCTTAGTGCTTCTAAGTCTATGATTATTGACGATACAATAAAAATCGCTGAACTTTAATTCCTCATTTCTACATTTGACATTTTGTCAAATATATCGCCTATCATGCTTCGGTTTCATTATAAAAATTATTCAAAATATAAAATTTTGCTAACATTTGGATTGACCAATAACAAAAGTTGAAATATTTTCTTCAAGATTACTGAGATAGAGATATCAAAACTTTTAACATTTCCATATTTCTAGCAAACGCATCCATGTCATTAGTTACATCACCATAGATGTCATCTATGGGCATGCCAAAAAAATCTCAATTAATAATTTTTTTATATTTATTCCGAAGGCGTGTTTTACACTCAGATTATTATTAGATGAAGGCTAACCAACACTAACACACTTCTGAAAAATGAATGATAAAGATTTAGCTATTGCGTATGCATTGAAATCTGACGTTGAAAAATGGTCCACACGAACTCACAAGTTTGACAACACAGAGAAAAGCGGAGATAGCAGAAAGAGAATGGACATGTTATGCCAAGCGTGCTCGATTCTGACACATGTCAGAAAAAGAAGGGTGCAAATTAAATTGTTGGTACATGCGTTGAATACAGAGGTTTTTGTAGCGTCCACCTAGAAACAATTCTGATGGAAATTCCAAAAGAATTGAAGGCAGCTGATGGAAACGATGTTTTGCATTTTTTTGCATCTATGTTTCATTGTATACCCTGTTTTTTAAGTATCCCATGAACTAAGAGGAAGATAGTGTTGCATGTAATGAAAATGATTCTTGAAGTTTTGAACATGTCATGATGCAAGGGTCCAGGCAAGGAACATATCACTAACGATACACAGTGGAGGAAGGCCATCTTTTTAGTAGATACATCGAAGGGGGTTGCGATTTCTTGGAGACTTCCATGTGAGCAGGGAATATTTTTTTATTTATACAATGTTTGGGATGGTCAATCGTGGATTACATATTGAAGCCCATTCACCCTGTATAGATAGCTGCAAATAATATGAAGTGGGAAACCACTATTGATATAATTTCTCTCGTCCTCTATTATCTTTGAAAGCTTGTGTCTAATTAACATTATTTTTCTTTTGTACTTTCAATTTTAGTGGCAAACATTTCTTTGTTAGATGCCCAGAGTTATATGTTGGATTTTACCCAATTTCAACACCTAAGGTGTCTTGCCCTATATAATTAACTTAGATGCAGTATTTTATCCAATTTCAATGCCCAATGTGATTGAGGTGCAGATGGATTTGGTAAGATTTGGGTTATTCTTTGGTCACGAGGTTGAAATCCAAGAGTGATATTTAAGGTAAAGGGAAAGTGATATTTACCGTAACTGGAAAGTAATATTTGTGATAAATGGGAAAAAATCTTCTTGTTGGTTTTCAAGGGGGTCTCCGAAGTCAATTTCGCATCTCGCTTGGCAATGACCTTAAAAATAATCATTACCTTTACCTTTTATTATGTTAGACTTAGAATTGTCTAATTTTAAGGGAAAATATGGAGTTATAGTTGTGTTTTATTGGGAGGGGTCTTGCTTATTAAACGTCACTATGTCATGGATTTCTATTGGTTCTAAGCAATCCATATATGAAATCCTCACCGGAGCCTTACATTGATACTTAGCTATCCTCATATGAAATCCTTGTCACAACCTAACATTGATTCTTAGCGATCCTTGTAACCATCCTTCCTCACTTCGCAGTCTTACATTTTTTTAGCAATCTTGCATTTACAATCTTCCCAACTACATGATTTTCCTCTTTTCCCTCTACACATGTTTAGTTATCATTGTGAATTTCAACATCATTATTACTATTATTTGTTTGTGAGTGGGCATATATTTCAACTCTGGTAATTCTGCCTCACATTCAATAGTTGTCATCATTGCCCATGTTATTTTATCATGATCGGTAATTTCTCTTTGAAGCAGTCTTAGTTTAGAGTACTATCAATTTTGGATTGTTCATCAAGTATTACCATTAGTATTGTTGGACATTGTGAGTGATTGTTGTTTTAAAATTCTCGTAATTCTACATGTTAATTTTTATTATCAATTTATATTCATTTGTAACAAAATTTGGTTTGTAAGTTGTCTTAGTTTTGAATCCACTGTATCATTGTCAATAAATTGGTGAGGCCTATTATTTTATTGGGGAGATCCAGTCCCCTAACTTTCCTATTGAATTGGGATATTGTTGCAATAAATAGGGCGTATGGACTTCTCAATATTAGGATAACAATAAAGTAGTCAGTGATGACAAAAAGCATTACCATATAAACATTTTAAAACAAATCGACGACCATGTGGTTGCCCCTGAATTGTCACTTGGTTGAATTTGTCATACACCTACGCATGCCTAACAAGTTTTAGGTGTGAGTAAATCATCATTTTTATTTTTATTTTTTTGAATGTTGAAGCATTACAATTACATTGAAGGCGTACTCCAAATAATATAAAGGGGAGGGAAATCGTTTGGTTGCGACATCAGCCATGTTGGACGTATTATCGCATCCTAAAGTCGTAGCCCCTATAGCGCCAGTCATAACTCCCTACCTCAAAATATAGGCTCTATAAGGCCCTAGTCTTAACTTTTTCAAATGTCAAATGCTTCAACGCCATACAGTTGCATGCTCTCCCCCTCCGCCTCCACTAACACTGATTCTTACCCCACTTCCCTTGACTTCTTCACATTGTTTTCTCCACCTCGGGCCACGTTCTTCTTCATACAACCTGCAGCATAAATGTCTTATCCATAAAATCTCCCATCCTGCACGATGAAGCTGCACTAATTTCCTCGATGACCTCCTTTATTTCCATCATAAAACTACCGCTATATAGAATGACTACTATTTAAAATCATACTATGAGCGGAAAACTCAACGATTTACCTTGCATTTATATTGCATGCCATCCTCCAGGATTCAAAATGAAATTTGATCTGACAACTACAACTTCTTTGTCCTTATAATGGCACAAATTTGAAGCTTCTCACAAAACCTTAATTCTAGGAACTATAGGTTGTAAGTCGTAATCTCACTTAAATTTCTAATGAAATTCAACATAACAAGTTGTGCAATTTCACCTCTTCGATGAAATTCAACCTAATAAGTTATTGTTGATGGTGAATCACAGCACCCCTGAATGTCTGCAACTCGATGGGTTGAGACTCTCAGTGTGATTGCATAACATGGAGCTTTTCCCAAGTGTGGGACCTCGCGAATTGGAAAAGCTCTCGGATGAAGGTGGTTCCTATTCCTCTCTCGAGATGCACACGTAAAAATGCAGAGGGTTTACTCAAAAACCTAATCTAACTTGCCAAGGAGACAGGGGTAAGAAGATGCATAAAATAAAACCTAAGCTAACAAAGGTGATGCACCGAGGAATGAAGAACATCTGTCTTGCCAATAAACACAAAACCATTAAAATGTAATGCAAGATCATGCACAGATAACAGATTTGCAGTGAAAGATCAGGAGGATGCAAATGAACACAGAGAGGGTTGAGAATCATCCACAGACATGCATTATTTGCTCCAAAGATTGATACAATACACCACAAAATGCCAAGAGGCAAAGTTGCATTACAGTTTTAGATGGGAGGTTTGAACTCCACAAATTCACCTGCCAAAGAGAAGAAGGGAGGGGCAAAACAAGAATGTCCAACCTTTAGAAAGAAGCCCCTCCTTACAATTTATAGGAAGAATGAGAGAGGGAAGAGAGAGAAAATCCAAATCTACCCCAACCACCTCCAGGTTGCATTTAATTCATCTCATTATGGTGGTAGGTGAGAACCCTAACAAACCCAAAAAGTGGCGAACTGTATTTTACATTTTTAAGAACTTGTTCCCACCCAATTAAAGATATCCAGTTGTAGTTGGACAGAGGACCTCGTAAGCTTTCCGAAAAGTCCAACCTTGCATGAATCCGAGCTCCCTATGAAAAGTTATGGCCGCCTCAATATTTGGGTCGTGGTCCGCCGTCGTTAGTGCTCAAAATGGTGCGCCTCTCGAGAAGGTGCGCCATTGCGCATCCATCCTTATGTCAACATACCCTTATGTGCGCCAAGGCGCGAATTTTTCCATGTTGACACTCTGTGTCATGCGCCCTTTACGTGCGCCAAGGCGCAACTTTTTCCATGTCGACACTTTGTGTCATGCACCCTTTACGTGCGCCAAGGCACGACTTTTGCCATGTCGACACTCTGTGTCATGCACCCTTTACGTGCACCTTGGCACATCCATTTTCGTGTCGACACTCTTTGTTGTCAGGCGCTTAACTGCGCGCTCGCGCATCTATTTTCGTGTTGACATCCCTTTTGTGCGCCTTAACTCGTACTCGCGCATCCATTTCGTGTCGACACTCTTTGTTGTGCACTCGTAACTGCGCTTGGCGCATCCATTTTCGTGTTGACATCCTTTCTTTGTGTGCCCTTAACTCCGTGCCTCGCGCATCCATTTTCGTGTTGACATCCTTTCTTTGTGTGCCCTTAACCTATGCCTTGGCGCATCCATTTTCGTGTCGACACTCTTTGTTGTGCGCCCTTACCGCACTGAAGTGTTGGTGACGCAATAAATATCGGGCTCTGAGTTTCTTTGATTTCCATATTCTTCTGCTTGTCTATATCTACCCGGAGGGGGAAGATATTTACAACAATTTGGCGACTCAACGGGATCACCTGCCTGCTAGGTAGAAGATCAGTGGCCTTTTAGCAATCCATTGGGCATGGAGTCATAAGCAATACCCGAAACCAACCTCGATGTCCGATCCCGAGCCCGATACCGTAACTCCTTCTTCAAGAGCATGATGAAGCTGTAGAAAACAACTTGAGAGTAGCAAAACCTATGCCAAAGCACTTAGGGAAAATGAAACCTAACTACAACAAGACAATGTGCATACGCACTTAAGAGGAATTGAAATCTAGGCTAATATTTACAAGGGTAAACCTTTTCCTTTTAGTAAGAATGTTTAAAATAGATTTCGTTAACCGAAATCGGGAGTTCTTATCCATCCAAGTGTGTAGACAATTAGAAGGCATTACTACTTTTACATCCCGTGACCATGTAGGGGCCACTCCAAATGGCATCAAACTTGGAATGCCTTCCTGGTTTTTCCCGATCCGCATCCCATTTCGTAACTAGGTCCCCTTCCTGGAACGTCCTTGCTCTTGCCTTCTTATCAAACCATGTTTTTACTAAGGCCTCGATCTTTCTCAATCGTCTCGAAGCGCATGTTCTCTCGATTTCTTCCAATTCCATCAACTCTGCATACCCGGCTTCCATTGGTTCGAACTCGCATAACTCCAATCGCTTCACGAGCTCCAATCTTGTGGCAATTCTAATGATATAGGCAATCACGCCTCTTTCCCATAGACTCAACTTGTAGGGAGAATTACCGGTGGACCTCTTTAGCGTTATTCTCGTTAGCCCACAATGCTGATTTTAGCTTGGTATGCCATGTCCTTTGGTTTTCATCCGAGTCCTTCCGATGACTCTGCATGTCCATTACCTGCGGGTAATAATTTAAAGAGGTGTTCGAATAGATTCCATTCTTAACAACCCATTCGTAATCTTGGAACCTATGAATGTCAATGCATTGTCGATATGATAGTGGTGCACACCGAACCTGGTCACTATTCCTTCATAAAAGTCTAGTATGTTAGACTCATTTGCTTCTTTGAGCGCTACTGCTTCGGTCCACTTGGTGAAATAGTCCATTGCCGTGAGAATCCACTTGTGGCCTTGGCTTGAGTTTGGATTTATGACCCCAATGAAGTCCAATCCCCATTGCATAAATGGTTGGTCAACCAAAATTGGGTGCAATGGAAGCGCTGCTAGTCTTTCTTTGCCTGTGAAGAGTGCACATTTCTTACACTTTCTTATCCATGTATAGCAGTCGCTGAACACTGTGGGCCAATAATACCCTGCCTTCATTATCTTGAGAGCTGTTATCCATGGGGAAAAATGTCCTCTGAATCTCCATCATGAAAATCTTGTAACACCCTCTCAATTTGACCTATCCCAATGCACCTTAATAGAACTCCATTGATGTCTTTCTTGAACAAAACACCATCAACAAGCACATATGGAATGGCTTGTAATCTGAAGTATCTCCTTTTCGCTTTGCTCAATTCTGGAGGGCATAGGCCTACCTGTAGGAAGTGTATCATATTCTGAGTCCAACAAGGAGCGGGCACATCATCATTTTCTTGTTCTTGACCATCCTGCAGTACCAAGGCAGTCTCTTTTTCGCACTGCCTTCAACTTTCCGACTCAAAGCTAGTTGTTCACATAGTCCTTTTCCACGTACTAGCTTAGTGACCTTAATCTCGATGTCATATTCCATGACACGGGTTATCCATCCTGCACATTTCTCGTTCAAATCCTTGTTTAGAAGGAAGTCCTTGACTCCCGCATGAGAGACCAACAATTGGATCTTGTTGTTTGAGACTAGGTGCTTGAATTTCTTTAAGCTCCTGATCACTGCGAGGACATGCTTTTCAATGAAAGAGTACCTATTTTCGTATTCCTCCAAGCCTTGACTGAAGAAAGCAACTGGTTGTTCTAATCCTTCCTTGTTTTGCTATACCAAGATTGCAGAAATTGTGTCTCCACCACCGAAGGCATATAGCACAAAGTCCTTGGAGAAGTCTGGATTGACAAGAGTCGGAGCTTGAGATATAGCCTCTTTTATTGCCTCAAAACTTGCCTTGCCTTCAGATGTCCACTTAAATGTCATGCTCTTTTTCAACATGAGCGTTATTGGCTTTACGAGAGCAGCAAAGTTTGGAACAAACCTGCGGACAAAATTGATCCTTCCCAAGAAGCTTTGAAGAGCCTTCTTGTGACTTGCAATGGCAACGCCGAATTACTTCAACTCTTTCGGGTCAATCGTTAATCCCTCCTTTGAAACAATATGGCCTAGAGGTTTTCCTCGTGAGCCAAGAATATGTATTTTTGGGATTCAATGATACCTCAAATCTTCTACACCTCGAAATACCCGCCTCGGGTGAAAGAGGTGATCCACCGCATTTTTGGAGAATACGGTGATGTCATCAAGATATATCAGAACTATTTTATTGATCAACCCTTGAATGCCATATCCATTGCCCTTTGGAAAGTGGCTCAACATTTGATAGCCCGAATGGCATCTTCTTGTAGGCATAGGTGCCCCATTTCGTGGTGAAAGCCGTCTTGAATCGGTCATCTTCTTTCACCATTATCGATTATACCCCGAGTAGCCATCTAGAGAGAGAATATCTCCAAACCATATACTACTTACAATATTTGTTCCATTGAAGGAAGTGGGTAATGGTCTTTGAGAGATGCCCTGTTGAGGTCTCGAAAGTCCACACACAACCTGATTTCTCCGCTCCTCTTTCGACGGAACCAAGTTTGCAACCCAGCCTTGAGTGCTTGATCGAGAATATAATGCTCGTCTCTATTAGCTTGCTTAACTCTTTCTTCATTAAAGGCTCAATGTGAGGGTTGACTGGTCTCTGCTTCTGCCTAATGGGCTTAGCATCTGGATCCAATTCTATGGTATGTTGTGCCAACTTCGGATTGAAACCTCTTAAGTCTTCATAGCTCCAAGCGAAGACATCTGGAAATTCTTGGAAAAGTTGTATGAAATCTGATTTCTCCCCGCTTTCAAAGTGGCCACTTTGCCAATTTGAAGTGTTTTGCCTTTCCCAACTGGGATTGTCTCTTAATCTTCTCTCTTGACCTGTATGTTAGCCTTTTCCTTACGGAACTGGTCATTAGGGTTGAAGATAGACTCCAATGTTACTAAACCCTTGGGAAGTTTGTTTGTCCATGCAGCCTGCACTACTTGATCCCCATCGCTGATCTAATCGCCTTGATTCCTAGCTGAGAATTCAGCCTCTTCTTGTAAGAAATTGACGATCTGTTGATCGTTCTCAAACACCTGCCACTTGTGTTATTATCTGGAGCTGCTGGCCTCACAATCACATGGATACGTGGTTGCGTTTTTCCCTTTTGATGTTGTCAACCACATCAAACATTGCTCCAATAGCTGCAGTGAGCCTATCCGCGGCTTCATTTTTCTTCCTAGGTATGGACATGATGTTGAAAGCTTTGAAATCCTCAATGAGGTCCCATACCCTGTTCTTGTAGTTCTTCAATAGGTCATTCTTTGTAGCATGTTGTCCCCTGACTTGATTGACGATCAGCTCGCTATCCCCGAACACCTGCAAGTTCTTTATGCCCTTTTTCCTGGCCCAATGAAGTCCATGAATCAAGGCCTCATATTCAGCTGTGTTGTTTGAACAGGAAAACTGGAAACGGAAAGCTGAATAATATTTGATGCCTTGAGGTGAAACAAGCATAGCTCCTCCTCCTGCGCCTTGCCTACTCCTTGATCCATCGAAAAATAACTGCCATACCTCGTTGTCATCCTTATGGTCTGGTTTGGTGATGCTAGGAATAGGATGGTTTTCTTCATGTATGCAATAGACTCCTAGCTCAGATTCTTCTACTTCTTGGTAGGGATCAAAAGCGTGTACCTTACTTGCCCATTCATCAAGAGTTAAATCTGGGATGCTTCCAACTTTGGTGTCAGTTTCATTTGTGCTTGGATAATCTTCTTGATCAAATGCTGAACAGTTGTCATTGATTTGGCTTGGAGTATGAGGCTCAATATGAAAGTTTGCAATTGGTTCAGATCTGATTGTGACCTTAGTACCATATCTTGTTCTGAACAACATGTATGACCAAATCAACATATAAGTAGCCTCCAATTCTAGCTGTGAAATCCCTTGATAAGCATAGGGCAAAGAGTGGTGGCAAATCTATCACTGACACATCTTGTAAAACGGTAACGTTGGGGCATGCATGCAAGATAAGATTCAAACCTTTAATCACTCCCACCGTTGCTACTGTTGTCCCATCCAACTGCACTACCCCCTTTGATATGACTTCATATTGGAGACCCAGCTGATCAACTATTTGCTTGGGCATGACAGAACTACTTGCCCCAGAATCAATCATGCAATTGTGTACTAGTTTATCCCCAATAATTAATGAAACATAGAATGGAGGGGGCTTAAAAACTTTACCTTGTTGTCCTCCATGATTCCCTTCAGGATGAGCAACATTTGTGAGGACATTCTCTTGCATATGGACATGCTGGTTTGAAGTTGACCAATCCTTCATGGCGGCTTGTAGAAGATCTCTTTGTCCTGGGATGGATAAAGATTCCCACATTGAAATGTTCACATGTGTCTTTTTCATTTGATCGATGATGTTAAATGGGGATGAAAGATCTATTTGTTGTCCTTTAGCCTGCGCATTCCTTTCTCGCACATGGGCAGCAACAATGGCATTTGAGTTGGTTTAGAAGGTGGTTTGGGTTGTCCTTGCGTGTTTGGAACTATATTTTGCTTACCAACACCTTGTAGAGTGATGGAAGGTTGTAGATCACTTGGAGCCAATGACTGCCCTTCACCAATATTCCTTTTCTTTGATCTTGTGTTAGCTGCTACACTCTGAGAAATTGTTTGATTCATGCCACAAAAATCCTCAACTTGCCAATTCGCAAGTGCGGTATCATTTGGAGTTGTGTTTTGTTGAGATGTCCCTTGTTGCTGATTTGTTTCTTGACTCACTTCACCCTCTACGCTAGTAGTTGTCACCATCAAGGCTTGGTTCAAAGCACCATTGAAGCACATAGATTGGTTGTGAGGTTCATTGCATGGGAAACACCAATCATACTCTTGAGCTATGTTGTTTTTTACACTGGCACTAAGGCTTTAGAAGTAGATGCAACATTGGGGTTATAGGGCTGAAATGGTCTATTGGCGGGAGGCCTTACTTGGCTTTGATTTGTAGTTGGATTGGGTGGCCTATTGGGCTGGTATGGTGGCCTAGCCTGGTACTGTGCTTGAGGCTGATACGGTCTAGCACTTTGAGCTTGTTGTCTTTTGATAGTCACCAACTCATTTCCAAGGTTCTGCAACTATTTCATAACCTCTTGGAGTTCATTTGAAGCACTAGAGGATGAAGTATAAGTTTCATTTGAACTTTGATTTCTAGGAGTGGGAATAGGAGCCAAAGTGGGTGCTTGACTAGTGCTTCGATTTTCTAAGTTTGGATACAAGGGCATGGGAGGCCTAGGAGCCACCTTTTACCGGCTTGAATAAGACAATTTTCAGCCACAATGGCAATGTTATAAGCAACAGGAAGGTTGTGCCTCCCATAGATTGAATTAACATAGAAATATCAGAATTCAAAGCCTTAAGATAGTATAGAAAAGCACCTTTAGCTGTTGGCCTAACGGCCACTGGAATTCTATCCCAAGACCTTTGAAATCTGAAGTTGAAGTCACCATTTGCTCATAGGAGCTCTCTTGATAGTCGTCAATTGTTCTAGTAGAGACAAATTATCTCCCTTTTCTCCAAACTGCTCATGGAGGACTATGCATAACTGATTCCAATTTTGGATAGAACCAGCTCCAAGGCTCCTAAACCATTGCAATGCCTTCCCTTTGAACGAAGATGCCAAGAAATTTGACAGCAACATCCATTTCATTTATCTCGTGGATTGCACAAACGTTAGCAATGTCTTTGACATGATCACCAGGAGTGGTATGATTTTCTCTAGTGAAAAATGGAATGTTCTTCAATGCTGCAATTGGAACTGGATTCTGTGCATTGAGGGCAAGTGGGCTGCTGCCAGTGAAATTGACAAAGGGATTTGGTGGTAGATGTGCCATTATGATTGGCCTAAGAACTCTGGTTGATGCGAGAAAAGGTCTACCAGGTGGAGGTGTAGACAAAGTCCGGTTAGGTGGAGATGGTGATCTTTGTGGTCCTCTTCCTCTCCTTCCTCTGCCTGGTGATAGTTGTAAGTGGACAAATAACCCCTCTTCTCGAGTATCAGACCTGGTTCGAATTCTTCTCATGCGCCTGGGCAACTATTGCTGCTAAACCACTGAATTCTATCCCCTTCGGAGCCGCAGATGTGTTAGATAATGAGCCTCAAAAGGCTAGATTCTGCCAAGTTACACACCAAACCTGACAATATTAAAAAATAGAATTTAAAAGCTTGAAGGACCCAGAAGATATAGTTCTTCAATTCGGTTATCGGGTTTTGTTGTGCAGCTACTAATCCCCAAAAGGTACAGGCAAAACTTAGGTCATGTAAGGCAACTTACAAAACCTGAAATACACCGTGTCGGAACTTGGGACATGCTCAACACCTAGGAAAACCCGAAATACTAAAAACCATGAAATTTTGAAAGTCAAAATCTCAAAAATCTAAGAATACCCTTTTGAAGATTATCCCCCGATCTATCAACTGGTGAAATTTTGACTTGTTTTGAGCAAGTTAAGCCCTTGAAAATCGATTTCAAAGTTCAGCCTAGAAGGTGAAAAATCTGAAATTGTAAAACCTGCAATTTTTAGTCCAAATTTCTTGAAAACTCCTTCAAATCGTGGAATGACCTCTTTGTCCCACCGGGCGTGCCAAAACTGTTGATGGTGAATCACAACACCCCTGAATGTCTGCAACTCGATGGGTTGAGACTCTCAGTGTGATTGCATAACATGGAGCTTTTCCCAAGTGTGGGACCTCGCGAATTGGAAAAGCTCTCCGGATGAAGGCCGGTTCCTATTCCTCTGTTCAGATGCACACATAAAAATGCAGAGGGTTTACTCAAAAACCTAATCTAACTTGCAAGGAGACAGGGGTAATAAGATGCATAAAATAAAACCTAAGCTAACAAAGGTGATGCACCGAGGAATGAAGGACACTGTCTTGCCAATAAACACAAAACCATTAAAATGTAATGCAAGATCATGCACAAATAACTGATTTGCAGTGAAAGATCAGGAGGATACAAATGAACACATAGAGGGTTGAGAATCATCCATGAGACATGCATTATTTGCTCCAAAGATTGATACAATACACTAGAAAATGTCAAAAGGCAAAGTTGCATTACAGTTTTAGATGGGAGGTTTGAACTCCACAAATTCACCTGCCAAAGAGAAGAAGGGAGGGGCAAAACAAGAATGTCCAACCTTTAGAAAGAATCCCCTCCTTACAATTTATAGAAAGAATGAGAGAGGGAAAAGAGAGAAATTCCAAATCTACCCCAACCACCTCCAGGTTGCATTTAATTCATCTCATTATGGCGGTAGGTGAGAACCCTAGCAAACCCAAAAAGTGGCGAATTGTATTTTACATTTTTAAGAACTTGTTCCCACCCAATTAAAGATATCCAGTCATAGTTGGATAGAGGACTTCGTAAGCTTTCCGAAAAGTCCAACCTTGCATGAATCCGAGCTCCCTATGAAAAGTTATGGCCGTCTGAATATCTGGGTTAGGGTCTACTTTCTGTTAGCGCTCAAAATGTTGTGCCTCCTGAAGGTGCGCCATGGCGCATCCATCCTTATGTCAACATACCCTTATGTGCGCCAAGGCGCGAATTTTTCCATGTCGACACTCTGTGTCATGCACCTTTACGTGCGCCAAGGCGCAACTTTTTCCATGTCGACACTCTGTGTCATGCGCCCTTTACGTGCGCCAAGGTGCGACTTTTGCCATGTTGACACTTTGTGCCATGCGCCCTTTACGTGCGCCTTGGCGCATCCATTTTCGTGTCGACACTCTTTGTTGTGCGCCCTTAACTCCGCATCTTGGCGCATCCATTTTCGTGTCAACATCCTTTACTGTGCGCCCTTAACCTGTGCCTTGGTGCATCCATTTTCGTGTCGACACTCTTTGTTGTGTGCCCTTAACCTGCGCCTTGGCGCATCCATTTTCGTGTTGACATCCTTTGCTATGCACCCTTAACTGCGCCTTGGCACATCCATTTTCGTGTTGACATCCTTTTGTTGTGCGCCCTTAACCTGTGCCTTGGCGCATCCATTTTCGTGTCGACACTCTTTGTTGTGCGCCCTTACCTGCGTCAAGGTCATTGGTGACCACTTGATAAATATCGGGCTCGAGTTTCTTTGATTTCCATATTCTTCTGCTTGTCTATATCTACCCGGGGGGGAGATATTTACAACGATTATTCTTTGTTTACTTTTTTCTCCCCGAAGTTTTTTATAAAGCCCTAATTTTGAAATTACAACATAAATCTCATAAAATCCTCAACATTTCCATGCGAAGTTTAATGTAACAAATCTACTATATATTATTTTGCAAGTTTTTAGAAATACAAATGCATATGGTTGTGTATTAGCTTACTATTTTTTTCCCGCATCAATGATATTATTTATCTCCTCCTTTTCCTCATTCGTTCTTCTAATTTTTAGTGGGACATACAAAGTTTATATGATTTGCAATATACATAGTGTATGTGAAATCCAATGCAATTCAAAGTGTGGTGATGCTTTGACAAAGAAAGAGAGAATATATATTTATATAACCTTTTTTGTGTGAGAATAAAATGTCGGATTTCAAATCCATGACGTCAAGATTTCAAAACTTGCACACAAGGGGTTTCCACAAATAAATTTAACCAGAAATAAACACAAGTCTTCAAGAATTTTTGAATAAGTAAAACGTAAAATCCTTGACCTTTATATGCATTTAAACCTCCATTTTTACAAATAAAGTAATGAAAATGTCTCCTCTTTGTGTATTTCAACCTCTATCTTCACAATAACAACGTTCAAATACTCGAAAATGATCAAATCCTTCAAAATATTATCATAGTTAAATAATCATAATCAACCTCGCCCCTCCGCTCCACTACCATTGATTCTTTCCCCTTTCCCATGGCTTGTTTGCATTGTTTTCTCCGCCACGGGCCCAATGCAAAGGGTGGCGCTGCATGTCCCATGATGATTGTTAATTTCCCTATATAATAAAAATCCTCACCAAACCACAACTGTCTCTTTTTTCAAAGTAAGTGTTGAATGACGATGCCATCACTATTGTTGATGAGTAGAACTTTGCATGAGGTCGCCACCTTCAGATGCTACTTCCATTCCACATCTTCCTATCTATATTTATGCAAGGACTAAAAAACAAACATAGTTTCACTTCCGAAAAAAAAATTTTACCGCTCCTTACATTGACAAATATCTCTTTACATTGTTTGTGCATCGTCTAAGACAACAACCCATGTCTCCTCAAATGATTGACATAAATGTCATGTCATTTTTGTATGGTTGAGTTTCACATTGTTTCTCCTTTCCACTTTCACCACCCTCGCACTTCTCCACCCTCTAACCCCTTCTTCTTCACCATCTTCCTCTCCCATTGTTTCTCTCCCTCCAATATGACTCCTCTAAAAGATCCCCTTCGGCGTTTCCATCGTACATTTCACGTACGATTGCTAGTTTAAGATTAAGTTGCATTGCATTATTAGTTTCAACGAGTTCAAAATAAAAGCCTTTTACTTGTCCATGTATTGTTTCTAAATGCGCAGGAGGTGAATTTAAAGGTTTACTTCTTGCAGTTTACAATTTAAGATTATGTTGCATTACATTTAGTAGTTCATATTTTACTTGTCTCGCACGTTGCTTCTAGATGCGATAAGTGGATTTATGGATTCACTTCTTGCATCCATTTATAGATGCCAACACCAATTTGGCCTATATGCTCAAAATTTCAAATCTAAGAAGTCTACCTATCATAAATAACAATATTGGATTTACTAGGTCGATAATACAAGTATAGTTGAGCAAAATCTTGAGTATAATTTACCTATGTTCCACCAAGTTGCTAGGATGGGGATGGGGCAATGCGTTTCCGGACATATTTTTTTGGAGGCCATATTTTTAGGGGATGGCAAGGGACGGCTATTAAAAATAGGGAATTTTTTTAAATATAGGAACTTTCAAATATTCATATGATAACATTCATAAGGCATTCATCATATATGTTATAGAACCTTATTACATAACATTAGAGCTGAATCGAGATTTAACATAATATTCAATGTGGATATATATAATAATTACACGGTCGTTTATGAAGGAGAGAGTTCAAGACAAGTAGTTTACATAATTACATGCACAAAACACAATGGTCTGCAAAATTTGCCCTGAATGATTGCATATCCATAACACATTCAAATTCACTGCTGCATAAAACATTGTAATATAGAAATAGAAGCAATGCATAACAATAATATCATATATCATGCCATTTTTTAACCCACAAAAATGGGGCATATAACCGCTACATGTTGAATAGAACAGTCTCAATTTGTAAAGAACAGCACCATCCATTCAACCTCCCTTTGCATGACGGGCGTGTCTATTCAAGAAGGCTTGCTCTATTTGTTATCTCACTTAAGTTGGACCTTCAACTTCTTTCCATTCATCACATTGATGGCAGATTGTGCAGCTTTAGGGGAGTCAGAACTCAGGAAACTTGCAAAAACAATTGAGTTTTTTTTTTTTAAATATATATTTTTGTGTTGAGACATAGGGGACTTCTAGCCGTCCCGATACAGATAGGGAACTTCTAGATGTCCCCTAGTGGTACCGGGACGACTGTCAGAAATCAGTCGTCCCCAAAACATTTCCTTAAAAATGGGGCATTTCCTACTCATCCCCGCGTCCCGAAACGAGATGCATCCCGTGGAACATAGCAATTTATAGATGTACTTTTTGGAAGTTTTTGCTAAACATATTTTCCAATAACTGCAATGCAAATGAAGTTGGAAACCAACAATTGAGTATACAAACAACCTAACCAGAAAAAAATATTGAATAGCAAACCATATTTTATAATGCACGACCAATGAATAGTAACTAGAGCGACAATAAGCAAATTGAGATGAATAGAGATGGATTTTAATGTTCTTTATGCTATGGCATATCGAAGTGCATGTACTGTTTTCAAAGTTTTTGCTAAAAAATATTTTCCAATATATGCAAAGATACAAAAGACACTAGAAACCAACAATTGAGCATACGAACATCCTAATCAATAAAAATATTGAATAGCAGACCATATCTTATAATGCACGGTAAATGAACAGTAGCTAGAATGACAATAAGCAAATTGAGATGAATCAAAATGACTTTTAATGTCCTTTATGCTATGGCATACTTGTTTAGAAGATTGTCTCTCAAAGAATCCATTTCCAAAATGGTCTTCAAGCCTTGTTCAATTTTCTTGATTGACTGCAAATATCGGTAGCATTGTCTAATATCATTATACAACGTGTAGGTTAAAAGCAAGTATTTTTATCTTCCACTTCATTTAAACTAGGTATCACACCTCAAAGATGGAATGGATAAGCCGATAGGGGAAGCAAGGTAAAGAAAAGAAGAGGAAGAAAGGAAGGTAAATTTGAAAAAAATTAAATAAGATTAATGTTTTAGCAATCATTTGGAACAGCCTACGGCACTACAAGAACTTTAAGCCATAACCATCACCAAAAAAATTAATACAACTCCTTAAGTATTGATAGGGCTAGAATTTACCTAAATTTCAAAAAATTATATATTATCATCTAATGTATCATTGAAGGGGGTTTAAATGGTAATGTAAATGGGACTGAAAATAATGATACCAATATATTTCTTGAAAATGAATACTTTAGAAAATAAATTCAAAAATCTAATTATATAAATGTGTTTTTAGAAGAAAAACGCTCTTGGCATAAATATATTGTATTACACCCTATAGAAGAATATTAAAAGTCAATAGTGGTGTATCTAAATGTATCTAAGTACGTGCATACAACCTAGAAATCAGTCTTCATAATTATTATGCAATCTTGAGAAAACAATTCTCGCTAGGTGAACAATCAATCTCTTATCAAATTTAGATATTGATTGAAAACTTGAAAAAGAAATATGGTAGATAATGATATTTAACATTTCAATCAACTTTTTTATATATCTTGTATGAAAAGCATATTCTATTGTATCTTGTTGCATGATAATAATAAAAATATTTTTTGTAAAATTTTCTAATGCTATATTAATGAAACATAATGCAAAATGTGATGGTATACTTGGGCATCTCATAGAGAATATACAAGTATAGTGATACAAATAATAATATTAAATAAAATGCCGATGGGGTGGGAGTGAAAGTGCGGTTAAGTCGATGGTTGTGTGTCGGTCCACCCGGTTTCAAATCCCCTCGAGGCACGATCCTCCCCGGAGGTGATTTCGCCGCAAGTTGCGTCATCTCTAAATTTGTTGTAATGGCAACACTTGGCTCTTCATTGTTGTTGCAGCACTCTCGAAATAGCTCCACTCCGTTGCAGATGCAACTTGTTGGACTCTTTGTTGAAATACGCTGTAGTTGCAGCACTCTAGAAATTGGCTTCACTCGGTTAGCTAGACTCCTTGTTGAAATACACTGCAGATGCAACACACCAGAATTTGCTTCACTCGGGTTCCTTGTGATGGTTCCCATATTGTAACAAGAGGATGTGGGTCCTTCCCAAAAAAACCCTAAAATATTCACCCTTAATCAAAAATAATAATATTAAATAAAATATAAACTTCTCAAATGGAAAAAACTATGGTATTCTCATAAAGTAGTTTGTTAGATTGATTCTTCAAATATAGTTAGAAGCCTACAATAACCTACTTGGCATAAAGACACTAAAACGAGGTTTCAATGAAGGAGAAAAATTTAAGAGCCTTACAACGAATCCATCTTATCCGATATCCAAATTCTCTTCCCCAACATGCCTATTCAATTTCATATTTCAAGAACACCAATAAATTGTCCATTACAATCTTTAACACTCTTTAGCAAGATATTACCAATTTGAATTTTAATCTTCATAATCAAGTTAAATCTAATATTCTATCAATACAACTTCCTATAGATCAAGGTTCGACTCCCAACCACTTGAACCTATAGGATAGGGTTCAAGGGGTTCATATTGGAGAAGACAAAGCCTATCAATCAATATGAGATTATTTATTTGAATAAATGAGGATTTTAAAGTTATAATTCTAGCAATTCCAAGATGGACTAAAAGGAATAAATGGTTGTGTAGTAAGGAAAGTTTATTTTAGATGTAAGTGAATGGGATTTTTATTGTATTAAAATATTGGAGGAAGAGAGGGAAGGCTAAGAAAGAAAACATACTCACCTTGTAACCTATCAATCATTATATTCCCCTGTTGGAATAAGAATCGCACTTTATTGGAGTTTACATGTTGAGGTGGACCAAGGCCACCAACTAATGTGGGATTAAGTTTTTGAATGAATTTGGATTTGAAAGTCATAGATCTAACTGCAAGATTCACTAAAGGCATATCTAAAATGTTCTTATAAGGCTTGATTTTTTTAGACACAATTGAACAGAGTTGTTTTTGTATAATAACATTATAGAAGAGAAGAGAGGAACGCTGAGTAAGAAACCATACCCACCACACAACCAATCAATCGTTATGGTATTAGGAGGGCCACTTACAATGGCATAAGAGTCGCAATATATTGAAGTTTTCTTGTTTCCACAGACCAAGCCTTCCAATCAATATGACATTATTTTTTTAATGAAAGAGAATTTTAAAGTTAGAAGCAATTCCAAGATGAAAGAAAAGATTGATCCAACTTGATCTTAAAAGCATTGGCTTCACTCTTCTCTACGTGAAGATAGATTCAATAATGAGATCTGAAATAGACAATTTTTTCCTAACACAAATAAATCCAAAATAATGTTATTATTTCATTACTCTATGAAGAAACCAAATAAGAAACTAAAAAATGCCAAGTCAGTTTGATTGCAGCTAGAGTGGAGTGCCTATCACTAGACACCAATCTAGTTTTTGAGATCATATATTCAATAATTTACTAATTACTACTAGTTCTTCCAAAATGAGAAAAGATCTCAATGTAAAAACTTATTAATACAAATTTAATAATTGGAAGCTTGCATGGTTGCAATGTCGATATGTAGGAAATGTAGCCGAATATTTGGGGGTTTTAGTTAGCATTTAGGGCTTTCTGTTTTAATAAAAGACAACACATCAAATGAATACAACACTCTTGTGTATGTGTTGTTAGAGTAGTCTGTCTGTAGGTGTTTCAGTAGTTATAGGATAGTCAATGTTTGTGTTTGAACAGGACTTTGTCTCCCTGTTCTCCTATTTGTATCTATGTTTCTTTTGGTTGAATATAGAAAATACTCTATTTTGTATATTTCTTTTGTTGTTTTCTATTACTCTGAATTTTCATATTTAGTTTCATGGTATCAGAGCCTCACTTTGGACAGTGTTGGTGTAGTTCGTGAAATCTGAAGCTGCAGAGAGAAGTATCCAAAAAAAGATAGAGAGATGGCCTCATTTGTTGCAGGAGATTCTCAGAGGATAGTAGAACGATTTGATGGTGTTGGATTTAATCTCTGGAAGCTCAAGATGCAGATGTTGTTGAATAAGGACTTGCTCAAAATAGTTGAAGGCACTGAGACTAAGCCTACCCAGGATGCAGATTTGATCAGTAAGTGGGAGGCAAAGGAAGGTAAGGCTCGGTCCTGTATACTTTTAAGTTTGAGTGATAATGTGCTTTTGCATGTAAGTGAGGCAAAAACAGCAAAGGATGCTTGGGATCAGTTGATTAAATTATATGAATCAAATGATGTTAGTACAAGACTATATCTTTGAAGAAGGTTTTTTCAATTAAAGATGCAGGAATCACAGAAGATATCAGACCACAAACCAATTTAAATCTCTCAAAAACCAACTGGCAGCGTGTGGGTCAGTAATTGCAAAAGAAGACGTTGTTATGACACTTCTTGGGAGTTTGTCAAAATCCTATTCCGGAATGGTAGTAGCACTGAGCACTCAAACTAACCTGGATTTGTCTAAAGTAATAGCAACATTACTTCAAGAAGAAATCAGAAGGAAAGATGCGGGTTTGAATGATGAGAACCCTACAACCTTGTTTTCAGCAGCATACAAGGGAAAAGCAAATAAGAAGAGTGAAAGAAAATTTCATCCCTCCCAGTCCAATGTCTCAAAGAATGGTAAAGACACAAAGGAGGAGAAAAAGAAGGGAAATTGTTTTCACTATGGAGCTCCTGGACATTTTAAGAAACAATGTAGAAAGTGGTTAGCATGGGTAGATGAGGTAAAGAAAAGTAAGGCAGCTGAAGCTAACATGACTTCAAGCAATGACGAAGAACAATTGTTTTCAGTCATCACATCCCCAAATTATGGTGTTTCAAAGTGCTGGTATTTAGATTCAAGAGCAACTCAACATATGACACCTGAAAGAGGTTGGTTTACATCATACAAAGAAGTACCCAAAGGGAAGACTGTCAATCTTGGAGATGACAACAAGCTTGAGATGATAGGAGTTGGAAATGTCTCATTGAAGATGTCGGATGGTGCACATAAGCAAATCAAAGATGTATGGTATGTCCCTACTCTAGCAAAAAGTCTTTTATCAATAAGTAAGATTACTGATGCTGGAATATTTGCACAGTTTGACAGCAAGGTGTGTGTCCTAAAGGATGAGGAAAGAGTTACTATTGCTAAGGGAGTAAGAGATGGTAATTTGTACAAGTTATGTGCAATAGTACCTGAAGTAGTGTTGACAACAACAGATAATGAAATATCAAATTCGATGCTTTGGCATCATAGATTTGGACATGCAAATACACATTCCCTTGAGGTATTAAAGAGGGAGCAACTTGTAGAGGATTTAAATATGCATCTGTCGATTGAGTTGGGAGTGTGCGAAGGTTGTTGTTTGGGCAAGCAACATAGATTCCCCTTCTCAAAGAAAGGAGCGACAAGAGCTAATGAGCCAATGGAACTCATACATTCAGATATTTGTGGTCCAATGCAAACAATGTCACACAAAGGGGCAAGGTATTTTATTACCTTTATTGACGATTCCTCTAGAATGACCTTTGTTTATTTTCTCAAAAATAAATCATGTGCATTAGAAATGTTTAAGATTTTTAAAGCATTTGGTGAGAAGCAGTCAGGAAAACCTTTGAAACGACTTAGATGTGATAATGGGGGTGAATATACCTCAAATGATTTCAAAAGTTTATGTGCAAAGGAAGGGATCAAACTTGAGTACATTGTTCCCTATTCACCACAACAGAACGGTGTGGTAGAAAGAAGGAACAAGACTCTTGTTGAAAGTGCCAGATGCATGCTTAAAAGTAGTGGGTTATCTAATGTCTTTTGGGCTGAAGCAGTTTCTACTGCAGCATATTTACAAAACAGTTGCCAACTGTTGCATTGCATAAGAAGACACCTTACGAGGCATGGCATAGAAGCAAGCCAAGTGTCAATGGTTTGCGAATTTTTGGTTGCTTAGCATATGCACACATACCCGACCAAAACGAAGGAAGCAAAATGATAAGAGCAAGAAGTGTATTTATGACCTTATAACACATAAGATTCTAGTAAGAAGAGATCATTTTTGATGAAAATTCAGTTTTGCACAAATCAACAGAGATGGAAAATGCTAAGGATTCAGAAACAAGGCCTTATGATCTCGGATCTGATGAAGAATTTGAGCATGAGGATTCTACTCCAGCAAGACCATTACAAGTTGCAGCCACACAGCCCATAGGAGATGTACAAGGAGAGCAGTAGCTTCGTAGATCAACAAGACCACGAAAGCCCACTCAAAAAGCATCTGAATCATATGCACTTCATGTAGAAATTGATGAACCAATCAGTGTCCAAGAAGCACGTGAAAGTATTTATGCAATAGACTGGAGGAAAGCAATGGACGTTGAATATCAATCACTCATAAAAAATCAAACTTGGTAACTCACAAGTCTTCCACCTGGAAGAAGAGTAATTGGGTGTAAATGGTTATTCAAGAAAAATTATAAGTCAGATGGAATGATAGACCGCTACAAGGCTCATTTGGTGGCAAAAGGTTACTCCCAAATTGTAGGTTTGGATTATCATGACACATTCTCACTGTAGTCAAGATAACATCCATAAGAGTTCTATTAGCAATTGCAACAACCTTGGATCTTCATGTGCATCAGTTAGATATAAAAACAAAAATTTAAATGGTTTTTACAAAAAGAATTTTATATGGAACAGCCAGAAGGCTACATACAAGAGGGAAAGGAATAGTTGGTATGTAAGCTAAAGAAGACATTGTATGGACTGAAACAGTCCTCAAGAGCATGGTATGAACGTATTCATGGGTTTCTCCAAAGTGAAGGATACATGAGTTGCAATGTTGATTCAAATGTCTACATCAAACGTATTGGTGAGTCGGTGATCATTTTAGCCTTATATGTTGATGACACCATCATTATAAGTAATGATCTTAAGATGTTAGACTTGTTTAAATATCAATTAGCTGCAGAATTTGAGATGACCAGCTATGGTGAGATTCATTATTGCTTGGGCATTCAAATCTTAAGAGATAGGGAAAAGAGGCAAATCCATCTTAATCAAGAGAGGTACATTAGGAACATTCTCAAGAAATTCAGGATGGAAAATTGCAAACCGATAAGCACTCCAATGGAAGTAGGTAAGAAACTTTCGCTGGAAATGTGTCCCAAAACACAAGAGGAAGAAAATTATATGAGTACAATTCCATATCAAAACACTGCCAGGAGCCTAATGTATGCAATGGTTTCTAGCAGACTTGATATTGCACACGTTGTAAGCATTGTGAGCCAATTTTCCAGCTATCCTAGACCACAACATTGGGCGGCAGTTAAAAGAATTTTTAGATATCTTCAAGGAACAACTAAGCATGGGATTACATTTAGTGGGAGTTCAGAAAAATCTCTACAACTTACAGGTTATTGTGATGCAGATTGGGCAGGAGACATTGATAGCAAGAGATCAACTTCAGGTTTTTATTTTATCCTTAGTGGAGGTGCAGTTTCATGGGCAAGTAAGAAACAACCAACTGTTTCTCTCTCCAGTGCAGAAGCAGAATATATAGCAGCATGTCAAGCCGCAAAAGAATTGATTTGGTTGAGAAGATTATTGCAGGACATTGAGGTTACTCAAACCCAACCAACGGTGTTGAGGTGTGACAGCCAAAGTTGCATAGCCATCACAAAGCATTCAAAATATCACGGGAAGGTTAAACATATAGGGATACAATACCATTTCATCCGTGAACAAATCGAGGAGAATAATATTCAAATGGAATACTGCACAACTGAAATGATGGTGGCGGATGCATTGACAAAGGCATTACCAAGAATCAAGTTTGAATTTTGCAAACAAGGATTCAATGTAAAACAACCTGATTGACAAATATTTGGCTAAGTGGTAGTGTCAGATATGTAGGAAATGTAGCCGAATATTTGGGGGTTTTAGTTAGCATTTAGGGCTTTCTGTTTTAATAAAAGACAGTACATGATCAGATGAATACAGCACTCTTGTATGCGTGTTGTTAGAGTAGTCTATTTGTAGGTGTTTCAGTAGTTATAGGATAGTCAATGTTTGTGTTTGAACAGGACTTTGTCTCCCCTGTTCTCCTATTTGTATCTCTGCTTCTTTTGGTTGAATATAGAAAATACTGTCTTTATATTTCTTCTGTTGTTTTCTATTACTCCAACTTTTCAAATTTAGTTTTAGCAAGTCTGTGTTAAATGGAATTAAAACATAATTTTTCTACTTCAACTGCTCTAATTAAAAATGAAGTTGCACTTCCTCAAGTGTTGGGGTGGTCGTGACACACAATGGCCTAAATGCAAGTTATTTCTATATTTCATCTTTCTCCTGAAATTTTTTCCACTCCATTTTGGAACTTATATGAAAAGAAAGAAAATAAATTATATTAGTTTTGATAAATGACTGAACTAGGCTAATAGAATTGTGGAACTACTAGTAGTTTAGAATAGACAAGTAGCGCACTCGATGTGCCTCCAATGAAAACAAGGTTAGAAATTTATCTAGGGAGTTTTGGGTTTCACCCTTTGCAAATCGTGATTTATTTAAAGCTTGTTCTCTTTTAATATCCCTTTTACAAAAAAAAATTGCTATAAAAAGAGAGAAACCTACTTCAAGAGAAGAAATCTACTTGTTTTTTTTGGTTTTTTAAAGGAGGCTTTATTCTCTCTACATCCTTTGCGATTTCTTGAACAAGTTGCACTTATTGAAGAGCGAAAATCGATAGTATTGCTTTGACTGATAGAACAACTACTAACAGTGCTCAAACTTTGACACTGTTACGAGATATGATTTTTCCTTCACTCTCTCTTTTTGTATAGGTAACCGTAAAATAATGACTATTACTACAGCACTCCAAAAAGTATATATGCAATGAGAGAAATCATGGATAAATACAAACAAAATGCAGATTACACAGCATACATGTACCATGGATAAATGCCATTTCTTAGGTTGAACTTTCACATCCTGGAACTTTTTCCATATCTATCAAATTGTCAATTAAATTCCTAAATCTCCCTTGTGAATTGTGACAACGGCCTTTGGAAACTGCCAATTTAGCAGGCTCAATGGAGGAATTATAAGAGAAACAAGACCCATATTTAACTACACTGCAAACATAGGTTGAAACCACCGGAGCAGAAAAATAAGAAAATTATCAACATCCACAATTACATAACAATGTTTGAATTTCACATAGGGACTCAGCGCAATGTTGCCCTGTCCTCCTCTGATAAACTCTGTCCCTCCCCATGATACAGACCTAGATGAATTGGAATTTCTTGCATTTGATTATCCTTTATTCAACCTATTTAGGAGGCGAATCCCTGTGTGTATGGCAGTACACTATGTAATGAAAAAGAACTTTATCTTCAAAACACATGATGCTTCACTCTCCTAAGGTATAAGCAAAGAAGATTTAACCCTCCATTAAGTGCAATGAAATGAATAGTTTATACAATTTGATGAGCTTGATTCCTGCACATTAAAGATGTTCTAGTATAACTTAGGAATATGATTTCTACATATCTGAAGTTGAAACACTTCGTCCTAATTTCTGAAATACTACTATCGAGGCCTTCAAAAATGCTTACTGGTGATGAATGTTTAGAGAAAGAAATAAACAAAAAAATTATATTAGTGTCAACAATGATCAAAATTGCTATGGGACTGTAAAAGTGCAGCTAGATTTGGATAGACAAGAGGATTGTCTCCATTGAGCTATTTAAAAATATGAAGTAAAAGAAAATAAGCATTTCCTAACCTATGTAACCTCCATGCAAATTCTCCTTGAACATCTAGAACAAATTTACCATATTCCTCTTCTTCACCTTTTACTTCCGAATGTTCATAAAAATGATTGTATGAAATTTAGGCTGCAGAATGTTTCTAAGTGTGTCAGAGAGAGTCCTGGGAGATTCCGGTACCAAGTTGGTTTATCTACTTATACAATTAGATTTTATAACTGGGGCGATGTAAGAGCCACAGGGGTCTTTTGAGGATTTAGATGCTTCTTGGGATTTTCTGGTTTTTCTTCCCATTCAAAAGGAACTGAAACTGAAGATGGGAAACTCAATGGGCCTGGATTTGAATTTGCATGACCTACTAATTGCATCCTCCTTATGAGCAACCTCTTGAAAAATGTCCCCTCTAATTCCAGATGGAGATTGAGCTCTAGTGGTGACATGGCACTGGCATTGTATCCAAGAATGTAACTTTCTCTACTGAATAGAGCTGCAAGGGAATGCCTTGTCTGGGTACACTCCACAAGATGCCAAAAGCTCTTAAATTTTCAAGCAAGCAGAAACAGACTGATGGGATCCATTATGCTCCAGTTCACAATGCTGCTGGAAATAAACAAAATCGATCAGTGGCAAAATGTTTTCACTAGAGATTTTCAACTTGTCCTTCAATCATCTCACCAGTCACGTGCCCTCCAAGGGTCCTGTATTTAGAAATATAAGCAAGTGTTTTTACCAGAAATCCAGGGCTCTACGGAGGAGTTTTACATTTGGACTCTACAGTCTGAGTACTATTCGCCCCACACCAAGAAGCCCAACCCTTTGGTCTTGGTAATGGAAGGCATCTTTGCACTTGCACTGTTTATTCTGATAGTTGGTACCTGTTGTTTGTACACCTTTGAAAACCGCTATTGAACTGAGCATGACAAGGGCCTCTAGAAGATGACTGCCTTTTAGCACCTCAACTTCACTGTCAAGGGCATTTTGGACTGCCTAAAGAGCTCCAACATTATCGACATGTGACGTACCAGAATCGTCTAAAAGACCCAAATGCTTAATGAGGAGACCATTACCGTGAAAAAGATGTGAACCCAGATCTCCATGAGAACACCTCTCGACACCAGTATCTGTAAATAATATAAGACCGACAAAGGGTTCTATCTACCTTAAAGCATAGAACGTGACATGTGACAATACAAAACAATCTTTCCCTGCACTCCACGCCTATAGCACATCACCTCGGGTTAAATTGCAACATGCCATCTGAAAAGTCTGTAGCAGAAGACAAGAAGATGCAATGGTCCACATTGAATCAGACATCAGTGCATTGCACAGGATGAATGGAGACGGTTGATTTTCCTGCAACAACATTAATTTAGGAACCCTTCATCCGATAATGCATGTCAGATCCACCTTTCACAGCAAACGGCCCAAATTAAATCCATCAATGACCATGTACCAAACGATGTAAATAACCATTGATCTATTGGACGTGCTGTCAGAATTTGTTGGGTTCATCTCACTAACACACCTATCGGTGTGATTACAAACCTTGCGTATCCTTTGTTTCCAAGGTACCTTTGGATAGGTCCATTGACTAGTTTCATGGTGTGGTTTGTATGAGTTGATTCTCAATTTTACAATCATGATTTTCTTATTGAGTTTGGTTATGCTGGTAGGTTGGATCCTCTAGTTTAGAGTTGATCCTATTTTATGAATACTATGGTTTTAGTATGGATATTTGATTTCGATAGTTCAAATCTTTCAATGTTAAAATGTCCTAGACTTTAATCGTTTACACTAGTATTTTTCAAACTTCTATTAGTTAAATATGGATTAAACCGAATTGTTGGGCAACGACAGTCCATCCTAGCTTGACCACTAAGTTTGTGTAGAATATCAAAGTTTAAGTCCTTGCTGATGGGCAGCATACCCACCTCCATGAGGATGAAAATCAGTATGCATTGCATTTAATTATTAACTTATTAATGATAAATTGTGTTGGATTTGCTCAATTTTCTTCAATGTATACTGTGATATGCCCCTGCCCCAAACTTTACTAGAGGATAATTGGTGTTATTAGGCTAACAATAATTTCTTAGCCATTGGAGAGATAAACTAACCCTTGTTGTGCTACTCTTTGAATGTCAAACATATGGTCCACCTAATTATTATGTCAGGGCATGTTATCCAAAATACCCCCATGCTATTTTGGGTGTTTTTACAAGTCATGGGAAAAACCTTCATCTTCCGGCACTCTCTTTCGAGCCTCTTGAGAAGGGAGTTGATCAATTTCAGGCAAAAATCATGTTTCGGGGCAAGACTCAATGTTTGGGGCCTCGCTTTCCATCTTGCTAAGCTTTTCAGCCAAACATTTAGCCATATTTGCAAAAATCGGGGTCAAATAGTGCAAACCTGGCAAAATCGGGTTCACGAGGGCACAACGGAACTGTTCCAAAGTTCCTTTGGTTCTCCGCAGGATTGCCACCTCCGCCATGACCACATAACAATATGGAATCGGGAAATTCGAGTCATTTTGGCACAATTGGAAATGTTCCTAAGTTCTCGGGGTTCCCCACATAACCGCAAATGTTGACGGAGTAAAGTAGGGCGAAGCATCAATTGAATATGGCATTTAAGGCACGAGATGGAACGTTCTTAAGTTCCAATCATTCACCGATTGGCCAAAAAAAAACCGACAGGTATAAGGGACAGTGCACATCAGCTAAGGCGGGGCAATAGGGCACCACTAGAACGTTCCCACGTTCGAACGATTCACTACAACACCGACGAAGAGGAGACATCGGGGAAGGCGCAATGCAAAGCGGATTAATCGTCCGAATTGGGCACTAAAGGCACATGATTAGAACAAGGCTCGAGTACCCTAAGTTCTCCGCCACCCCAACTTCATTCCTGCTACACAATGAAATCAATCATGTCTAGCCTAAACGACACAAGGAGAATAGTTCTCCCATTCCATTAGTACCTCGACACCCCGTATTCTTCAACCCAAAGGCAAATTGATTAAAGCGGATAATGATGGCACAAGTGGAACATTGCCCAGTTCCTCTTGTTCCTCGAAATTTGCCTGAGCCGATCTGAAGTTAGGATTTGGGGCATAACTTGTGATCCGAGCTCCAAATTGCACAAAATCGGTGGTGTTGGAATCGTCTTGTCGAGGGCTTCATTTTGGCATCAAGCAACGTAAAAATGGTGTTTTTAAGAGGGTGAAAGGGGCAAACATGGGATCTAGAGGTAGAAAATGCAATTTTGACAATTGATTCAACTACCAGTAATTAATGGTGAATGGCACCCATACCTCCTCCTGCAAGTCAAATGATGTGGAGGGATGGCTTTGACAGCGCCCATGTGTTTTTACAGAATTTATTGCATCTTGTTGATGGTTGAATGGAAAATGGCAAATTTCCCTCATTTTCCCCCTTCTTTCTCTCCCATGTTATATATTGGCAAAAAGATCCATTTGTAATGTTGGACACTTCAGAATGCAAGGGCACCATGCCAAAATGTTGTCCAAGCTTCCATGGAGTTGCATACCTCAAATTTGGCTCATGTGATGTGTTCTTGTGCCTTCTACTTCAAATTTAATGGACTGTGCATACTTTCATGGCAATAAAATCAAGTTTTGTCGTTATTTCTCTACCCTAGTTGTGTTTTCTTGTATTTGTGCCTCTCCATTATTACTTGTGGTGTGTTGTGCATACATTTTTCACTTGCAAGTCCCCATTTTTGTTGTGTTTTGTGTGTAAAATGGAAGGTAAAATGTAGTTTGGGTCTGTGGCACATATGTCTTCCCTCTCCTTCTCCATTTTTCCCATTTTCTCTCATGGAGAGTGTCTACCCCCTTTTTGGTGCTATCACCTCTTTCTTAGCTTAGAATTTCAATTCCATACATCTTCTCAACTTCGGTCCCTATAAATGACTAGTTTAGGCTTAGTTTAATTGCATTTGGAAGTTGTAGTAGTGTTAGCATTAGGATAGGTAGAAGAACCAACCTGCTCTGGAGGTTTGTCTCAAGTAGCAAGGTCCCACACTTGGAAACATTTCCATGTTACACCAAAAGTCTTGATCTTCCATGATCAAATCTAGAGTGCAACTTTTTGCTAATAATGATTCGACATGCCCTAGGAGACAGTTTAATGCACTTTACATCTTCACACTAGCAAGATAGATGTGTTTTTAATGGTATTCAGCCTTTAGAGGTATTTCACAACACATTTGGCAACTCCATTGGTCCAACAAACATATTTTCTCATCAGCATACCACTTTCCACCATTTCAATCCTCTTTTCCATGAAGTTGTGCAATCATGACTTCATTTCCTCATTGGAACCCTCAGTTTCAAGAGTAGTACCGATTCCTCCATCTCCTCCTTTTCAAAACTACCGTCTAGATCAGTTTTATGAGCCTTATCATGATGAATTTGCATATGACCCAACTCCCACTGACCCATATGGTTATCCTATTAACCAAAATGTTGCTCAAGAATAGGGGTATGTTGATTTTGGATGCAATTTCATGGTTGAAGATGATTTGCAGGTCATGGTTCAAAAAATGGAGGTAGGCATGGTGCAGATTAGGTCTACATTTCAGATGAAGGCAGCTCAAATTGGTTTCAGGCAGCCCTATCCATGGACTGGTCCTATGCCAAATTGGTTCTGCCCTCAACAGAAGCTAGATTTAATGACTGAGTTGTCTCCTCAAATATCAAATATCAATGTGGGTTAAGCTAATGGAAGCTCACCAAACTAGTTATAGGGAACCCTGTAAATGGGGAAACCCTCACTACAATCGCATAGCCCTCTCATTCCTTCTTTCCAACCTACACAACCTAAGCCCAAGTTCCAAGTCCCTAGCTTTTCTCAAAGCTTCACCTACTAATCACCCTCCCCGACAAGCAAATCTTGAACTTCCTACACTATTTGAACCCATGGTAACTCAGCCAATAGCTCAATCTCTCCCTCACTTCACAGAATCAGATTTATATGTGCCTGAGCCACATGAAGAACCAAATTTAAACCATGAAGTACTGCAGATTAACCAACAAACTGAGTGCCCAACTACTTGGTTTCCTAACTGCCCATAACTTTACAAGCAAGATGTTGAATCTTTCATGGCAAAAGGGGTTATTCATCATCCTTCTCGACAGGAATATGCACATGAAAGCCGAGAAGGGCAAGTTGGGAAAGAACCAAACAGAGCAGAACAAATTCAGAGTTTCAAGAACTGGAGCCAAGGGTTTGAGGCCAAGGAGGATCATCACTAAGAAGCTATCAGTCACTCCCGTGCAAATGCACCAAAATCAGATGAGGTGGGTTCCATTGCTGCTAATCATGATATAACTGATGAAGACTGGAGTGATTCGGATAGCATAGTGGAAGGACTACCCATAACGTTTGAAGAACCTCATGTTCTCACTGAGCAATCTGCAGAGGAATTTGAGTTTGAAAAACATAGCCAAACAAAGGAAGAGATTAGAAATGAAGATCAGTTTGATCTTCATGTGGAGAATGAGGATATTCCAAGCCAACAAAATGTTTGGATTGAGTGCAATGATCCTCATTGCTTTGCATGTTTGGCGCTTGTTGCACTTTTGGAGAGCTACAAGGATATGCCAAGATCATCCTTAGATGCTGCAATTGATCAGTTAGATCTTCGTGGTGGGGTAGAGGATGCTTTTAAAATGTCACATTTCTTGTTGGAGGACGAGGAAGAAGAAAATGTGAACCAACCTCATCCACATAAAAATGTCATTCCTCCCTCATCATTAGAGTCTCCTGCTAATTACCTTGAACAACCTACAATGGAGGATGCATTGGCTGGGCACAGGATGGTGGACAAATCAGACTCTAAGGCCTTGGACGCATAAGAGATTATAGAGAGTTTATTGCTCTCTTTTAGTGGTGAAATTGCAAACCTTCATCCATGGAAAAAACAGAGATTTTGGAGCATGCAAAAGAGGAAATCATATCTGTTGTCCAAATCAATTTGCATGAGGAGCTTGAGGGTGAGTTTGATCTTTCTAACTTCTTGCTTGAGGATGAGAAACCCATTGCCAAATCAGAAATCATCATAGAGGAGGCAGAGTTGTTTGTAGAAGCAAAACAAGGTTCAGATCAGCTTGCAAGCATCCACGGTGAAGAGGAAAGTGAGGATTCAAAAGAGGCAGAGTTGCAAGAGGAAGCAAAACAAAGCACAAATCAGTTTACAAACATACTTCTAGATGATGTAAATGGTGGGTTTGAGCTTCTTAACTCCTTGTCTGGTGAAAAGGATGACAATGCAAGGGTGTAAACAAGGATGTTTGTGCAAGAACAAGAAAATCAAAGTTCAAATCAGCTTTCACGCATCCATGATGAAGAGGAAAGTGTCTCTACCAGCTCCATTCTTTGAGCGAAGTGCAAAGAAGATAGGCAAATCACAAGGACCAGCCAACCAATTGCGAGGAAGGCTTGCCCAATCAGATACTTGGCAAGTTTTGAGCCAAAAAGGGAGTTGTCGGCTGTCATGCTCACTCCACAGCATGAGGAAGAGTTACAAGATGCCAAGGATCAGCTCAAACACCTCTCAAACCCTAATTCAAACCAAATAGAGGTATTTTTGCTTTGTCCAATTGTTGATGCGATGGGAAATCAGTTTCAAGGTAGTTTTTCACTCTCATTAAAGACCATGTTTGTTGCAAAATTGATCACATGGTCTAATTTTGTAAGGAAGGGAAGCTATTTCTCCCAACCAATAGCTGGTTTTGTCTAGTTTCCTTTGCCTGTGGTTATAGTAGGGGTAGATTAGGTTTGTTTATTACAAAACAAGTGCTTGTGCACACTTTGCATGCTTCCACTTGGAGCATGTATGATTTTTCATGTTTGTACATAATTTTTGTGCCCCTTGTTGTTGTTGCACAATCTAGTTCAGAGCAGGTTCCATGGTGGAAACAACATGTTTAGGGGCAGCTCCAAGGTGTATTCTTTCAACCCCCAAAGATCAACAACAAATTATAAGTTCTCTGTGCTCCTTCCTTGACCAAAAATTCAATGTTTTTGGGACACTTTGCAAGGCATATCGAACTCCCAAGAAATCAGCTTTCCAAAGCAAGAGTATACAGTTCCAAATCAGCTCTAAGTCCATACAAGGCTTCATACGAGTTCAAGGGTATGAATTTCGAGTTTTAGATCAGTTTTCAAATTTTTCAGGCTTGACTCCATGCCCAATAGATGCTTTAAGGTCACTGATCTCCCATCTAGCAGGTAGATAGCCTCGTTGAGTCACCAAATTGTTATCCAAAATACCCCCATACTATTTTGGGTGTTTTACAAGTCATGGGTAAAACCTTCATCTTTTGGCACTTTTTCTAAGCCACTTGAGAAGGGAGTTGCTCAATTTGGCAAAATTCATGCTTTGGGGGCAAGTCTCAATGTTTGGGGCTTGCTCTCCATCTTTCTAAGCTTTTCAGTCCAAGACTAAGCCATATTTACAAAAAATTGGGGTCAAAGCTGGGCAAATCGGCAAAATCGAGTTCACAAGGCACAAACAAAACTGTTCCAAAGTTCCTTTGGTTCTCCAATAGCCAACCACCTCCACCATGACCACATAACACTATAGAATCGGGAAGTCAAGTCATTTTGGCACAACCTGGAAATGTTTCCAAGTTCTCGTGGTTCCCGCATAACCACAAATGTCAACGGAGTAAAGCAAGGGCGAAACATTGATCAAATCGGGCATTTAATGCACAGATGGAACGTTCTTATGTTCTAATCGTTCACCAATTGCCCAAAAAAGCCAACAGGGTATAAGGGATAGTGCACATCAATTAAGGCAAAGCAATAGGGCACCGATATAACATTCCCACATTCCAGTTGTTCGCCGCAACACCGACAAGACCGACAAAGAGGAGACATGGAAGGGCGGTGCAAAGCGGATTAATCGGCCAAGTCAGCACTAAAGGCATTGTTAGAACAATGCTCGCGTTCCCTAAGTTCTCCGCCACCCCGACTTCACCGCCACACAACGCAAGCAATCATGTCGGGCCTAAACGACACAAAAACAATTCTCCATTTCCATTAGTATCTCAACACTCTGCATTCTCCAACCCAAAGGCAAATTGATTAAAGTGGGTAATGATGGCACAAGTGGAACATTCCCGTTCTTCATGATCCCCAAAATCCGCTTGGGGCCGACTGGAGTTAGTTTTCTAGGCATAACTTGTGATCTAGAGCTCCAAATTGCACAAAATCAGTGGCATTGGAATCGTCTCATCAAGGGCTTCATTTTGCATCAAGAAACACAAAAATGATGTTGTTTGGAGGGTGAAAACGGCAAACATAGGTTTTGGAGGTAGAAAATGCAGTTTTGACAATTCAACTACCCATAATTAATGGTGAATTGGAAATGTTCCCAAGTTCTCGGGGTTCCCACATAACCGCAAATGCCAACAACGGAGTAAAGCAAGGTTGAAGCATTGATCGAATCGGTATTTAAGGCCCCAGATGGAATGTTCTTAAGTTCCAATCTTTCACCGATTGGCAAAAAAAGCCAACAGGTATAAGGGACAGTGCACATCAGTTAAGGCAAGGGCAATAGGGCACAGCTAGAACGTTCCCACATTCCAACCATTCGTTGCAACACCGACGAGACCAATGAAGAGGAGACAAAGAAGGGGGTAGAGCAAAGAGGATTACTCGGCCAAGTCGGGCGCAAAAGGCACTGTTGGAACAGTTCCCGTGTACCCTAAGATCTCCGCCACGCTGACTTCACTGCCACACAACAGAATCGGTCATGTCGGGCCTAAACGACACAAGAACAGTTATCCCATTCCATTAGTAGCCCGACACCCTACATTCTCTCGACCCAAAGGCCAAGTGATTAAAGCGAGTAATGGTGGCACAAGTGGAACATTCCCGGTTTCTCACTTCCCCAAAAATCTGTCTAGGCCGACTGGAGTTAGTTTTTTGAGCATAACATGTGATCTAGAGCTCCAAATTGCACAAAATCGGTGGCACTAGAATTGTCTCGTCGATGGCTTCATTTTGGTATCAAGAAACGCAAAAAAATGATGTTGTTTGGAGGGTGAAAAGGGCAAACACGGGGTCTAGAGGTAGAAAATGCAGTTTTGTGATTCAACTACCCGAAATAATGGTGAATGGCGCCCATACCTCCTCCTACAAGTCAAATGATGTGGAAGGATGGCCTTGATAGGCGCCTATGTGCTTTTGCAAGAATTTATTGCATCTTGTTGGTGGTTGAATGGAAAGTGGCAAATTTCCCTCTTTTTCCCCTTCTTTCTCTCCCATGTTCTATATATTGGCAAAAATGGTCCATTTGCTGATGTTGGACACTTCAGAATGCAAGGGCACCATGCCAAAATGTTGTCCCAGCTTCCATGGAGTCACAGACCTCAAATTTGGCTCTTAATGTGTTTTTATGCCTTCTACTTCAAATTTAATGGATTGTGCATAGTTTCATGGCAATAAAATCATGTTTAGTGGTTATTTGCTAGGTTACCGGAAACGCCATAGAAGGCCTCGGGAGCGGGTACGGGAGCGGCGAGGGAGCGGCCAGGCCTGCGATTTCGTTTTTTTCCTTTTTTGGCGCGATTTCGTTTTTTTCCTGTTTTGGCAATTTTTTCCGTTTTTGGATTTTCGGTGAAAAAAACGCAAGTATGGAAAAAAATTTGCCATTTTTGGAAAGGGTCCGGGAAGATGTAGCAGCAAAAACTTGGATGAGCCATAACTTTCATTCTGTGGCTCCGTTTCAGGTGTCGTTTTCTCTAAAAGTGTATATTTTCTTGAGCTCTATGCATTGATGGCGATATTTTTCTTATTTTCATAAAATCCATTTTTGCACCTTTTTGGACCAAGCAACTTCTTGCAATCTTCTGAAAGAATCTTCTTAATTTAATTTTATTCGTTTTGTATATACTGTATATTATTATAAATTTATAGTTAATAGTATAACTTGTCTTTTATCTTGTTTTTCATATACATAATATGTGGTTTATAATTAAATTCCTATTTAGAAGGTTGAGATTTATATATTTTTTAATTTTTATATAGTTTTATCGCCGTATCCTACGCCGTATCCGGGGTCAAAAAAATTTGCCGTTTCGCAGATCGGATACCCGCTCCCGCTCCCGTATCCAAAACGTTTTGTAACTTAGGTTATTTCTCTACCCTACTTGTGTTTTGTTGCATTCTTGCCTCTCCATTACTATTGTGGTGTGTTGTGCTGCATTTCTCACTTACGGGTCCTCATTTTTGTTGTGTTTTGTGTAAAATGGAAGGTAAAATGTAGTTTGGGTCTATGGCACATATGTCTACCCTCTCCTTCTCCATTTTCTCCCATTTTCCCTCATGGAGAATGTGTATCCCCCTTTTCTTGGTGCCATTGCCTCTTTCTTAGCTTAGGATTTCAATTCCATGCATCTCTCTAACTCTGGTCCCTATAAATGACTAGTTTAGGCTTAGTTTAGTTGCATTTGGAAGTTGTTGGAGTAGTGTTAGCATTAGGATAGACAGTGGAACCAACCTACTCGAAGGTTTGTCTCAAGCAACAAGGTCCCACACATGGAGACATTCCCATGTTTCACCAAAAGTCTTGATCTTCCATGATCAAATCTAGGGTGCAACTTTTGGTGATAACAGGCATTACCACCTTGTAATTCGAAAAAAAACGATTCTAGATTATTTCAAATAGAGGTCACATGACCATGTGTTGAATAATACTCGAAAATAACATCTAAATAATATACTCTGGGGTAAAGCATTCACAAAACAATAAATGAAAACCTAACATCATGTAGTGCTCAACAATCTAATGTCGAACTTAAGAAAACAAGATATAATATAATTAATTGGAAAATAAAGTGTTGGGCCTCTGCTAATTTAATTAGAAAACACACGTATTTTCTTGCTTCTTAGCATTTCTATCATAAAAAGTGTGAGATTAAGACAATATAATTTTAAGGACACCTAGGTTGCATTAATCTTTTCCCTCTACCTTATTAGCGGTTTCTAATTTTTTTAATCATACAATGTTGGCGTTCAAAGTAGGCTCTTCCCCGACCCCGAGGTTGAAGACATGATTATGATTTAGATTGGAAGTGTCATAACCTTCACGCTCTTCGAGACAAATACAAAAAGGATTCTCATTTATGGTGGTACCTCCATGGTCAAAGATCCATGTGCTGTAGCCTCTAGAGATCAAGGTTTTGTCACAAGTAATATTTTTATTTTTAATTCTCGAGATATGTGCATGGAAATGGGGGACCAAAATGGGGTCAAAAGGGGCCCACTTGTTCCTGAAATCAGAAAAAAAAAAAAAACATAACTTCAACAAGGAATTTGACATGCCTATGCTCAAATTTTGAAAATTTGACAAGAACAAGAATCATAATGCTCGGAATCTAGTTTTTAAACTACTAATTTTTTTTAAAATGGTGGAATCTAGTTTTTAAACAATTAATTTTTTTAAATGATAGAAATTAAGAGGGAATGTGGTGCACACACAAAGTGGTCATGTTTTTGTGTCAAAAGTATAACATAGTATCGCATATGCGCCCCCATTTTTAGTTCCGGTAAATTACTTTACAAATCTCTTTGGTAGAAAATTAGCTAAGATCATGTATTATGGGAGCAGAACCAGTAGTTGTGATACCTAGCTTGGCACCTACATGGCAATCAAATGGTGCCACGTCAGCACTTGAAATTTGTCACATAGTTGAGTCAACATGTATTTAATATACATATTTCATTTCATGTGTTTATTTGGAGGGAAAGTCACCTTTTGAATTGATTTAAAATATCAAATTTGAAATGCACTAAAAAAATGGTTAGACCTAAACTTGTGCATGGGTTATCTAAAAGTTGGACAACTGATGTGTCACCTTGTGATTGGCTACTTTACATGTTTGTTGGGTACAAGTTGTACAATAATATGTCATTTGTACAATTATTTGTCATTTAAATTTGCTCAATTTTTGGGTATTCTCCCTCAAATACCCTCTCAACTATTGGACCCCGCTTAACTATTGGGTCCTCTCCTTAGGTTCCACTATTTTTTCCTAAATTTTCAATCAATGTCTTGTTTTTTACTAATTTTCAAAAAGACACATCCTGAAAATGAAAGAATCATGTGTACACCCCCTAATTTTGAAAAAAAAAAACTTGAAAATCATTTTTTCTTTTTTTGAATGTGTAAAATGGAGTGTAGATCGTATCAGTGTAATTTTTTTGAAGTTTGGATGAGCAGATCAAACGTTACTTTAAAAACAATACATGTTTTGGTGAAAAATGAAGACACTACTAAAAGAAATTAAGGATGAAAACCTTAAAACTATTCAAATTTTAGAAAGAAATACATCAACATGAATCTAAGACAGAGCTTGATGGCGTAGTTATGTTTTTTTTGGAATATTATCTTTTAAAAAGTGAGAAAATGGGGTGTGCACTCGAGATTCTTATGTTTTTTGCAAAACACGGATTCAATCACGGAATAGACAGTCCAACCCTTATGCTTAGATATCCAAGCCAAAGGGTGGGTGGTTTCCAAGCCAAACAAAGCAAAACACATTTGCATTATTTTCTTACTAAAAATTCAAATTTACGTAATAAAAATGCACTTGCATTATAAATGACGCGAGCATTTTATTGCTTGGAAAGCCCAAGCCATAACGCGCTCGTTTGGTAGCCAAAGGTGGGTGGTTTCCAAGCCAAAGAAAACAAAACGTGCTCACATTATTTTCTTAGTGAAACTTCAAATTTACATAGCAAAAATGCCCTCGCATTATAAATGGCGTGAGTGCATTATGACTCGAAATCTCGAGTCATAACAAGAGCGCGTTATAATGCACTCGTTTCGTAGCACGATCGCATTAAAATGAAACCGAGCAGGACCGACCCATAACACGCTTGCGTTATGTGCAAAATGGCCAAAAAGCGGTTTTTTGGCCACTTTTTGGTCCCCCATCTCCTTGCTCATGCCTCTCTTTCCTTTTTGTTTTAACCTTTTTAAAATTTAAGTTTGAGTTTTTACTTTCATAAATTTTAATTTTGCATTCAATTTGCCTCAATCGGTTGTGAGTTCATCTTCCTCTAAGCGCAGTTATAGTACATACAACTTCGCCCATTCACGAAGTGCAACAAGTTGAGGGCAAAAAGTTCGAGGCGTTGGTGTATATTAATTCCAACTTGTGCCTTCTATCGTACAAATAGCAACACCTACATACACATGGGGGTGTTAGTGGTAGTGCTTCGAGTGCATGTGGTTCTAATGAACCAAATCATGATGTTGATGTTGATGTTGTTCTTGATGAAGAGCAATATGATGAATATTGAATACTAGTTTGACGTAATACTTAAATTTAACATTTATCATGGCATTTGTGACTTAGCGTTTGGCATTTGGTTGGCTTTATACAAATTATTAGTGCTGTTTTGTGGTTATTTAATTTTTTTAATATGCATAAGATGTGGTTAATTCCTACATATTACGCTAGAATTTATATATTGTTATATTTTTATACAGTCGTCTCTAGGACAAAGAAAAGAAAAATCATTGTTTGTGTATCCATATCCGAAACATATCGGCAACATAGAATCTTATCTTAGCAAAACATGTAAAATATTTAGCAAAGTGCTTTTCCTCTAGCAAGAAGATAGCCATTTTTCTAACATCGTGTTGTATGTTATGGTCGCCATGTTGGACAACCAATAATTATATAAATGGTTATTAGCACTAGAATTTTAGACAAAACTGCCTACTTTTCAACACTACACATGAATTCATCTACATGCCATAAAAACCTCCATACCTTCACAATTGTTTTTCAACGAATTCATTGAGGTAGTATCAAGCTTGAGACCCAAATACTTGTAGGAAGACACAACTTTAGCCCATCAAGGTAATGAATGAATCCTTGTCTTTGTCTCGCTTACGTTAACTTTCACTATAAAGTGGCTAAAAGATCTCCATAGAACATCAAGCTGTATTAGGAGATTAGCTTAATCTCTTCCTACAAAAACCACATTCTCTCCATAGATCAACTTGGTCAATACATATCTTGAGACACGAACTTCCCTTCAAACGTGTCGTTGTTTTATTCTTACGTAGTCCCCAAAAAATGGGAAGAGATAAATAATGATCATAGAAAAAGGCACTTATCGAAGAGTTTGGCTACCGTGTTTATTTTCACAAATTCCAAAAGTAATGAGCTCACTAAAGAACATGCATCATTCAATTGAGAAAAACTCAAATATACAAGAATAATCTAGCAAGGTAAATAAAAGAATACAACTTAGCAATGCAGAAATCACACTAAAAGTTGCATTTTACATATGCTTGAATGATAGAACTAAGCAAACTTACAAGTTTAACCATGACAAGGGAACCTCTAATTTGATACATTTAAACTCGCATGTGTATTTATCATGCGGCTTGGAAATTAGCTCAAGGCCTCTAGGATTCGAAGTATATCATGCTAAAATAAGTATTTTAGACTATTAGTATGATTTGTCTTCACCTTAAAGTGTGTTTCCTTCGGATATGATCGCCATTGTTTGATTGTATGTAGTACATTCATCATCTCCTTCTCATGAATGGAATTTAGCAAATTCTAACCTTTGAGTTGGCGACTCTCAAATGCAATGGACCATCCCTATGCATGTGTACAACCCCCATGCCATAGTTTGAAGCACCACATTCAACAATGAAGGTTTCGGAAAAATGTGGTGTAGCTAGAACCCTAGAGTGGTACACATGGCCTCCTTCAATTTCTCAAATGCATTGGCGGTCGTCAGGTCCAATGGAAGGATTCTTTCAATAAAGTTGTGAGCGGTATTGTTATACTAGCATACTTTTTTACAAATTGGCAATCGTAACATATAAGCCCTTAGAAGGGATGTAAGTTCTTGATTGTTCTATGCATTTCCCATTCTAACATGGCCTTGATCTTATGAGGGTCCGCCTTGATGCCTTCATGCGATATAATGTGACCCAAGTACTCAAGCTCTATGACTCCAACATCATACTTGGAAGGCTTGGCATAAAGTTAATGTTGTTCAAGAGCTTCTAAACCGATTCACGCAACGTAAGTGTTACTCCCATGTTTTGACGTAGTATATTCAAATGTCATCAAAGAACACCAAGACATATTTCGCATAAATGGTCTTAAGGCAAAGTTCAACAACCTCTTAAATGTAGATAATACAATTGTGAGGCCAAAAGGCATCACCAGAAATTCATAGTCGCCCTCATGGTTTCTAAAAGTTGTCTTGTTAATATCCTCATCTTTGAGTTTGATTTGATGATAACCTAAACGAAGATCAAGTGTATAAAATAAACAAAGCACCATGTAAATCATCAATTACCCAAATTATGAACTTATCTTTAATGGGTACTTATTGAGTTCTCTCGTACTTTGGACACATGAGTTGCACACGTCATCCTTTTTCCGAAACATCACCACTAGAGAGGAATAAACACTCGACTATCTTGAATAATACCCGCCTCCAAAGATCCCATGTCCCATCTTCTCAATCTCATTCTTTTGTACATGTGGATATCTATAAGGTTTGATGTTGGGTGATAGGATTCCTAGTACTACTTGAATGGCATGAGTGATACCTTATGGGAGGTAGTCCTTTCGTCATAGCTACGAAAAATACCGAGTGCCCATTAACAATTTCCGTAAACTTTGGCACCATGGGCACCATGGGCACCTTTGTTGGTTGTGCTTCGATGAAAACATTTGTGCCACAAACCCAAACCCATCTACTCCCTTTTTAAGAATTTTTTACATATGATGAGAACTCGCCAACTATGGGGACTTTGCATGCAACACTCACAACTCAAATGCCCTACCCTCCGAACGAAAACACGTGAACATTTCCTGTAAATTCATCTCAATCATTCCCAAGGTAGTGAGCCATTAGACTCCCAACACAATGTTTGCTCTACCCATGGAAATGACAAACATATAAGGGCAATCTAGTAAGTAACCTCCCATGGTAAGTTTAATCTTTGTGGCATTTCACTAAACAATTGATTATACACCCATCCACAATCATGAGCTGAATTTGTAGAGTAAGATAAACAAAACACTTCAAGCATGCAGCCAACTTATAGTTATGAGGTTGTGACTACTTCCTAAATCAATCAATAATGTAACTCTCTATTTTTAAGGAAACCCACTACCTTTGATCGTTTATAGGGTGTTCATGCATGGAAGTGCATGCAAGAGATGGTTGTGTTATCTCCTAATTCTTCATTTAGCTCATCAACAATCTCTAATGCTACTTTGTCATATTCTTCTTTGTTACCACTTTCAATGTTGAACAACTTTTCAACATATTATGTCTTTGGTTGCATTTTCTCTCATGGTTAAAAACTTAACCCTTTTGCCTTTTTTCTTCAATTTGTTGAGGAGTCGATTTGGTAGAATGAGGGAATGATGGTGTTCGGAGTGCCCTGATCTCTTATACTCATGAGTGCCTCCCTATTTTTTAGCCAAGGATATTTCCTCTTCCTTGTGTGCCACAAGAATATAATCAGATACATGAAGCAGATTAAACATGTGTACCTCATGTTGGATGTGATCCTTGAGCCCAACAAGGGGCAGTTCATTCAAGTTCTCATATGTGATCATCTCCATCCGCAGCAATAGATTCAGGACAATCTTGATAACTGGCAGAAGTAATTCTTCAGCACACTACTGCTATAGTAGGTCTATAATTCCTCTATAAACAACTAGCCAAGTGACACTAAGAATTTTCTTCTTTTGAGCACAAAACCATCAATACCAAAAGAATGGCTCATATTCCAAATATAAGGGTGACATTGTAACCTTTTGTCCACATCACATTTGGTGTACATCAAAAATATCTCCACTTGATTGATCCTGGGTAACCCAATCCTTCCAATCAACTTTACGCAATTCCACTTTCGGTAGCATGTTTTGAGGCCCCAAATTAGAGTGAGTCATGGGTTGAGGTTGAGCTATATTTGGATTTGGACTAGGTTGGCTAGAATATCCACTTTGGTAGAGTTGTGCATTAGTGAACTATGGTTGGTTTTGCAGACTATTTTACAAAGTCGTCAAATGTGAGTTCAAACGTGAGTTGATCCAATTGTTGATTGACGTTTTGTCCAAATCTTCTTCTCTGGACCTTCTCGACTGCATGTTTTGCACATTGTCATGAAGTTGGCTCACTCAATCATCCATCGAAGAAAATCCTATATTTTAAGTCCCACTAAATCCAATTTCTGACTCCATATCTTCTTGGTTAGGAGTTTTTCCCAGTGTATGAATTCTTGCCCCTACCTCTAGTTTACAGAACTGCCATGTAAAAACTTTAGGTTTTTAGGGTGATGCTTAATTGGAGGTCAAAAGGGGTTACCAAAGGCTTATACCATTGTGTTCATTTAGCCAAAGAAAATCCAAACTACGTAGCTGAATTCACTACTACACAGTTTAGGGTATGGGTCAATTTAGATCGACTCCAAACTACACAACTGAATCCTGAAATTTATCACAAATTTGATGCCCTATGGAAACACCACACATATAAAAAGGGTCAAACTTTTCCAAACATTGTTCCTCGCACTCTCATCATGTTTTATGTGTCCTTATCTTCCATATGCTTTTTCAACGGGATCATTTTAAGCTACAACAGAAAAGTTATGGCCCTAGCAACATTACCTAGTAGTTTTCCAGAATGTTGTCAAAACATTGTCCAACTACCACCAAGGTCAATTTACTCCATATGTTTGAATCATTTCATTAAATATCCTGCAAGGAAGAATCTGCAGTTGAAACCAAGTAGTAGTTATGACTTACAACATTACACTTTTATTATGATTTCTCATTGCCTATATTCTATTCTAATTAGTTGGCAAGTTGGTCTCAAGATAGTTCCTATAGTTTTTTGAGTGGTAGTTTTGCCCATCGGTATTGAGGTGCTTGTTACGCCGAAGGCGTTTACAATTAGATTGAGGGTTCCTCTCTCTGACAACGGACAAGGATGCAGACAGCTAAAATCGTATGTGGATGGACATTGACAGTACGGTACAATGTACTTTGTCCACGTATTTGCAAAGCCTACTTTGGCGGGCCCTCAACACTCCACGTCGTTTCCCTATAAATCATGCTTTTGTATTTGATCAAGCATGATCCACTCTAGCTGAATGTCCACGGTGCTCTTAAACACCATCGCTTCCTTGTGCTGCATATTATTCCTGTTTTGATGGTAAACCGTAAAACTGATCTCATCGCTGCCACTCCTTTGCCTCCCTTTTCTTGGCCTTAACTTCCTCGTCTTTCCTCTAAGGGAGTTGTCTCTGTTGTTGAAACCTCCATCTAGGGCCAAACTTGGGCTTTGGAGGGGGCTTCCCATCAACCAAACGAAACGACTCTTCATCTACCTCATCAAATGCAAAATCAAAGACAGAGTACTCCTGCCCACCCCTTGTATTAGGCCTAGCATTATAATTCCTTGTCCAATCTGCCACTCTCCCAAGCTTCTCACCCTTGGAGAAAGGCGCATAAGGCACATTCTGCAGTTGATTTTTGTCTGAGTCAAATAATCATTGTAAGCATTGTATTCTTTTATTTTAGGTCTAAATTTTTAACACATAGTCATGACGATGACCGTTATGGGGAAGGACAATCATATGGATGTGAAGTTCATAGATAAGTGTTAAAAATCCTTTTGGATAAGAAAAAGAATAAAGAACAACTACAACAAGAGCAAGTTTGGAAAGAAAAGGGGTTACAACCGAGTGCCACAGATTTATTCGTTTGGGTTATGTCGCTTTTCACAAGCATGTGTCTACTTTCATAACTATTACCGCTTATGTTAACAAATGAGGTATTTTTATTCTATTGCTTGATATTTTAACTTCATGTTGTGTAGAATTGAATTTATGTGCTTTTGTGTTCAGGGCTTACCTTACGGAAACACAAATCAAGGTTTGTCCATCTTTTCAAATTCAGATTTTACACATATAGCTGTACTGTTAAATAAAGTTAATCTGCAGAAAATACCTAAATTTGCAGTATGAACTTGTCATTCCCTTGCTATACATTCCCTAGGTTGTTTCACAAAAATTATTCAAGTTATGCAACATCACCGTGTGCATAATGCACCAGTGGTTATAAATGGTTCCTTGATCATCTGAAAGTGGGTCTTGGAATGTTAGAACATTTGCTGTGAATGAGGTAAGTACGGTTCCATTAAAGTTTAATTAGTTTTCTACACAATTTGGCAATTTAAGTTTTATCCATAACAAAGACACAAAACAGATAGTTAACAAGTATAATACAGATACAGATATTTAGTTCCATAGAGAAAGGATAAGAGGAAAGCCATTTACTTGCATGGACTAGGAGTACACCAACTATTCAAACTATAACTCACTGCCAAAAAGATATAAATCTGTGATTTTAAAGAGAAGGTAGCACCAATAAGATAAATTTGAAACAATGCTTTGGAGAAAGAGTAGACACTAAACCATGAAATTCAGTGAACCAGTAGAGTAGCGAGCAAAAAGTCAAATCTGCTTCAGTTTCTTGTGATATAATATTTACATCCAAGTTCCATATACATTTCTGTTCTGCCGAGGTGTATAAAGAAGTACATAAGCAAATCATCACAAAGCTTCATTACACAGCCTGTTGAGATTCCTCTGGCTTGGTATTAAAAATCATCCTATTCATTACAGCTCTCCTCCTATGAGCATGAGACTTCGTTATTGATGTACATGCTACCTGTAGCTCATATAAAATGTCATTTACATATTAAACAACACAGTATTAGCGGTTATGTTGTGTGCATTTCCGCCAGCGCAGAAGAACAGGAAGGTCACCAGCACCACAGATGCTGCTACAGCACAAATCCTTCCCATTTTGAAACCCTAGACAGTTACAGAGGTTTACAAACCCCAGATCTAAAGAATTTGTATGATGAAAGAGTGTTGAACACAACCCAATAACAGTTGACAGAACAATCTCTAGGCGTTCAATTTTTCAACAATTCCATCCAAAAAGAAATGAAACCTATGCACATGCATTTTTTCCAATGATTCAGCTCTTTCCTTAGATTTTGCAGGCCGACATTTCTTCTTTGTCCTTCCGTGTGGTTCAAACACATTTAAACAAAAACATACATGTGTCATCATTGTGTCACACCACATTATTACTGTATTAATTCTCATTATCCAGACATTTGTTGACTCAGCTAAGGTTCGTCTAACCAAAAGATGCATGTTCTTAGATCAATCTCTATGCAAGTCAAACTTAAGGCCATTGAAAATGCCTTGGAAAGCGTTTATCCCTTCAGAGAAAGCTATCACTAGAGCAATCACTACCATGCACGTATAAACATGGAAATGCATGAGTTAAGGATTACCTGAAGATATTAGCTTGGAAGGGAAACAATGGTGGCAAAAACCATAAGAATGTTACTTATGTCTCTCACACTTACGAACATGTCGCAAAATGCCATTTGTTGTAAAAAGGATATGATGAAGCAAGAGGGACTGATCCGTAAAGCGATCCTTGCATAGCAACATGGTTTGAAAAGTTCGGTAGGTTCAAGAAGATGAAAGATTTGCCAAAGTTTGGAATTTCAGAAAATTTAGAATTTCAGAAATGTTCGGAAAGGTTCAAGCTACATAACATACAAAATCATGCATAATCATAGTAATAGGTATGAAAATGGTATAGAAGAAAGATTCCAGTGCCCAATGTTCACATTTTTTAAAATTTGATACATCAACTATCATTCAATTTTTAAGAGAGTGGCACTTGCCCTCGAGTCTCTAAAGTCTAGGACCAAGTCCACTAGGTTTTACAATCTAGGCCATAAATTGGTAGATCATGTACAGTAGGTTCAGCCCTCTGAAATAATTTAAGATCCTGCAAAAATGCTTGAGGTTCAGCCTAGTTACTATGGTTCCTTGTATGGATACAATATGTAAGCTAAGCTTTTACAAAAAGTAGTTTTCTGGTTCAAGGCAGCCCTTTGTCTCTAGATGCTCTAGCTAGAGGCAGATTTCTTGTTGATTCTCAAGGGAGTGAAAGGTGGCTCGGATGCTTCTGCTGTTAGGAAAATATTATGTTAGTGCTCACTATAGGTTAGTAAGTGAATATTGTAATGTGAATAATTACGTGAGTAACAATTCACTAGTTATATTTGGTTAGTAGTTAGAATATAATATTGGAGAGTTATATTGTTGTAACAATAATATTGCTTATATAGGTTTGTTGTTAGTGAGAAGTTGTTTGGTGAAATATCATAGGGATATTGGTGGAGACATGAATCTCCTTAGGAGACAATCCTATATATTTGTAATCTCTCCTCTCATGTAGCGATCCAGGTGAATTGACAAACAAAAATTATTTTTGTGTTTAAACTGTGTGGTTCTGAACCAAACAATTCATTTGGCATCAGAGTGTGGCTTCTATGAAAGGACAAAGTGATTAAGGTCAACATAAATGTGTATTTAGTTGCCTATTGTATGAGAAGGTAGTTTGGTGCAATTGGAGGTTTTTAGTCAAGGAAATAATTATATTGGCATCTGGTGATCCTCTTTGGCGTTTTGAGCTACCATTTTATCTTTATTAGAGCTCAGTCAAATTCATATCAGACTGTGTACGGATCTAATTTCCACAGACAAACTGACCCATGCTTGGTTGTAGTCTATCCTCGATCTGAATGGAAATTTGACCAGAGAGATCAGTGTTTTATACAAATGTACCAAAGTTCTTGTTGCAAAGCGTAGGAGTCGAGGTTTTACTTCTGTCCAGATCTGTATGAGCATACATAAATTGCGCCTCCATTTCTGAAGACTGCACTCTCCATATAGCGTGTGCATTGTATAGTGGAAGAAATTTGTGGTATCCTTCTGATCTGCACTCCTGTCAGCAGCTAGTGGTTATTATGCGGATTGTGGTGACTATTAACGGACTTCAAAGGGACATGACAGGCCAACGATTGTAAGTTCATGTGTTCAGGCCTACATCAATATTCCACGTGGAGGTGTATTTGGCATAAGTACATGACAGCCAACACATCATGAGCATATTGGACATGGTTGGAATTGCTGTATCATTGAATTGCTGCTGATTCCAATCAGTCAATTCATGCAATCATGTGCGATTGGATTACAATGTTTTGGCGGCAATAAGTACATGACACGCCATGTTTAACACATTCACAGCATAGACCTGTCAAATTCTTGGCATTGCAATTGAAGACCTTGACACCCGTAGTTTACACCCATAGACCCGTGTGTCCACTGTTATGAGGATCATGTTGGAAAATCAAATCTATTGAATTGCTGCTGATTCCAATCAGTCAATTCATGCAATCATGACCCAAGGCGATTGGATTACAATGTTGACCATTTATTCATGTTTAACACTTAATTCACAGCATAGACCTGTCAAATTCTTGTGCATTGCAATTGAAGACCTTGACACCCGTAGACCCGTAGGCTTTACACCCATAGACCCGTGTGTATCATGAGGATTATGTTGGAAAATGTCAGAATTTATTTAACTTATGTATTCCCCAGATTTAGCTGACATATCAGATTTGCATTTAATTATGACTGCTGCACATTTACTTTTTGGTTGATTATTCTCCCTGATTATCTCTTGTCAGAGATTTTGTGTTGACTTGTAAGGCAAGTTTTTGTGTAGGTGTTTATTATTAAAAGCATCATGTTTTATTGTGAGAAGAAGAAGAAGGAGAAAAATCAGATTTGGGAGAAGAAGAAAAATGCGCAGTCCCAACTCAAGTCTGGACTGGTTTTGTTGAAAGAATTCCTTTCTTATCAAGTTGTTATTGTATGCATGAAAGTTTTGTGTGCAGCTGTAGCTGCTGTTCATTCCTCGAATATATATATGTATTGCTGAAGCAATTTGATGCCCAGATCTGTGTTATTTGCAGCCAAGTGTGTTATTTTATTTTGCTGTTATAAATTTCTGTAGCTTCTCCTTTTTCCCCTGTTCTGCATCATTTAAATCTGCTACATTTTATTTTCTATTGTTGTCCAAAGATTCTGTAGTTTCTGTAGATTCTGCAGTTTCCGTAGATCCTCACATTCCCTTCATCTAGTATCAGAGCCAGGCTAAACCCTGTTTTTATTTCTTTTCTGGGTTTTTAGTTTTTCTTTTGGCAGCCATTAATGGCTTCTACGTCTAGCGCATCGCTGGTTAGTGTGCAAACTCCAATTTTCACAGGAAAGAACTATGAGTATTGGTCTTTGACCATGAAAGCTTTGTTTTGGTCTCAAGACATTTGGGAAATGGTTGAAAACAGTTACCAGGAACCAGCAGACCAGGCAGCATACAATGCTCTTACACAAGCTCAAAAGGACGTCTTGAAGGAACAGAGGAAGAAGGATGGGAAAGCACTATTTTATATCCATCAAGCAATGCATGAGAGCATACTCCCAAGAGTTGCAGCAGCAAAGCAAGCCAAGGAAGCATGGGACACACTCCAAATTGCGTATCAAGGTATGGACAAGGTTAAAACTGCTAAATTACAGCTCCTTAGAAGAGAATTTGAAAATTTATCAATGAGAAACTCAGATTCAATAGAGTCTTTCTTTACTCATGTTGTTGGTCTGATAAATCAAATCAAGTCCCATGGAGAGGTCATAGAGGATAGGAAGGTTGTTGAGAAGGTACTTAGAAGTCTCCCTACTAAATTTGATCCCGTAGTTGTGGCTCTAGAGGAAACCAAAGATTTGAGCCAGTTTAGTGTTGATGAACTACATGCCTCTCTTATCAATCATGAATATAGACTGAATAGATCAAATAGTTCAGTTGAAAATGCATTTTCATCTCAGATTTCTGTAAATCGTGGAAGAGGAAGGAGGAGTTTCAGTCCTAGAGGTAGAGGGAGAAGTTCTCCTAGAAGTGGACGTAGTAGCAGTTATGCAAATGCTGGTGGTAGAGGTCAAAATCAGAATTTCAGTCACCCAAGTGGCCAAAGATTTGACAAATCACACATTCAATGTCACTATTGTAAGAAGTTTGGGCATTATGCTCATGAATGCAAGAAAAAACAATATGATCAGCAGAAGCAAGGTCAAAATCAGTCAAGTAGCACTCCCTCAGGCAGCATGTTCATTGCATGCACGAAGATTGCTGAAGCAATCCCTACAAACTCTCCAGTTGAGTGCAATGTTGTTCAAGAAAGCCCATGTGACATATGGTATTTAAATGCGGGCTGCAGTGATCCCATGACAGGTAATAAAAATTTGTTTTCTAGCTTGGATGAATCAGTTCAAACTGATGTTACACTTGGTAACAACAAAGTCACTATTTTGGGTAAAGGTACGGTTAATATTCTAACCAAAAAGGGGGAGCCGAAATTTATGCCTGATGTATATTATGTTGCTGGTCTAAAACACAACTTGATGAGCATTGGACAGCTGATACAAAAGGGCTATAGAGTGTACATGGAAAACAATGAGTGTGTTATTTTAGACAAGCTTCCAAGCAATATGCTTATTGCCAAGGTACAAATGACTACAAACCGCATGTTTCCATTAAAAATAAGGCCGGCTATGAAAGGAAAAACAGCTCAAGTTGTTCATGAGACACATACTGTAAATTCTGGAGCAGCTTTTAAGGTAGAAGATACAAAATCAGCAGTAGCCAAAGACAGCTACGGAAAAGTTCAAAACAGCTATGGAAATGTTCAAAATAGCCACAAAAAGGTTCAAGACAGCTACGAAATGTTCAAGACAGCTACGGAAATGTCCAAGACAGCTACGGAAATGGCCAGAACAGCTCCAAAGAGGAAAAAGATGTTTCTGTAGAAACTCAAGCAGCGTTTCAATCAGTGGTAAAGGATGATTCTTGGCTATGGCATTTTAGATTTGGGCATTTATATTTTGGAGCGTTGAAATTACTACATATGAAGAATATGGTAAAAGGTTTGCCATTAATTGAGAAACCGGAAAGAGTTTGTGAAGGATGTATTATGGGCAAACAACATAGAGAGTCATTTCCGGTTGGCAAGGCAAATAGAGCTATAACTCCACTTGAGATTGTGCATTCAAATATTTGTGGGCAAATGCAAACACCGTCTATAGGAGGCTGCACTTATTTTCTTACTTTTATTGATGATTTCACAAGAAAAACTTGGGTTTATTTCTTGAAACACAAATCTGATGCATTTGCTTATTTCCAGCAGTTCAAGGCACTTGTGGAGAAGTAAAGCGGCCACTACATCAAGGTTCTAAGGACGGATAGAGGCGGTGAATTTATATCTAATGAATTTATAAATTTTTGCAGATCTCATGGCATACACAAGCAATTTACAGCCCGCTATACACCTCAGCAAAATGGTGTGGCGGAGAGGAAGAACCGAACAATTATGGAGATGGCTCGTAGCATGATGGCAGCCAAACATCTACCAAATGAATATTGGGTTGAGGCAGTGGCAACTATTGTTTACATCATGAATAGGTGCCCAACAAAGAGCATAAGAAACAAAGTCCCTCAAGAGGCTTGGACAAGAAGGAAACATAGTGTTTCTCATATGAAGGTATTTGGATGCATAGCATATGCGCATGTTCCAGATGAGTTGAGAAAGAAGTTAGATAATAAAGGACAAAAATGTATATTTGTTGGTTACTCAGAGGAAACAAAAGCATATAAGTTGTTTGATCCTATCAATAGGAAAGTTATAATCAGCCGTGATGTTCAATTTGTGGAGGATGAAGCATGGGATGGAAGCATAGAGAGGACTGTCAGAATTGCAGCTGTTGTCCCAAATGATAATATGGCGGATGAAGTGTTTCCAACACCAAATATAACTCAAACAGCAGCTCCTTCCAATCCCGGGATGGTACCACAAGTTGCAGCTCAAGCTACACCTTCATTCACACCAAGGAGATCTTCAAGGCTGCTGTCCACACCAACAGGACAGCAAACTTCACAAGCATCTACACCGGCATCTACATCAATCGGTATCCTTGGAGCAACACCATCTAGCACTCCAAGTAGTTCTTCATCTCCGGATCCAACTCTAGCAAGCATGATGCCACGAAAAACAAGGAGTTTGAGTGAGTTGTATAATGTTGACACAACTAATTCATTTTCAGCTTTTGCTTTATTTTCTCATATTGATGATCCATTAACATTTGAAGAGGCTGTGAGTAGTGATATATGGGCAAAAGCCATGGATGAGGAGATTGAATCCATTGAAAAGAACCAAACATGGGAGTTGGTTGATTTACCGGAAGGCAAAGATGTAATTAGTGTCAAATGGATTTATAAGACTAAAAAAGATGTTGATGAGAAAGTGCAAAAGCATAAAACAAGGCTAGTTGCAAGGGGCTTTACATAACAGCCTGGTATAGATTTCAATGAGACATTTGCTCGGTTGCTCGGTTGGATACAGTTAAGATTGTTTTAGCTATTGCTGCCCACAACAAGTGGCTTGTATATCAAATGGATGTAAAGTCTACATTTTTAAATGGCTATTTAGAGGAGGAAGTGTATGTGGAACAGCCACAAGGCTATGAGCTACCGGGTCATGAAGACAAGGTGTATAGGTTGAAGAAGGCACTCTATGGATTGAAGCAAGCTCCAAGAGCTTGGTACAGCCGCATTGACTCCTATCTCATTCAAAATGGTTTCCAAAGAAGTGGTTGTGAACCAACATTGTACATCAAGGTCAACAAGCAAGGTAACATTTTGATTGTTTGCTTGTATGTGGATGATCTAATCTTTACCGATGATCTAAACATAGATTCTTTCAAATCAGTAATGAAGAATGAATTTGAAATGACTGATTTGGGTCTTATGAGGTATTTCTTGGGGATTGAAGTCCATCAATCCAATGATGGTATATTTATTTCTCAATCTAAATATACAAATGAAGTTTTGAAGAGATTTAATATGGCAAGGTGCAAGGTATCCCCAACATCGGTTATGACGGGGATGAAGTTAAGCAAGGAAGATGATGGAGCATGTGTGGATTCTACATTGTTCAAGAGGCTGGTTGGAAGCCTTATGTACTTATGACCACAAGGCCAGATATTATGTACGGTGTAAGTCTGATTTCAAGGTTTATGGAGTCTCCAAAAGACTCACATTGGTAGGCCGGTAAGAGGATATTGAGGTATGTAAGTGGTACAAAGGATTTTGGTATATTATATTCCACTTCAGATGATTTCAGTCTTGTTGGGTACACCGATAGTGATTGTGGGGGCAGCATAGATGATAGGAAAAGTACTTCTGGGTATACTTTTCACTTTGGTACAGGTGTTGTGTCATGGGCATCAAAGAAACAACCCATTGTGACCCTTTCTTCAGCTGAAGCTGAGTATGTTGTTGCGTGTCAAGTTGTTTGGATGCGAAGGATGTTGAAAGATTTGATGCATGATCAAAAGGAAGCCACTACAAGTATTCTGTGATAATAATTCAGCCATAGCATTATCTAAAAATCATGTGTTTCACAAGAGAACTAAGCATATTGATACGAGGTATCATTTTATCAGAGAGCTTGTAAGCAACAAAGAAATTTGTCTTGATTTTTGCAGGTCTGAAGATCAATTGGCTGACATATTTACAAAAGCATTGGCAAAAGAGACATTTGAGTATTTACGAAGTGGCTTAGGAGTTTGTGACTTTGCACAAGTTAGCAGCTCCGAAAAACTGTCAGTTAGCTCGGAAATGCTACAACAGTTTTTGAACAAACTTGATTCAAATTTCCATGATCTACAACTGTTCATAATTAAGGGGGAGTGTTGGAAAATCAAGTCAGAATTTATTGTGCAACTAATATCTGTCTTCCCCAGATTTAGCTCTCTGACATATCAGATTTGCATTTAATTATGACTGCTGCACATTTACTTTTTGGTTGATTATTCTCCCTAATTATCTCTTGTCAGAGATTTTGTGTTGACTTGTAAGGCAAGTTTTTGTGTAGGTGTTTATTATTAAAAGCATCATGTTTTATTGTGAGAAGAAGGAGAAATATCAGATTTGGGAGAAGAAGAAAAATGTGCAGTCCCAGCTCAAGTCTGGACTGGTTTTGTTGAAAGAATTCCTTTCTTATCAAGTTGTTATTGTATGCATGAAAGTTTTGTGTGCAGCTGTAGCTGTTGTTCATTCCTCGAATATATATGTATTGCTGAAGCAATTTGATGCCCAGATCTATGTTATTTGCAGCCAAGTGTGTTATTTTATTTTGTTGTTATAAATTTCTGTAGCTTCTCCTTTTTCCCCTGTTTTGCATCATTTAAATCCGCTGCATTTTATTTTCTATTGCTGTCCAAAGATTCTATAGTTTCTGTAGATTTTGCAGTTTCTATAGATCCTCGTATTCCCTTCAGATTACTTGCATTTTTTTTTGTATGAGTGTTAATTTATCAAGATTTGGTTCTAGATTCACGTGAATCAATTAGAAACTGTTCTCTGTTCACACGGCCTGTCAAATCTCCATGCAGTCTGACAAACTCTCATATGGTATCTTCTACATCGGTCTGCTAATTGTTTGATACATAGTTTTAGTGTTTAGTATTGTTTACAAAGAGAAATAAATCAAAGCATGACGTAATAGCCGTGCAAAGAATGGTCTGGTCAAGGCAATATATGTCATTATAAATAGTCTAAAATTCATATTGAGTTTTGCCATTTTAGTATCGTTGTTTTAATATAGATATTAGTTTGTCAAGAGTATATAGGCCAATTGTAAACCGTCATTTTTAAGTCTTTGTTTAAAAAAGGCCATTTAGTGTTTGTCACAATAGTAGTCTTTTGTCATTGTGTACCATCGAGAATGTCATTGTAAAGTTAGTCATTATCAAAAAGTCAAGTCGTGAGATGTCATAATGTAGCCATTATAGTCTTATTGTCTAAGTAATGAGTTTTGTGATCTTCTTGTCAACACTTAAAGTCATCATTTTTTGTCATCAAAAATCCAAAAAAAAAAAAAAAAATTGCCTACATTTCAATTGGACACATTTTTGGTGGAATCCACGCGTCCAAGTCAAAATTGTGGGGGCGGGGGGCTGTAAAATTGAACTCCGTGATCAAATCCGGTTGAGTTAGCAACATGTTCTTTGGAGGATGGAGGCAATAGAGGAAGGAGGACAAGCAGCGTCCTCTCACCAACCACAAGTGACAAGCTCACACAATGAAGTTGTGGCGTTTGCTTTTCAATTGTGTGTTTTTCAGAGTTTGTTTTTCCATTGTGTTGTGCTTCATTTTCAGTGCTCCTTTTTTGTGGGGTTTAAATAAATAGAAATTTCACATTGTGGGGGGAATATAACACCAATATTCCATTTCCATTCTACACCAAATCGGCTAAAGCCAAGGGTAACTTTCAGTGGCAATGACAGTTTCCTATGTTGTTTGAGATCGAGTGGCAACAGTCAACAACAATGGCTACAATTGAGAACATTTTGTTCTTATGTGATGTAATGTGAAAACTATTCTTGTGTGAGCAGAATTTCCTATGTAAACCCCTGATGTAAAAATGTTGTAGAGAGCAAAAGCACAAGTGTAATGTAGATCATGGATCTTGAAAAGGTTAGTGATGATCCAGAAAACCACAAGAGTGAACAATTGATGGGTTCCTATTCATGTCTAGGTTTGTGGTAAACTTGTGGAAAACCATGGAAGGTTGAGAAGAGGTCCCTTTTGTTTGGATCAAGATCATGAGCCACAAGAATCGGGCGTGGCAACGAGTCGGGCATACTGCAGAAGGAAGTGTGATTTTTTCTACCACATTCGCACTAAGGGGGAATGCTAGGCAAATATTGTGTCGGTGCTCACTATGGGTTAGTAAGTAAATATTGTAATGTGAATAATTACGGGAGTAATAATTCACTAGTTGTTATATTTGGTTAGTAGTTAGAATATAATATTGGAGAGTTATATTGTTGTGAGTAACATCAATATTACGTATATAGATTTGTTGTTAGTGAGAAGTTGTTTGGTGAGATATCATAGGGATATTGGTGGAGATATGAATCTCCTTGTTTATAGGAAAGACATTCCTATATATTTGTAATCTCTCCTCTCATGTAGCGACCCAGATGAATTGAGAAACAAAGGTTATTTTGTGTTTGAAATGTGTGTTTTTGAACCAAATGCTTCATATGCAATGGAAGAAGACTTCTCAGGGACAGGCTCCCGTTGATGTCTAAATACATGGAGGCTCTTCTGATCAGTCCAACAAGTAATCTATCTCATACTCAGTTTCGATCTGAATGTTTACACATGTTTTGATTTTTAGCATTTAGGCTCTTGTTTAACCTGCTGTTTAGGTTGTCGCTTATGAGATTCTTAGTTTAGTGTAAGAAGATACCCAGCCATAGGCATCGTTTTGTCTGCCTATTTTGATTCCTGTTGCACTTTGTAAAATACAACTCTGCCTACTTGGAAAAGAAGAGCAAGGAAGATATCAAATAGCATGTAATTAATAACAAAGGAAGCTATCAAATTGCATGTACATAACCACAGAATTTTTTAAAAAATAATTAATGATCTGTACAGTGAATTATACTTTATATCTGCAATTTGCCAATACAAACAGTAACAAAAAATACAAAAGCCTATATATTTATATATATATATATAGGGGGATATCAAATAGCGTGTAATTAGCAACATAGGTACCTATCAAATTGCATGTACATAACCACAGAATATTTTTAAAAGAACTAATAATCTGTGCAGTGACTTATACTTTATATCAACAATTTGCCAATACAAATAGTAACAAAAATACAAGAGCCTCTATGTTACAGAAAAAATGCAAGAGACCTCCCATGCAAACCCATTGTAGGATGTTTTTCTGTTCCTTTAAGTAAATGTAAGATGAATTTCTCAAAAGGAAGAAACTATAAATATTTCATCGGCAATGTCTCTCCTACCTGGAGAGTTGTATGCTTTGGGGGCTCGATGCTTCACGGCTCCAGCTCAACACTGCTCTCCTTGTTGAGAGGCACGTACTCCCCAAGGTACAAATTCAAATGACCAAATAAAACTGATTTATATAAACTCTCACGGAGAGAAGATTTGCACACACAGTAAAGCACATTTCATGTTAACAGCCCCATCAAATTAACCACGCACTGCAATGCCACTAGCATTGTTCCGCAGATGCTCCTCTCCGGTTCCCCAGTTTATCCCGGACCACCACATAACCAAAAACCCCTTCAATTGCGCCCAAAAGTACCAAGTACACAAAATTTAGTGCCCATCCCTTCATAATTCAATGCCCTTCCTCGCTGCACCCAATCCATTGCTGACGCAGTAGCAGACACTTTCAGGTATTAGATCTTTAGAACGAATTGAACTCATAATCTAATAACGCACGTGATGTGTATGGTAAATATTTATTTGAAATAGATGGAAGAGAAATGCATGCAGGTTTTTCTATAAAGTAGATAATACATATACTATAAATCTATGTTGGATTTTTTTTTGTTAATTTAGTATGTGATTTTTGAAACTATCATTGTGCAAAATGATTACTATTTTTTGGGAATTAACCTTTTAATTCATGGTGATTACGTTGTCAAAATGGCACAAAAATGAAATGCTAAATTTATATTATTAAGAGTTTAGATCTTTATTTTCTTCTGTAATTTGGTCTGTTTCGCTCTTAAGTTTAACATGCAGCTGATTCGACAGTCTAATATTACATACTCGATATATAATTTTACTGCAAGCTAATATAGTGGGTGTCTTCCCTAAATACTGGCTAAACGCTTGAATACTAAAATCATAAGAAATTGGTTTGGTTTGTGCTTCTGTAATCCTTACCTCTCTTCCAGAATGGAAACCACGTTGGCGAGCAGCCACAGCCGGATGAGATTCACTTGGAGATGAGAGGACAAAAGTGTAAAACCAACAAACACTGTAAAAAAACACCGTCGTGTTCTGGTCGATTGGGTTTCCCACATATAGCCCCAGAATTATTATCCACAGCCCATCAATGAGTAAGACAGTGTAATTTATAAACATCGACATGCAAAATTAGACAAAAATTGAGAAGGGGTGTTTCCAAACCCTAGGAACGACGCTCATGACCTCTCTACAGGTTAAATCGTTGGCCGTGTAAATGCAGCCAGCCGTGTAAATGCAGCCCACCGTGTACACCACAGCCGCAGTGGACGGCAGCGAAAAGGCGAAGAAGATTGTGAAATACCCGCACTCTGCGAGTACAATTTCGCCCCATGGCCTGGAGGAAGATAATTCTTCCATTGCGTAGGCGAAGGCGGTGCTCTCCAATTAAACTGGAACTATGCCCCAAATAGCGGTTTAAAGCCCAGAGGAAAGAGTAAAGAGAGATACAGGAAGGACGATCGTTAGAGTAATGGTCCCCAGCAGTTATGGGCAACCGCGTATGATCATGAAGGCCTCCGCAACGATTCCCAAGGGACCCAGGAACTGCATTTCCTTTGGTATTCTCTTCATTCTCCCAAACTTGTTCTGCAAATTTCGCTGGATTTGGAATGGCCGCATGAAAGCCTTTTTTTGATTATTTAGTATTTGTTGCCATGGCTTGTGGGAAGTATGGCGTGCGTACACAGCCGTTCTAGCCTCTGCAAGCTCCTTTTTCCTGAAAGATTTTAATGTCGTCTACCAGAGTAACGGCATGGTCCTATGGAAGGGGTTCCGTAAATATCTCAGCAGGGCTTGTTGAGAAAATTTAGCAGCATTTTAGCAATTTTAAGGTCCCGTGAATTTTTATTAGTTTCTAAAAAAACACCCGTTGAGATATTATACGATCCGATTGGATATTTATGGTTATTTGTAGGAAAATAAAATCATATCTCTCTAAAATCACCAAAAAAATAATGGCGGGAATACATATTAGATTCTATCAGCCCTAAAATGTAAAGGGAAACTCCCAAAATGATATGCACAAAATGATATGCACAAAATGGGTTTTGAAAAGGCCTTGAATCTTTCCAATAAATGCAATCAGCAAGTAGTAGAGTTTGAAGTATTTGCATGAAATGGGTTTGTAAGAAGAGCCCTCCTCTTTTTTTTCTCATTGTTGTAGAGGTAAATTGAATAAAGATGCACATTTTCAACGGTTCCATGAAATCGTAAGAATACCAATGTCATCTACTATCATTCTCAATCTCAACCCTCTTATTTAATCGGTCCCCCTTTTTCCAACATGCACCCATCTTACACCTCTAAGAACGGACATGGATATCGATCAAAGCATAGTGGAAAGGGTATTTATGTCGGATGTTGTAGTTGTGAAGCCCGGTAGATAGATGTATGTAAATTGAGAAACATATACAAGGCATGTGGATTGTTTGACATAACACCTCAAATAAATGTGATCTCGATTTGCAACAAATGCACTACATAAAACATGGGTGTCCCTATAAGGAATTGACATTGTTTCACCCAAAATGTAAACAATGGCGGTTGCCCCGATCACCTCATGTTTTTCCTTCACTCCTTGAAATTTTCTTATAAACTCCACAACCTTTGTCAACATCCTCCTAGCCTTTTTCAAAATGGGAAATTTAAAACAGGGAATGGACATCCCTTCCAACGAGTTTTTTTTTTGACATGGACTTCCTTTGAATCATTATTATTCACAATGCAAGATGTTTGACCAAATGATTATCGCCTCATCGAATATTTATAATTACATCTTATAGAAGATATGGGCACCCTCGCGAAGCATTGACGTTGTTTCACCAAGCACATCCAAGTGACATCTATTCAGATCAGTTCACCTTTGCTAGTAGGCTACCAGCGTGTGTAAAAAAAGGAGCTTCAAAATAAGGGGTGGACATTCGCGAAGCATTATAAAGAAGGGATTTTCGTTAGATGTTTTAGTAGAAGAAGTGCTCTAGTAGATATGTCTATAAATTATGGATGTATGTGAATTGTTTGGAAAAATCCTGAAAGATATGTGGTCTCATGGACTACAATGATTGCGGGTTATGCAAAAATGGGTTTGTTGACGCGTTTTTAAGGTTTAGTCGCCTTGAGTCCACTATATTGAGGAAGACAACATGAGTCAAGCATATTACAAATTATTTTGATTTTTTTGTTTGTTGAGAGCTTATAGATCAAAATTTAGGGGAAATTATTCTTCGATACTAACATTCGAGTAACCTTTCGATTTTATTTTATTTTACACTCGATTTGGCAATAGTTAATATCCATTCTTCAGGGACCAATTTCTTCCGGGCATGTTATTTTCAATATAGATAATTTTTCTTTATACTTTTACTCGTGTTTCTTTCGATATGGGTATTGTTATGCGAAATCCCCTAAGTTATTCGCCAACCCACATCTTCATTTTTGGACTTGGGTGAATTTGTAGTTGGTTCGGAGTTGGGGAGTTCATCTTTTACAAATGTCGGGTTTTTCACCTCTCTACTCTCCCAACATGTCATGTGGCGTATGTTCCCGCTTCGAACCATGCTTTGTGATTTTCACTTCGAATCCCACAGTCCTTTAGTGTTTGAGTTTTCGAGCCTCTTATGCATCAAAACATTGCGGCCCAAATGCATGTTCCATGTCATGTACATCTTCCTTATGAAACTCGAATTCCTCTAATATTTCGGGTTTTCGGACCTTCTCAACATCGTGACATCGCGATCAAACACATGCTACATGTCCACATGCTTTCCAACCCCCAAACCCCGATTTTCCTTTATGTCAAGTTTTTGTAGATCATGACATCTAAACAAGTCAACATGCTTTGTGTAAACCACTTCCTGACTCTCGGTAGACACGTGACGCAAGATCAAGACCTAAAAGAAGGGACACGTGGTAGGATTCTCGTGAGCTCCCAAGCATTTGTATTATTTGCTCTTGAATAAGCCAAAATTCAATAAAGTTTCGGTTTGCACGGTAAGAAAAGTTGCAATCAAAGTGAAATAAACACGTAGGCAATCCTAGCAATGAATCAAAGGATTTCATAAGTCACAAAACATTATTAAAACTTGGTTTTATTCCTCCTGCATACCTGAAAATCAATTGGCCATATCTTTCACTCATGAGCTCCAAATCTCACAAAACTAGTTTTGTTGGAAGGGTCTCGTCGAGAACTTCACCTTGGCATTAAGAAAACAAAATTTTGGTTGAGGTAAGTGGGTGAAAAAGGTAAAATAGTCTTGACATTAGAAATGTAGTTCCATGTGGCTCGACCTTTGGAATATAATGGCGTCATTTTGTACAATCCAGTGGTATACGATAGATTCAAGGGTCATGTTAGAATTGATGGCTAAAGTTAGATTTGTTTATACCTATACCACAAGAAAAATCAAAGGATCAATCATAGGCGCCCATACTCATTCAATGTAAATTTCGGAAAGCAATTGACCCGACTTCAATCGTCCTTTTCCTTTTCTTTCTTCCCTTATTTCATTGCAAAATTATATAAATATAAGGGCCTTGACACGAAAAAGGGTTCTCTTCTGTCAAATTTGGAGTTCTATCTTAAGATTATTCTTCCATTTTCATGCATGTAAGACCTCTACAATCCACATTTTACACAGGATTTCGAGCCTCTACTCTGTAATTGAATGAGAGACTTCTAATGCAATCATATGTGGTTGTTTTCCTTTCAAACCTTCTTTATTTGTTATAGATGTTTACCCTCTTGTTTAACATTAAGTTCCATTCATTTGTGATCTCTGAACTCTGTGTTTCCTTTAAAATTCTTACTTATGAGTTGTTTTGTGTCTCTTAGGTTAGATTTGAACTTTGTCTCAATTTTGGTGCATCACCCTTTTTATCATAATGTAACATTTTTATTTCTCACCTTTGTCACTTTGTGAATTCATAGTTTAGGTTTAGTTTAGTTGCATTTTGTGCTTTTCGGTTAGTTTGCATTGGATTGAAAGAGAAGGAACCATCTTTCTCTAGATATTTGTCTCACTGCAAGGTCCTTGATTTAACAAAAATATAATTAATGTTAATTCATAATTGCGAGCCACAATGAAATGATATAGCAATAAAGTACATATTTGACCTAAGCAATAAGCAATTAAATTTGAAACCCTAAGTGCAAGAAAAGGGATAAAGTACTTAGTTGATTTTGCAATAATCCCAAAGTTGTGCCAAGCTAGAAAAGCTGATGAAACAAAAGTGCGGACATCGCAATCGAGCTCATAAAATTGCGGAACTATCGTAAATGTTGGGACAAGGTGCATGGATTTGGTCGAGACTCATAAGCATCGGGGACCTTCTGTAGGCGCATGTGACTGCGCAGAACCTCAGAAAATGATTTTTATAGGGTCGCAAGATGTTCGCTAGATGTCGTCGTTGGTCTCCTATATGTCGTTGTAAGATCACCGAGTTTACATGAAAAGTGCAAAGAGAAAGAGCACCCCTTCTATGACGTGTATGCAGAAGAATGCAGTTCCTATCCCTTAAATGAGTGCTAAATGGATGCTTTGATGCTCTAAGAATGCCTTTGGATGCAGCCTTGGTAGTGAGGTGTGCAAGACCAAGATGAAAACCAAAAAGAAAGCAAAAGGCCAAAGACAATAATCAATTAGTACTATTCTCACTTTGGAATCTTATGAATAGTAGTATGTGATCAAGACCTAGAAGTATACCCAAAGTGTGTGATTTAGTGTCTACATTTTCCCCCACTTTATGTTGTTGATTGAATGCTCGATAACATAAATTAGATAAGAGATGCATACCTAATAACCATGTAGATCGATGAAGAAAAGTGTGCCGAGGAGACAAGAAAAAGTGTGGAGTGATAAAATGAAGCGTGGAAGCTAGAGAAGAGGAAGTGACCCTAAGCAGTGAAAGGCATATGTATGATGTCACATTGTACATATTGACGATGTTGTTGATACTTAATGTTGATGTGTTTGATGATGTGGTTGTTGCTTCCCATAAGGACGAACTTGCAAAAAGAGAAGAGCAAACAAGTAGTCAAATATGTGTATATGAAAAAAGTGATCCAAAATATGTAAAAGTGTGAATAAAAGTATGTAAAAATGTGAAAAGAAACATGTGCACTTAGTCCGTGACGAGTGAAAGTGTAGTCACAAAATCATGCACTTTAGACATTATTTATCCCGGTTTTATACTACTATTTAGAAGGTTCTTGAGTGAAGAAAGTACTAATTAACCCTCATCTTTTGGCCATCTTGTTTTATTTTATTTCATCATTACCGACCTTTTACATCCACATGCCCAATCAACTTTTGTCACCACCGTTATTTTAGTCTTGAGGGCACCTAGATTAGTCTTGGAGCACCTATGGGCATCTTGGTCCCACCAGGGGCGCCTTAGTCCCTTTTGCACTTTCTCGCCACTTTTTGGGCTCTTTCTAGTCATTTTAGATCTTTATCTTTTTGGTGGTCGGCCATTTCGGGGTTAATTACGAAATTAGATCAAGAGAACCCTATAAATATAAAGTTATGAGACCATAATGAAGGACCTAGCATCATTCACTACTATCATCCATCTAGAGTTGCATCTATCTATTGTATTGGAGATCATTTGCATCCACATAGCTCCATCACAAAGCACAAGGTTAGGACATCTGCATCACACTTCATAGGATTCTATTCCATTTCATGTACACCTTCTATTACATTTTCTACATTTAGTTATTGCTCGCTACTTCACAAAGTGTGACTGACACAAGAGCACTCTAGGGCACATTATGCACACACTCAACAGAACTACATTTAGGTCCGAAATGTAGTGTAGTGCTTAGTTAGTAAGCCCACTATTGTGGCAACTAAGGTCAGTCTGACCCATTCATTTACATCTTTATTTTTTATGGTTTTGATACTTCTCTTGGTCTTTTATAGGTCTTTACATCATCTTGGATTATTGGCGACATCCGGTATGGGGGCGGTGAATCGATGCGACGCACAACGAGGGTTTTAGACCACCTCCCGGCCTTGTGAGATTTAGTTTTAGAGCTTTTGTATAGACCAAGGGGCACCCGGTTTGTAGACTAAAGCGCCCATGGGTGCCCCAATCCCACTCAGGCACTTCAATCCAACCATATACTCCATATCCATCCTTTGTGGAGCTTCAACACAATCATTCCTACTTTCTAATTTTCTGTCACCTCTGCGACATAGTCTCGCAGACATCGATTATTCAATTGAGTTCTTTCCTCTTCTCTCTTGCACATTAGGGTTTTAATTTTATTATATTAGTTGCTTAATTCATTTACATGCTTCTTTACTACGTTTGTATGTCCTCCTAGATTAGATTAACTAGCATACATTATTTCTATTTTAGTTAATCATTTTGGTGAACCCAACGCTTTCATGCTTAGGATCCTCATTTTTCATCTATCATGGCTCCCAAGTTGCTCAAGTCTCTTTATCTACTTTACTTAAGAGATATCCTCATTGTCAGGTTGTTTTGCAAAAACAACTAGACTGCATGTATCTAAATGACAATACGCTATCACACAAAATAAGTCCTATATTCAGTTGGTTATATGACAACTCTGGTCCTAGTGATCCTCCATATACTTAACCCCTATTGGATTTAATTCAAGCTCTACATGCTTTATTTCAAGATAAATTTAAGGCTATGGAATCAACTATTACATCCCTTAGATCTGAAATTCAACAGCTTAAGGATGTTTCTCAATCGCATGTTTGTGCTCATTCTACATCCTTTATGCAATCTATGTCCACTACATGTCATCTAGTTGAACCTCAAGACATGTCATTTCTGAGCCTCTCATATTTGAGCATAATACTACACCACATGACATTCTTATTCAACTCCTTATTCATCAGTTGATCACTCTACCGCCTACTCATTACTATTCTCCTTATCGGTTAGTAAAATATCAAGGTCATCCATATTGCAATTATCATCGAATCAATGGACATAATGATAACGATTGTCGCACTTTTTCACACATAATCAGACATCTCAAGCATCGGGCCTTATTTCATTTTTGCTACACAACATTCTAATACAACTAATAACTCCCATTGGGTTCCTAAATCGACTCATCTATATTTAAGGAGCATCAGGCCAACATCACTCCAGCAACTCCTAAGCAACAACCTCTTGCAATTAGTTCACCATCTCCTCCTATTCAGCCATCTACAACATCACCAAGTCCATCATCTACCAACATTAGTTCACAATCTCCTATTAATAAGTCATCAATCATATCACCAAGTCAACTTAAGCAAGTTCCCTTCAGAGTTAGTGCAACATGGCCTCCTCTCAAATCTAAGCTCCAACCAATTAATTTCATCCCAGAACTAATCCTCCTACTAGTGATCACGATATATTTTCAATCTCACCACCATCACATAGTTCTCCTATTGACTTTATCCAACATGGTTCCACTGCACGCAGACTTGGTCTTTGGTAGGTGACTCTTGTTACTCTACCCTCCTAATGACACACTCATATTCTTATGGTTTTTATATTGAGGGGTATTTTACCATATTCCTCCATTACATCACCACATATACATACACACATCTATAAGACTTTAATGCTCCTTACGCATCATCAATTAAACAAAATCTATAATGCTTCATCACCCTCATACATCATTTATCACATAGTACACACGTTATCATACACTTGGGGGCATAACATCCCACATCCCCCCTAATCTTAGCATCTACGCATATCTCACTTTTGCATTCTCATACATCAATCTCATAGCATACGCATACTCATTACACACTTTAGTGTCGTTATTACCCGATGACACACTCTTGTGCTTCGGTTCACACTTGATTGTTGAGGGATTACTACATTGAACCCCACACACTACACTATAGGACTTATACACCGCATCTATTCACATATCATGTGTCATACATCATACTAGTTGTCATTATGCATATATCATACTACACGTCTAACATCATACACTCCTCATTCTACATACTACATTACTAGTCTATCTACATACATTACATGTCACTTCGTTACACTTTACATATTCTACACATCTTGCATTGCATTCTACACATCACATATTTACATATTCTACTCATCACATGGTCATCTTTCATCATTACATATACTACATTGTCTTCTACGCACTTGCACTCACCACCCTATGACACACTTTAGTTCCTTGGTCCATACTCGATTATCGAGGGTTTACAAATCAAATGGACCTTATACTCATCACACATTTATTATTCAAAATTTAATCGTGTGACATTTCCACCTCGTGACATATGGTTTAGGCTAAATCTATTCTATCATTTTGTAGTGGTATACACGTTGGGTTACATCACCACTCCCTCTTTTCATCTTGTAGTGATATACACTTAGGCTAAATCATCACTTATATGTTAATCTGGTCATGATATATGCTTTAGCTATAGGTTTCATGCACACATTGTCATTAGGTCACATCTCATCACTACACCTACACATTCATCACAATGCGTTAGAAACAACACACATTTTGACCATTTCCTGATGACACACTCTCATTTACGGTTCATTCTTGATTCTTTGAGGGGGAAAACTAAATGAACCTCATTGCATACACTTCCATTCACTCGAGGGCACGTGACTCATATCACTCCATTTTGCATTCCATTCCATCCATCCACAACATACTGCATATTATGGTTGTTTTTACTCTTGCTTACTGTTGTTTGTTCATGGTCATTTTCTTACATATGCTAGTTAGATTGCTTGTATGTCATTTATCTATATCATCCACACATGCACGTTCACATCTTTTCCTAATTGTGTTCACAGATACAGGTCTATTACACACTGCATGGATTCTTACCTTCTACCCATCCTACGTTGGTCGTTGGGGGCATCCACATTTGTCTCTTCCAAGTGCTATTGTTTCATTTTATACTTAGCACTTTACATTACTTGGTTATACACGCTTTTGGCATACTAGTTACTTCACAAAGTGTGACTGACACAAGAGCACCTAGGGCACATTATGTACACACTCACCAGAACTACATTTGGGTCTAAAATGTAGTGCAACGCTTTCAGTTAGTAAGCCCATTGTTGTGGCAACTGAGGTCAATCCGACCCATTCATTTGCATCTTTCTTTTTTAGGGTTTTGATACTTCTCTTGGTCTTTTGTAGGTCTTTACATCATCTTGGATTATTGGCGACATCTAGTACGGGGTAGAAAATCTGATGTGACACACAACAAGGGTTTCAAACCACCTCCCAGCCCTGTGAGATTCAGTTTCAGAGCTTTTGCATAGACCAAGGCACCTAGTTTATAGGTTAGAGCACTCGTGTGTGCCCAGTTCCTCTCTAGGTGCTCCGGTCAGCAGATACTCCATATCCATTCTTTGTGGAGCTTCGACACGATTGTTCCTACTTTTTGATTTTCCTATCACCTTTGCGACAGAGTCCTGCGGACATCTGTTATTCAGTTGAGTTCTTTCCTCTTCTCTCTTGCACATTAGGGTTTTACTTTTATTGTATTAGTTGTTTAATTCATTTACATGCTTCTTTAATATGTTTTTATGTCCTCCTAGATTATATCAACTAACATACATTATTTCTATTTTAGTTAATAAGAAAGAATATAAAGGATCCTGAAAATGTTGTACAAGAATGAATTTTTGGGAGATCCCACTCCAATTGTGAGTTTTTGGGTGATATCACACCATGGTAGAAGAAGTGTAGGGAGAAATGTCTAGTGTTATTCTCCATCCTTTGACTACTTCCCAAATATTTATACACCACTTTGTAAATAGTGTGTTGAAATTTGATCAAATTCGATGCGGTTTGATCCAACATAAAAATAAAAAGGAGAAAGCATGCATGCTAATTGTTGGAGGATTGTGTCTGCATCTTGAGAAAACTGATGTGTAGATGTTGAAAATTGTGTTGATATGAGAAAAATGTCGTGAATCGACCCCTGGTCATAGGTGCTTAAGAAGGGTCAAGAGCGCCTGTGTGCTCATGTCTATATATGGGCACCGACGTCTATGTTGTGATGAAGACCCAAGTCAAGTAATAACATGAAGTAATATAAATCGAAACAATAAAACCTGTGATGTATACAAAAGTAGATTCCTAGGAGCCGTTATGGGGACTGGTAAGAGTTCAATGTAAAGCATTTGTGTTACATGTAATAGATCATGTAAAGCCTGCATTCACAACTAGAGGGAAAGTGAACATGCGTGTGTATATAGAAAATATAATGGCATACAATGTATATGTCTAACATAGTAAGCAAAGTGTACATGTTACATAAGTAAACAAGAACAATGTGCAACCAAGATATACAGTATGTTATAGATGAGTGAGAGGGAATGGAAGACAATGTGAGTGTGATAGAAATAGTGTGCCCCTCGAGTGAATGTGAATGAGTATGCATGATACAAGGTTCATTTGTAAATGACTCCTTGGCGATCAAGAATGAACCATAAAACAAGAGTACATCATTGGGAAATGTTGTGAATCATGCTACTGGAAAGATATGATCGATAAAGCATAGAGCGTAGAGAGTGAGTGAGTGTGGTGAGGTTCATTTCAGATTTAGACCCTCAACAGTCGAGTATGAACCATGGAACTAGAGTGCGTCATAGGGAAGTGTGTCATGGTGAATGTGTGCTAGAAATATATGTCGTGAATGCGTTGAGTGTGAAATGTGTAGTGTGTATGATGTGAGGTTCATGAATGTAGTGAGCCCTCAACAATCAAGTGTGAACCATAACACGAGAGTGCGTCATAAGGTAATGATGATACAAATGTATCAAGATGTGTGTGAAAGACGATATGCAAATGTAGAGTGAAGAAGTGTAAATGTGAGACACTTGACAATGCTTAGGAAGGGGGAAGAGTAAGCATGATGCCCCCAAGTGTATGAGTATGAGCAATCTATCCGATAAAATTGAAGGGCAAGGGTCCTCCACCGATGTATGAGGAGATAAAGATGTGTGACCATGATCTAAAGGTGGTGGTGAATGGGACTGATGATGTACATGTAATGGAAGTCGAGGTGGTGAACATTGATAGGATGGAGACTGTGAAGGTGTGGTGCACCTAATGGAAGGAAACTGACGAGGTGACGTGCAACTAGATGAAAGAGACTAACGAGGTGATGTGCACATAAAGAAAGGAGGCTGACGAGGTGATGTGCACCTAGACGAAGGAGATTGACAAGGTGATGTACACCTAGAGGAAGGAAACTCATGAGGTGATGTGCACCTAGATGAAGGATTTATCTCGAGCAAAGCGGTGGACCGAGGCTGATGAGATGGAATAGCAGACCTATGAGAATGAGCATATCGTGTACAAATAGGAGAGCTAGGAGCATATTTTGCTTTAGATTTCAAAGGTCCAGGGGACCTAGATGCTCTAGCAAGTGCAATGGCCACCTCAATAGGAGGTTGAGGCCATGGTGTGCATGGAGGGATACCTTTAATAGTGACAACTTGCTTGTTATGAATGAATTTAAGACACAAGTGAGGCATGTAAATGATTGTTTGAGTGGCAAGAGGAGCCAAGGCATACCTAAGAGCATGTCACAATATTTGATGCTAGGTGCCACAAGGAAAGGCACAAGCATGGTGAGAGGACCGACTATAACTAGAATCTTGACATAGCCATAAGATCTAGGAATTGGATATGAAATATGCGAGAGTGGATAGTTGATTGCGACAAGAAGTGAAATAGAATATGTGCTTATTCGAAAAGATGGATCAACCATGGTGTTATTGATATAAATAGATCCAATAGAAGCATTGATGTACAAACAATCAAAATATAATGTAGCATGGTGATTGTGTTTAGAAAATGCAATAAATTGTGGAGATGCATCAACGTGAGCAACTAGAAAATCAAGAGCCCCGATGAAGGAGGAGGCACCGCACAATATGTATGATTGGTTGAAGAGTCAACCGCTTACTTGTTATGTTTCAAAAGAGGATTGTTGAAGATCTCAAGCTTATGATTTTCATTGACCGACGCAAAAGTCGTAGGCTCAGGAAACTCAATTACATTATTATCGATAATATCTTGAATAAGATTTCAAAGTTCGAAACATCGATCTGCACAATGCTCAATGCATTGGCAATAGTCACATTTGAAATTTTCATTGTAATTATGAACTTTAAGGAAAGATGGGTCAAGATTAAGTTGTGGAGGAAGTTGTGGAGGAAGTGTAATAAGATTGTTGTCAACTAGTTGTGGCAATAGAAGATGTGGAGCAATAGGAAGTTTAGTAAATGTACACTTCAGAGGTTGCCATTGAAGATTTTTAGGATTAGAGACAACATTGACAGTAGTTTTAGCTTCGGTAGGCTTAGTAGATGGCTTAAAAGTTGATTTAATTTGAAAGCGCATAGAAGATGAAGCCTTTTCATGATACTTAAGCTTGCCTATAAATAATAGTTTAGTTTTGCATAGCTTAAGAGTATGACATAAGTGATCAAATGATGGAGATGTCTTGATAATGACATCTCCTGGAGAGGCGGTAATATACTTTGGATGAATATATATTGAAGTTTAGATTCCGCAAGCACATTAGAAATCTTAGCTAAGTTGTTCTTATATTGCAAGACATAATCCACTAGATGCTCATTAGATCCTTGTTTAAGTTACACAAGTTGAGCATAGGATATCTTAGAGCTGATATTGATAGAGAAATGAGCAAGAAAAACATCGGCTAAATGCGTAAAATATGTTATTGAGTGGACAGGTAGATCATAGAACCAATGCATTGCATAATCTTGAAGACTATGAGGAAAGAGCTTTGCTAGTAAAGTGTGATCATCCGCATAATCTAGACATGCTACATGAAATGCTCGGAGATGCTCTTGAGGGTCACCATGGCCTTTGAAAATGGGCAACTTGGGAGTGACGAAATTAAGAGGAAGCGCATAAGTGGAAATGATGGGTGCGAAAGGAGTATGAAGTAATAATGTGGAATCCAGAGATGGGGATGCATGAGAAGTGGCTAATTAAAGTTGAAGAATTTGAGTTTGTAAATCATGATATAAAGAAGTTAAATCAAGTGTATTTGAAGAAGCAAGTTGTGCATTAGAAGCATTATGTTGAATGATGGGAGTGGTAATATTGTGATTGGAATCATGAATATGAAGGGGTTGGGTGGAGGCCATGATAGCCAAGAAGGAACCAACAAGAGGTGTTGAAGCAACATTATGAGTTTTAACAGAATCAAAGCATGAAGAATATGAGGAAGATGGACAGGATTATCATGCAAAGCTTGACGAAATTTTGTGAGCTTGTCTAATTGTTCTTGATCAACATTTGTGTCTTCATCATATGAGTGCTCACTATCATATGCTTCAATGTTTTTAGAGGAACTTGTTGAGAGTTATTGAATGGATTATCAGTTTTAGCCATTGATTTAGAAACCCTACGGGAAGATGGAGGAAGCTCAAGATGCTCAAAAGACCCAAACGACCACTACGGGTGATGATCATAAGAAGAAAACCTAGAAAGAAGGTGGGAATCGAGCAACGAGTTCACCAAATGATTTAACAAAAATATAATTAATTCTAAATCCTAATTGTAGAGTCACAATGAAATGATATAGCAATAAAGTATAGATTTGACCTAAGCAATAAACAATTAAAGTTGAAACCCAGGTGCAAGAGAAGGGATAAAGTACTTAGTTGATTTTATAGTAATCATGAAGTCATGTCGAAAGTGGAAAATTGATGAAATAGAAGTACGACTATCGCAATCGAGCTCGAGAAAATTGCAAAATTGTTGTAAATTTCGAGACTAGGGTGCCTAGACTAGGTTAGGGGTGCCAGCGCCAGGACCTTTTGTAGGCGCGTGTGACTGCGTAGAACCTCAAAAAATGATTTTTATAGGGTCACAAGATGTTTGCTAGATGTTGTCATTGGTTACATGTATGTCATTATAAGATCACCGAAGTTTTCTTGAAACACGGAAAGAGAAAGAGCACCTCTCCTATGAAGTGTATGCACAAGAATGCAATCTCTTGTCCCTTGAATTAATGTTAAATGGATGGTTTGATGCTCATAGAATGCCTTTGATGAAACCTTAGGTGATGGTAGTAGATGCTTAGTGTTTGGTCCTTTATTGATCACATAACTTTGTATTTATATGATTCCCTTGTTTGAATTTTGTAATTAACCACTAAAAGGACGACCCATAAGAAAACAAGATGCCCAACAACTAGAAAGGACCCAATAGATGTGAGCAAGATAAAAGAGGTCGAGAGCACCGGAGGGGACGAGGGTGCTTGGGATTTGGTGTCCTAGCTAGGCGTTGGTGTCCAAACTCGAGAAAACCCGAAGTAACAAAGGTCGGACCGGGCGTGGGATGTGCAAGACCGAGATGAAAACTAGAAGAAAGCAAAGAGGCCAAAAATAGTGATCAATTAGTACTTTTATCACTTAGGGATCATATGAATAGTAGTATTTGATCAAGACCTAGAAATATACCCAAAGTGTGTGATTCAAGGTGTCTATAGTCCCACACTTGGAGAAAAATCCATGTTACACTAGAGTTCTCATTGTTAGGAAATGAAACATGTAGAGGGTGATAACTTTTGGTGAAAATAGATGCTGCTTTAGTCTCTTCTTCTTTTCTAATTCACTTTTTGGGTACTACATTTTTGGTTTTTTACGATCTCGAATCTTGATTCATATGTTCCTTTATTGAGCTATGTGTTAATTTGTTTATCTTTTCAATTAATATTTTTGGTAATTAAAATTTTGAATTGTCTACAAGTAAGTTTTTTATTTTATTTGTATTCTCGATCACCCATTTTGAACAATGATATCTCATTGTTGTGTATTCGTTATGGATCAATGGTTGAGGTTTGATCTCTATTTTAGGGGCATATATTTGGACCGTTGATCTTGTGGATATCTTTATTGTTTATTTTTCAAAGGGAAGCTTTTGACACCTTGTTGAGAGAATGTTTGAGTGATATCTTAAAATAAATTTTAAAATATTTTTGAAAATAGAATTTTTACTCCCTCAAAGATGCGGCCCATTGCGGCTCCCCATTAATAGCATGTTAAAAAGGTTCCCAAAAAAATGGGCAGTTTATAGTGCACATGGGCATCCTCATGAAACATTGTCATTGTCTTGCCAAATGCAACCAATAAGGGTCATCACAAGATATGCACAACATGAATATGTTGAAAAGGTAATGGAACCTTTCCAACCAATGCAGTCAATAGGTGGAAAGCTAGACTTTATAACCTTTGTCAGCATCTTCCCAGCCTCTACTAAAATGGGAGATTTAGAACAACACATGGACATCCCTTCCGACATAGTTTGTAAATCTCGCATGCTTTTACTTTTGATTTTTATGTAAGAATGAGGTGCAAAAAAATGTTAATGCACAGAAAGAAGAGGAGGCCAAACTAATTTGTAAACAATTTCCTCTTCATTTACAAGATATTTAACATATCTTACATATCTATCTACTAATTTTTTTAAGCATGTTCGACATTTACCTTTACGACATTGGAAACTCTATTTCCCTCCCATATGATTTTTGATAGTGATTTATATGGTGTATTAGCCCTTATGAAGTTGGTTGATGACGCGTACCTCTTACTTGATGGATTATACAAATTCCTTTCGAGCTAGGATATGATCAATTCTATGCTAGAAAGAATGAGCAATATATAAGAGATGTGTTCATCACTTACCTTGATAGCATGTAACGACATTTCACTACTTAACCATCATATCAAAGAACAATCTTCAATAAGCTTATTTAGTGTTTTAATATTGAGAATGTTACACAATGCTTTTAATATTCATTTTGGAAGCTTCAAAAATTTCCTCCTTTTGGTCAAACAAACAAATATTTTCCATTATGCCTCGACAAAAAATATTAGATTTTATCCTTCTCATTGGTAATGGAAAAAATCCACATTTATAGGAAAAATATTAAATAAATGCAAGATGTTATGCGATTAAACTAGATGATAAGTGATATGAATGTGAAAAATAATACACAAATATTGTGCCGACATGATTAAAAACATATTTTGGATAGTTTGTGAATGTAAAAGTTTTAACCATTTACATATGTGTAAGCATTGTACACAATTTGGCCATTACTCTTACCTTTTACATTCTTCAACATCTCATGATTATAAACATAACGTTGATATCCTCTCTCGATGCAATTTACAACTCATGTGCAAATGAGAATTCAACCACAAAGAAACATCTAAATCGTAGTGGGAAAAATTTATGCTTTGAGCATGAAAGGGAGAGAAACAACTAGGGTTGAAGTGAGTGGGAGCAAAAACAAACTATAATTGAGTTGATAAGATTTTGGAATGGTGAACAATAGAGAAAAAGCCTAAACAACATCAGCAAGTTAAAAAATAGGGCACGACTAAGGTTTCAATGCAACTCAAAGTAGCTATGTAACATGTAGGAGAGTCGGGCTTTGATCCGAGAATTCAATCTCTCAAAGCCTTTACTATTTTGAAGGCAAGGAAACCTAGAAAATGGATTTTCTTTGTAGACAAAAATGAGACCCAAATCGAGGGAGCTAAGGATGTAGGAGCAGAAAGAAAAATGATCAAAAATAGAGTGAACAATTTCCTACAAAGTGAAGACAGACGAAGGTAAAACCCTAGAATTCCAACTCTTTGATGATATTTTAGAGGTGATTGTTGAATGTCAAACAAGAATTGTGATTTTGTTCTTTTTAAGAGGGGTGTCATTGGGATCAGATTTTTATAAACAGGTAAAAATGAATTGGGAAAGCAAGGGTTGAGAAAGCGAAGCAATAAGAGGCTAGGAAAAAGGATACATTTCTTGTATGTTCAAATTTGTTGATCACGCCAAGTTATTCTACAATATGGCACACAAGTTATATGTGGACAAGTATGTTATCTCCAGGCTTAGAATTTTGGTTTCCATCCTAAAGGACCTTCTCGTTCACATTATCCCATGTGGATTAAACTGTCATACCTAAATTTAGCATTTTGACCCTTCTTGAGGGATATTGTGGGGTAACTTAGAAGAGTAATATGGTGTAAACATAATTCAGACAAATTTTCCATTGTGGAAATTGATTTGAATCAACCTTTTCTAGAAAATATTAAATTGTTGGGTCCTAGTTTTGAAATGGAACAACCTATAGTACATTTAAATGTGTCAAATACATGTTTTTACTGCTGCAAAGACAGACATTTGACTTGTGATTGTCCAATTAGGAAGTCCAATGATGCTCAATCTCTCACTTCTTCTCGTCCTATTTCAACTTTGATTCAACCTTATACCTTTAACCACTCTCTCCATAATGTATACATCGATCCCAATTTGCGGCCTTCAAATGACACATCTTCTTTTATTCCTCTTCAAATCCCTCCAACCCACAATTTTTAGAACCCCCAACTTCTTATAAGGATGCACGGCGGTTTGTAACGGTTGGAGGATGATTAAAAAGGAATTAACCTTTTAGCCCTTCTCTCAACTCAAATTGTCTTTCTCCCATTTCATGATCGCTCCCTTCCCCTTCCCCAACTCTTTGATTCTTCCAAATCCTAACTATCCTTCTTCTAATGATCATCATAAATCAAGATCCTTGTTATTAGTGACGGTATTTGAAACAATAATGATCAAGTTGTATTGTTCTCTAATAGTTTTGAATTGTTCCCTTGAGAGGATGACGTTAATCTTCATCCCTTACCACAAACTACAATATGATTTCTTGGAATGTGAGAGGGATTTCCCTCCCTCAATGAAACTATAGAGTCAAAGAAGCTATTATTAAGTGGAAACCTGATATTTTATTTCTTCAAGAAGTAAAATTAAGTGGCATTCATCTTGATGCTTCTCTATATACCATATGGAAAGATGCACTTTTCTTGCATACTTCTCAGAGACAGGAGTGGAGGAGCTATCATAGGTATGTTTGTGTGGATGTCCAAATATGTAATAGATAAGGGGAAGATCTCGACATTTAGTTGTGTTTGGGTTCTTATTGTTATCAATTGAAAAATTATTGGGTTTTGTTCAATTTATGCTCTCAACAATGCCAAACAAAGGGTTGCTTTATGGGATTAGATGTCCAATAATCTTCCCAACGCTGATTGGATCTTAGGAGGTGACTTCAATATGTTGGAACACTTTGTAAATATCACAGTTGGTATAACCATAATAAAATCAACAGAGATGACTTTGAAAATTGGATTTATTGTTATAACTCTCTTGGCATAATTGATATAATTAAGGGTAGACACTCAAGTCATAAATTTAATTGGTTTACATGGTCTAATTGTAGAGATGGGATGGAAAGAAAAATCAAGAGGTTAGACAAATTTTACATCTCCCATAATTTTCATTTGGTTCATTCCCATTCTAGTGTCCTCCTTCAAGTTGATTATTTGACTACACTTTCAAACTCCTTTCCCATTTTTTGTACCTTTTCTCTTTCTCTTAATTCCCAAAATCCTCGCATCTACCATTCAAACTTAATACTTCACACTAGAAAAATCCAAAATCATGTTGTTGCTCTTGTGGGAATTTGGAATTCCTTACCCAAACCTCTATAAGGGGAATCATGGATAGATTGGTGGCACTTTTCTCTCTCACAATGCATTGAATTCCTTTGGTCCTTTGGTAGAAGAATGGTGCAGTAGTGTAAATGAAGAGAAAAACACTTTAAGAAAAGCTTGAATACACAAAAAAACAACTACTCTAAGATCTAAGTAACATCCAACTTCAAACTTAGATTTATTGAAAACGATTGCGTAAACTAGAAAATTCAGAGAAGACAAGGTGCCAAAATAAGAGTGAGAATTCAATGGGTTGAAGAGGGTGACAAAGGTTCAAAATTCTTCTTCAATTATTTAAACTAAAAACATAAGAAGGAGAATTTTTTTGCTATAATTGATGAAAAGCGATCCTTACACACCGATGCCACTTTGAAATAATTATTTTAGTACATGTATTCTACAAGCATCTCTTTAAAGAGGACAATCAATGAGAGAACATTCAAAAAAAAACTTGAGGAGAGAGTTAAAGATCGTATTCCTAATATAAATTGAGCCCAACTATGGTAGATTTTTGGGTAGATTACTTTCATTAGAAGAAATTGAACAAGCTCTTTTTTCGATGCCTAAAAATAATATCTCGGGCATCGATGGACTCCTTATAGAATTTTATCTAACCACGTGGACTTACATCAAAGAGGAATTTTATATGCACTATTTAGAGGCTATTGAAAATCGTTCATTGGGCCTAATCATCAATAAAGGTCTCATTAAAGTCTTCCCTAAAGGAAAAAATGAAGACATGATTCATGATTGGCACTCTACCACATTACTCAATACATGTTACAAAATTATTTCCAAGGCACTAGTTATTCGTATGATGAAGCCAATGGTTTGATATATTATGAGATATGAACAACAGTGTTTCCTTGGAGGACATTTTATTCTTGAAAATCTTATTTTGGCTTGGGAAACTTGTGAATGGGTGCAAGAAACATGTCGGAATGCTTTGCTAGTCAAATTGGACTTTAACAAAGCATATGAGAAAATACGTTGGAACTTCATTATTAAAATGATGCAATGGTTGGGTTTTGGTCCTTGAATTCTTGCACATGTTGAAATTTTGTTTAAGGATGCCAATGCTCACATTGTTATTAATAAGTCAATTTTATAATCCTTTCCATTAGACAGGGATGTCCCTTATCTCCATTATTATATGTGCTTGTTGTGGATGACTTGGTCTATTTATTGCAAAGAGCCAAGAAATTGAACCTCATTTCGGTATTTCCATACCCCAAAATGCTGCTATGATTAACTCACATTTTGTTGATGACAACCTGTTATTTCTACAAAACTCAAGAGGAGCTAATTAATACACTAGAAATTTTAAATCTCTATTACTATGTGTATGGCTCTCGATTAACACATCATAAGACTAAATTCGTAATGTCCCAATTTGGTCTTATCCCTATGTGGATTCCTAATAGTAGAGATGAATCAAACGTGGTGAAATAACCCGATATCTTGGTATTACATTTGGAATGGGAGTCTCACTACATGATATGTGGAATTGGTACCTTAATATGATTTAGAATAAACTTTTAAGTTGGGGTGACAAATTTCTTTCCTTTGCTAGACAATTTCAAGTTATTCATAGATTTTTTCTTGCCATGAATGTTTATTTATCTTTGTGTTGGATGTCATCTAACCAAGGATACAAGGTTTTCAACGAATTAATGTGCTAATTTCTTTGGTCCAATTGGGAGGGTGCAACCAGGTTTAGGGCTATTTCTTGGGCTCGATGCATCCAACCTAGGTCTAAAGGTGGAGTGGGAATTATAGATAAAAAAATCAAGGCATGTGGTTTGTTGTTAAATGGATTGGTAGTTGTGAATGGTGATGAGCCATGCAACATTTAATTACGACATAGAATTTTCATAGTTGCGGTAATAGGGAAATGGAAGAAGGTTAGTTGGATGGAAAAAATCTTCATGCACCTTTCTTGTTGGGAATACAGGACAACGGAATAGTGCTATAATTTAATAACAAATGAAATCATGCACACAGGATCCAAACAATTCCCCACAAAATCTACAACAGTGGGAGTATAAACTAAAATAATCCAAATCACACAAAAGTACACACACATAACAAGCATGTACCGTGGTTTACCCAATGTGGGCTACGTCCACCAAAGATAGAGATCTCATATATATAATATAACAAGAGATTACAAACTAACTCTTCTACACAAGAGTACATGTATCTCTACAAGAGTATCTCCTCCTCCTCCCAAATCTTCAACCTAGGATCTCGCCTAAATACACTAAACCATGCCTCCATACCACCACTTATGTCTCCTCTAGATCTCTAACTAGATCTACCTGAGTGCACTACAACCGTGCCCCCTTAAACATAACCAGATCTCACATACCTGAAGCTACCCTGCATCTCGCCACCCGCATGCAACCCAAGCTCTCACTATATTGTGAATCGCAAATGAGACATCTACAATATCTAGATCTACATGGATCGACAATACAATATGATCTCATGGATCTACAATACAAGACTAAGTCTTCATAGATCTACAATACAAGATCTCACCAACATGTGGATCTACAAGAAGAAACCCTATATGTTTTGCATACTACACAAGCCATTACATGAGACTAAACAATACAAAGGAAATACAGTAGAAGACGTTACCCTCTTCTCATCATTCAGATGTACTTGCTATTTCCTTTTGTCCATCTCCTCTCCATGGAGACTTTGTCTTCATGTAACATGTTCTTTCTTTTTCTTCTTCTTCTTCTTCTTCGTCTTCATCCTCTCAGTATCGGAGAATCAAGGATCTAATACAATCCTTCTCATTATATCGTCTAAGCCCTAACTTTCACGCTTATATATAAAATATATAAACTTAGGGCACCTTAGCTATGCAATCACATCCAATAGATTTACTTTAAAACAAAATATGTATTTAAAGCCCGTGACTTAAAAATAGAACACATCTCATAGGTAACCGACGCCGGTTAGACCTAACAACTGGTCGGTTCCCACTTGCTCTAACCGATGTCCGTCCCTGTCGATCGACACGGGTTCGGTTCCCACTTGCTCGACCGATGACGGCTACGGGTGACCGTGTCGATTCCTCCTCGACCAATGACGGGTTGTTGTATTTCCAGTCACTTTCCATTGCATGCTAACTGTGAAGCAATCTAGCTCCACAACCTAACACTTGCTATCAAATCAAAGCTTCTTTTCCTATTCAAAATATTTGGAAAGCATGGCAATGTGTTTGTCAATTCCTGCAATGGAAAGAGTCATTGCTACAACATGGTTTCAACTTTGCTTCCTCTTCTATTTGGTGGAATAAACTTATTCTATACCAAGGTAAACCTCTTGTTGTTAGTTTCCACAGAAGCTTATTATTTGTTTAAAAAGGGAATCCACAAATTCAATGACATATAGGACTTCATATGTTGCAATGGCTTTCTTGGCAGATTATTAAAGAGCAGTTTGGTTTGAAAAATAAGTACAAACAACTGCTTTTATTTATGCGAGCTTTGGTCCCTTGTAATTTTCTTATCAAAATTTGCACTCCAATTCCTTGTAATTTCTTCAAAGATTGGTTTTCGCTACCAACTCATCAACTTTCTTGTTTTCCTTTAAAGCATATTTATCTTCATCTCCTTCCAAACATGCCCTTAGTTCCCCTCCTTAACATTAAATGGAGATGTAAGTTTAGTAATAAATATTGGTTCAAGTTAAGTGATCAAATTTGGAACTCTAAAGCTAATGTTGATGCTCAAATATTGGCTTGGAAAATCCTTCATTATAAGCTACTTGTTGGGGATATGGTTGAAATGCTTGAATATTCACCAATTAAATGCCCATTTTGCCAGTCTTATGAAACCATGAAACATGTGTTTTGGGGATGTAATTTTGTTAAAAAGCGGTGGTAGTTTGTGTTTAGAAATTTGCTTGCAATATTTGAGCATTAACTTAATCGGGAAAAAGTCTTACTTGGCACAAGTTGAAAAATAATGTTATTGTTAATTCAATTAGGCTTGCCATTTTAATGTATACATGGAAAATTATATAATCAACAATGTTTTCTAATTTCGATATTTATCAAATAGTTGTAATTCCAAGGCTTTACTCTAATATTATTTTCAGTTTGCATCCCTTTGTTCTAAACTTTAAGCGAAGATAAAGAGAAACACAAAGATGGCCTTTCGGTTAGAACAAATCAAACTACGAATTCACCAACTCGAATGGTCAAAGAACAACATACACTAAAGAGACATGTTGTAATTTATAATGTTATCTAATCTTTATTTACTAAGTTGTTCTTGGATGCCCTTTACTTGGCTCCAAGTTGGTTGTTCACTAGCTTCAACCCTTGACTCTTTTATTTTATGCAAACTTGTAGACTTTTTTTTTTCCCGCAAGTGTATAAACTGCCTTTTTTAAATGCATTATTCAATTAAAAAAAAAAAAAAAAACTCATACACAATTACTAGTCATATGTTCCAATAATTTTATTATTAAACCGTGTTAAATTTTTAAAATTAATCAATCAATTTCTTTTATTCTTCATATTCTAAATTTGTTTTACGTAGAATATTTTATTACTTTAAGGTTTTTCCACCTTTGTCTCCCGAACTCGAAATATTTTAAAATGAATCAGAAATATATCGTCAAAATATTTTGGTGCCCTCGCACCTTCTCCTTATAAAATATTAGAATATTTTATGTAATTATATTGGGCTTTTAAAATGATAGATTAGATCATTCTAGAATTATGTAGACTTTTTGGGAAAAAGATACAAAGATTCCATACCCATCTACGTCGCAATAACCCAAATTTAATATCATTGTTTGCAATGCCCGTCCATCCTCGAAAGTGAAAAGGTCATAAATTCCGAATCATGTCATCATCCTCTACCCATCTAAGTATTATTACTAGGCAGTCTAGATAAATAAAACCAACGGTTCGAATCTAATACTAAATTTGTTGATCTATGAAAACTATAAGTATTTCATGGTCACATATCACTATCAAAGCATTATTTTTTGTGAAAGTTTGATTGTTTTTTTAATTAGCTTTTTACGAGGGTTCTGTAGTGTAGGTATGGAAAGTGGGTTTATATTAATAAATAGACTAGTAATCTTCACCTTTCTGCATGCCTTTCCACGCCCATATTTTAGCCGCAAAAAAATCCAGATGGAAAATCCAGATTTAATATCTCTTCGGATCCTTGTTCGTCGTACATCATCACATGTCCTCACAAAACCATCTTGCACATCCATTGTCTGGCATGTGTTAGTACAAAATTCAGACGGGAAATCCAGATTGAATACCTTTTGAATCTCATTTCTTCGTACATCAACGCATGTCCTCACAAAACCATCTTGTGCATCCATTGTTTGGCATGTGTCAAGTATGAACACAAAGTTCACCGGTGGAATGAAATGCCTATCGACATAACCTAAAATATATTTTGTCTGTCAAATAAAAATTTGTTGATGCCAACCATTTTGGGTACATGTATAAGTGTATAAAATAATCATTTTCTAATTGAAAAACTTTAATTATTTAAATAAGTAAGACTATTTTAATGTTTATTTGTATATATTTAACAAACAAGTATTACAAAATTTGACAATCAAATTTTTCTTGCATGTGTAACACAAGGTCACTTGGTAGAATGAAACTCCTATCAGCGTAAATAGGCTTGGAATTTAAAATCTATTGTGTCTGTCAAATCAAATTTTGTTGACGGACAACCATTATTCAACACATGTATAGTGTATAAAATAATCATTTTGTAATTGAAAAACTTTAATACTACTCCACTATGTTGCCTCCGTTAGATTCACTCCAATGCACAACATCATGTTTTTGTGCCTCTCCCCTGGCTTTCATAGCCTCCTTCGCACATGCCACGTTTACTTCTTCTACGACTATCGACGTTTCCATTGCAACCTTTTGGTGGGACTTGCATATTTTATGTTTCACCTGTCATTTTTCCCATACATACATACATGAATTGAGATGTGAAATAAATATATGAATAACATATATAAAAAAGGTATTTTTAACACATTAGAAAATACAGAAATTTGACTAAAAGAAATACGAGTATGTTATTCGAAATTAGTGTTGAGGTCCCGAACACGACGAATAAATCATATCTAGCACCGACTAAGCCAACAATTTTTTTGCACGTAGAAGGATATTATTAATTAAAGTTAAAGTGTCATTTTATAGTAAATTTTTTTAGAAATTCTATTATATCAATTCATTTTTATTAGTATATCTAAAATGTTTTTGGGTAAGATTAATATGCGATTTTTAAAGAAAAACTAACATTAATTTTTTTAATTACGCCAAGGCCTTCCCTATGGTAGAGGACCTCCGAACATTTCTATAGCGATGCTAAATTTGACTTGGTCACGGACGTTTTTCAATGTCTTTTATTTTGAACGTTTCGCCTATTTTTAACAATGACTATTTTATCCGTATTTAACGGGCTAGGTAAATATATTTCGAGCTTCAGGAGTCTAATCGAGACCTCTCTCTTTTAGAATTCAGGCCTTTGGAAGAGGTTTCCAATTGATCGTTTACAGTAGCTTACTCTGATGTTCTAAACAGGAAGGGAAATGCAGTAGTATATCCCTCGATACAGCCTCCACATCAATTTTGGATTTGTGAACCTGCTTGTTTTATGTATAAAATGAGAGGGCTTTGATGTCTTGGGTGCCGTGCTCTTCTAATAAGGAAATTTCAGTCTTTTCTCATACCTAAAGATAATTTGTATGTCACTTGTTGCAAACTGTTGTCCCTTCAGCTAGCTAGCTAAAATATGCTCCTTTCTCTCATAACCCACGCCCTTTCAGACCACAACCTTAATCTACTAAACAACATCCAATCTTGGTACCGTACTTTAAGTTTAATAGAAATGTAAAGGGCTACACCCATTTAATGTAGAGGATTGTAACTCTGATATAGTTTAGTGGAAGATTCTTGCACTGTCATTATAATTAATGACTATATGCTATTCTGATCTGTGAAAGTTTTTGCTTTGATAGTAGTTTGATTTCCAGATATGTTGTTTGCTGACAGGTGCATAGGCATGGTGTGAGCTCTAAAAGTGATGCCTGCCATGGCTTGACATTTTCATGTGGATGTTGTGTGTGATGTATGTCCTTCGTAGGGAATGAGCTATGTCTTTGTATGTTTTCTAATGTTTAATTTGTTGGTTTTTGTTTTATGTTAGTTTAATTTTTTTAAGTATTGGTTTATTTATACTCACGAGTAGTGTAAAGAAAAGAGGAGGGGGGTGAGAGCAGTAGTTGAATCATTCTTATTTTCATCCTTGATAGTTTCCCTTCATCCTCCAAGGGCTTTAATATTTAAGGGCTTTAATATTTGTTGATGTTTATAATTATGATTGTCGGGTGAAGGTGTTATTTATGCTTCCCAACATGAAATTTCTCGATAAAGTTCAAGGAACCGTGGCTTTATTGCTAGAAATAGTCATGTTATTGTTTGGATCATCTTACAAATGTTATTCTCTTACATTTGTACGGATCAACCAATATTATGCCAATCTTCTTTGCACCTGAAATCACCAAGCAAACACGTTGCATGTGTTGAATTATAATGGCGTGGCAAAGATTGGCCGGGAGGAATGAGATTGGATTGATTACAACAATGCTAATACAAAACTACAGCTAAACATGTCGGTCCATCAATACCCTGAAGACACAACCTTTATGTCCACTTTCCTTCATGGCTCTATTGCAAGGGACTAGGCATTTGAGTTATATATAAGTAATGTTATTGTAAGGCACTGGGATATGCACTTTCCTTCATGGCTCAACTGATTACCACATACATTCGGTTTTATTAATTTCATCTTTTATTTTTTTGTAAGATATTTGTGATTGAAGGTAGCAAGAACTAGAGAATTAAATGGTTTTCTTATAGCCAACAAAAAGCCCTTTTTATTTTTACAGTAAAAAACTCAAAAACTAAATGGGGAAATATTACTTATGTAGAGAAACATTTGTGCAATTTCTTCTAAACCATAAAACAAAAAATACAGTTTACTATCTTCTTATGTATGGCCTCTACTAATATACAGTTTTTAATAACTCTTTATAATCTTTTTGGTTTTGTTGTATTATAACTTAGAATGAAATTAAGAATATAGATTAATCTTAATGGAGGAGTCTCTCCTTTTGAATTTGCAGATACATTTAGTTTTATTAAATTCCTATTTCATTTTTTTGCAGGATATTTGTGATTCTCTTTCTCTGACAGTAAAGAAAAGAGTGTTGTCTCTAGACGAACTTCAAGTGGGTTTCAATATTGATTGAAGTATTTATTCAATTGTTCTATTTATTGCATGTTATGGACTACTAAATTATTGTAGATAGTTTTCATGTTATTTGGTTTGGATTGTTCCATTTATATTTGTAGTTGGCTCCAATCCTTTTTCTCGAAGTGACATGTGGGGGCACGTGCCTTTGTCAATGACGAAGATTCGTTATGTGCTGAGGGGCTCATTCCCCAATGAGGCCATTTTGAAGCGTCCCAAGTTGGATGTTAGGACCGATCGGCTGACAAGGATTTTGGAAGTGCCCGTCATACCTAAGAACATCTTAGTGGACTAACATACTTATTTTCCCTCTCCAGATTTACTATGATGCGCAGACTAGAAACACAATTCCCCTCCCCACTGTGGGATTGACATTAACTACGCCTCACTTATAGAGGGAGGAAAAGTTTAAGCGTATTCAATGTGTTGTTAATGTTTTGCATTGTAGGCAACCGAAACCACCTAAAACAGTGAGAGCCGAAATGATCAAAGATCGCCTCCACCTGATGCTAACATCCCCAATTTTTCTCTCCAAAATCCGAACGATTAGAGATCATTCACGAGGCTTCTGCTTGATTTATGATTCGAACGAAGATGCACTAAAATATGAACCACCCCACAAATTGAGGAGAATGGGAATTCCAATCGAGGCATCTGCAACTGGACAAAACTACAAGAAACGTGCAAAGAAAATTGCACAAGCAAAAAGCAAGAAATTTGATTTTAAAAAATAGCTTGTAGTGGTTAGTTTATAAGTGTTTGTTTATAAGTATTTTTGAAATAAACTGTAACTCGTTCCAAATATTCCATGTATGTATTGTGGCAGTATATATCCGACAGAGAATCAAACTTATCAAACACATGTTCATTTTTTGTTATCCAACAACTATGCTTTCCTAATTTCTTTATCATTGTGTCTCCATACAAATACCTATAGTTTTAACACTCCAAGTGTACATATTGTTCTTATTTTTTTCCATTCTATTTGCTTAACATAATAATATGTAATTCATTTCAAATAAATGCATGTATATATGTGGCGGAACATATGGAGCACTTTTAATCTAACTTTTCAACAAACAATAACAACAACGCATTTTTAATGTGTTATTCATTATATCTTTCCTTTATACAATTGCTCGCTTCTTTATGTAAACCAACGATGCATTTTTAATGTGTACTTCATAATATTTGCACACAAATACATATAGTTTAAAATGCCGTGAAACAACCATGCAAATTTTAGTTGTTTTCAACCAAATCTTTGTACATTATATCACTTTTTTACATATTGAATTGTTAAAGGGTTAGACTTCATGTTTGCACTTTTAGAAAATATAAAATAATAAGGAAGCCAACTTTAAAGGTTCTCATTCTTTACAAATGCATGATTTCCTAAACAAATCCTTCATTTCATGATTAAGCGCCCTATAAGTTTACATTTTCCACCATATATTTGCATAATTCCCACAATCCCGAGCATCGTTTAGTTGTCATGGAGATAACTTTGACACACGAAGGCATTTCTCAATTGATTGAGGGCGGTTCGAATGTTGACCCCACATTTCGATATCGCACTTGAGCACTCTAAGGTCCATTCTCAACATGGGAGCCCAACATCGTGTTGACCTTTCGAGATGGGATACATTTTTAGACAGCACTTCTACCCTCCAAATTCGCAAGTCGTGTAACCGAAAATCAATACAAGAAGGCTCCATCGTGTGCTTACACAAATCCCTCGTTAGAATGATCAAAAGTGAATTGTAAGCTTCATCTCTTGCTTAATTACCAATGTACATAAACTCCCTATATCAATTAAAATTTCTTTCTGTTTGTTTTTTCCATCCGTTGCTCAGTTCTAATTCTATCTTGTTTTTCTTTTCCATTGCAGCACCATTCTTATCATTGAAATGGATGTTGTTGTTGAAACACATTTGGTAATCGGTGCTCTAATCCGACTACCAACAAATGCTCTCAAACACATCGATTTGCAGCAAACAGATGCAAGGGCAAACTGGGTTAACAAATATTTTGCGAGAACACCAACTAAAATAAGTGCTTTGAATACATCTATGCGCATGTGGTCCGTAGAGGGTCGTGCCCTAGCAAAAACAACCCTTCGCCAATATCACAATGCAAGGGGAAATGGATCCGTGTTTGGGTTTGATTTTGTTGATCAGGAAGGAGGGGAAATCCACATCACCTATTTCAACGAGGCCGCAAAAGCATTCTATGAGCAGATTGAGAATGGGAAGCTATATACAATTTCCAATGGGAGGATTGCGAGGATTGCTGATGCAAAGCTATGTTACAACCATTTGAACAATGCTTTGGAGATTTTCCTGCAACCTTCCTCAACCATATCTCCACTCATAGCAAATGAGGATACAATACCTTCCCATCACTTTCACTTCACCAAAATCAAGGACTTACCTGCAAGCGTTGAAGGTTCTACAGTTGATTTGATTGGCATTGTTGTTACGATGTCACCATGCTCAACAATTTGTCGGTATGATAAGTCTGAAACAAAGAGAAGAACACTGCAATTAAAGGACATGTCAAGTTTTAGTGTAAGTGTCACATTGTGGGGACAACACTTAGATGATATAAGCAACGAACTTGAAGACATGCTTTCTATACCGCCACTTCCGGTCCTTGCCTTGAAAGTTGCTCGTGTCTCCAGTTTCAATGGGAACTCAATCGACATTGTTTCAAGTACCAAATGTTACGTCAACCCTCTAATTTCAGAAACCAATACACTTCATAACTGGGTAGATTCCGATGACTACTCCCTTCTGGCACCCTCTATCACAAGCCAATTTATGGGCCCTCCAAAGAGCTTCTGACCTCTCAGAATAACGACACGGAGGTACTACATATGGGGAACACAGAGAGAAATGAATGGGCCATGGTTTCTACAGAAATCACAAATATCAACATGGACAAATTTTTCTACAAGGCATGTCCTCTTCAAAAAGGTGAAAAAAATGTGCAGGAAAAAGGTGAGAGAGAGTGGTAATGGTTCATGGTTCTACCCGAGTTGCAACGTACAAATTCAAAACTATGAATATAGATATGCACTGAGGATCGATCTAAAGGACCCAATAGGAAAACTTCAATCAATTACCGCTTTTGATGAGACAATTGAGTTAATCATGGGTGTTGCAGCTAGCAACCTCCATATATTGTCTATAGATGAAGATGCGACTAGTGAAATTATAAGTAATGTCATCGGCAACGAATATTGCTTCACACTTTCACTGAAAAAAGAGACATATTGTGGAAACAACAAATTGAAATGTGTCATCCTTAGTTCAAAGAAAGCGGAAAACAATGCAACTCCTCCATAACCTTTACGCAAGGATTTCCAACCCACCCGTCCCTTCAAACATTACACCCTCACTCATCCCATTCTATACTTTGAACTATCACCGTTATGTTTCTTATTTCATATCTATGTTTCACTTTTTTCCCTGCTTCAAAAGAAAACCGTTGTATTCCCTTATACACTGACATACTATTGTCTCCTTCTATTATGCGGATTGTTAGTACTTTTAAGAAAATAAATATAAAATACATGCACTTTTGTTATGTACGTATTTACATCCTTCTGTAGTATGTGAACACATTGTATGTTTCTATATATCTAATACTCTTTTCCTTATTAAAAAAATTAGTTTCTCGAAACTCAAATTGTTACCTCTTATGCGTATTTCCCATTGGAACTCCACATGCATTACAATTAAATTTAGTTTTACATTTTGACTTATTTATGCATTTGTATGTCATCAAACTATGTATCGTTCCTTGCTAACCCAAAATGATCTTTATCCAATGGTGGTACTCCATAATCATGTGACTTCGCAATCATGTTGACTCCTACAAAATGATCCCAATGAAGAGAGAACTACGCAAAAAATAAAGTACACATAACTGCTTAGCAATGGCGTCGTAAATTAGAGCATAGAAAAATGAAGATCTCTAATATCTTTTAACTTACAACGACCAATAACCTACGATCCCCGACATTCCAATCTTGCCATCAAATACAACTACTAAAGAATTTCCAACCAACATTCCGCATGTAACTTCCATGGAAACAAACTTTCAAGAGCATACCACTTCCTTCCGTATGAACCCATCTTGCAAGAAGAATCGTCACTTTCCCCCAAATGTTTGGGATGCCACATGAAACTGTCTCAAGTACTAACCTTTCTTCAGTTCATTGCACATATACAAATAGTTTCTCCTCTCCTTTTGAATGCTTTTCACCTTGTAAACCACAAACGAATCAAATAGAACACCCCACCCCTTCCAATACACACAGATTTCCCATATTCCCGCCCTCGATGATGACTATTGAAGCCCAACGCCAGTTTCGCAAAAGAATAGATTTGTTGGCGACCATTCAAACTTGCTCAATCTACTTGGAAAATTACCTAGGAATTAAAACAATTTCCTTTAAAGGCTTTCCCTTGTGTAATAAATGCAAAAGTGAAAAACAAGGCCACCGCTTCTCTTCATGGAACGACATGGACCCTGAAAAATAGCCTATCGTTCTTGCATCTTTAACCCAAATCGAGGAGATTGTTATCACACAAGTTAATCCATTCATGCAAGTCACTCACATACATGGCGGACAATACAAATACTCAGGACATACCATAAGCTTCCCGCAAAACATTACTTCAATAGCAAAGACCCTACCCCGCTGCCTTGGAGATTTGGACATAGTTCTCATACAACGGGAAGGATCTAATTTTAAAAATTATGATTTCTACGTCAGTAGATCTCGTGTTTGTGCAGCCTTGCAATAAAAAATCCAACATGATCCCTATTATAAAGATGTCTTAATCGATGATGACACCCTTTCCTCACTACCATCCGAGTCTTCAAATTTTCCATCCTCTCGTAACACGCCCACAATGGAATTGCCCCAAATGCAAACTTTCTCTACAACTCATGGTAGTGGTGTTCCCACCCACTTTGATGAAACATATGAACACTCATCGTCTTTCATGCCAACACCTTACAATACAGGAACAAAAGAAGAGGAAATCAAACAATTCTTGCTCAACCACAATGGTAACACTCCATTTACCATGCCATGGCCAGAGCTTGGGCTTTTGCCAATAAATGAATACAATACGAAAGGCATGTTCTCAATGGCTTTCTCAACTTTATTTCTGACAAGAAAAGTAATGTGGCAACAACCACACATTAAAGAAGTTCCAATGCAATAATACGCACTTCATTTGATCCGTTACCATGATGGGCACTTTGGCTCCCACCCAAGATTTTGTTACTTCCTTCTAAACCTCATAATGCGACATGAAGCTTACACCACGGCAACAGATTTTTATGAAACAACACCGAATTTGGAATCCCTCCAACAAGTAGAGAGTTGTGAAGACAACTCTATGGAATGCCCCAAAGACAACCTCCCAGATAGCTTAATGCACTTTGGATCGAGCCTTCGAGGGAGATGTTCATTCTGGGCAAAAAGTAGAAATGAGCTTTTAGATATGGTGGAACAATTAGGGACACCAACCCTATTCTTCACTCTAAGTGCTGCAGACACTAAATGGCCAAATCTCCACAATATTATGCCAAGTGAATGCCCAACAGATCCTTGAGCCGCACAACATTGGAGAACACTTAACATTGTCTCTAACCCTCATCGAGTATCAGCATACCTGCATCACAGATTCACAATATTTCGGGAAGAAATATTGTAAAAGGAACTGGAGCAAAGAGACTTTTGGTACAGTAATCAAATCTACTTATTTAAAAGTTTTTCCCAAACTACATATCTAATATTTATGTTCCCTTGTCTCTTGTATGAATGGAAACATAGAGGCTTCACACATGTCCACGGTTTATGTGGCTCGAGAATGCACCAAAAGTTGACAAACCTGGACCGGGAGGACACAACATTATTGAGGTGACAAAATAATACTTTGATAAGTTCGTGTCTGCACCTGGAACCCCGCTTGGCTTGCAGAATCGCTTGGATTTTGTTCGCAGTCACTCCTAGACGACCCTTGCTTGCTAGATACAACACAAATTCTATCCACCTCCCGCATACAAACCTTGAAGAACCGCTTAATCGAGTTCAGTGCCACACTAAATGTTCGGAGCGAGACATGTCTACGTAGAAAGCAATTACAGTTGTAGTGCAAGTACAACGCTCCTCCGGGCCACGCACCTACTTCTTTCTTGCATATCAAGGTGATGGGAAAATAAAGTACGCCCCTTCCAAAACAATGACAGATTGAACATCCACAATAGAACAATGATATACATATGGAGAGGAAATGTCGATTACCAATGGTACTTTCGCGCCATGTCGTTCTTAAGTATATTGCAAAATATGCTTGAAAGTCGAAAGCAACGTTCGAAACATATCACCAAATGCTATCCAGATTTTCAAGAGACGCAGACGCATTCTCCAAAGATATATCGCGATCTCGTAAAATGCTCACTTAAAGAATTGTTGAACATGACATAAGCACACAAGAAACATGCCACATGCTTTGCAAAAATTGCCACTTGTTATGTGCAAATTTGTCCATTCAGATCATTAAATGTTGGAAAAAAATTCTAAGACGTGTCGTTGAAAGTGACGTCGATGCACAACAAACAACCTCTTTCTTGGATGCATATAAAGTTCATCCAACAACCATGAAACACCTACCACTTATTCAAGTTGCTCGAGATTGGAGCTACAACAAGAACTATAAAGGTGATAAATGGAAAAAGTGATTGACACAAGTAATTGTTCGGGTCCACCCGAGATTTGTGGATGTCCCTGCTTAAGAATCAACGTCATATGACCTTTTATGTTGGTCAGAACTCCTTTTATACAAGCCTTTCAGAAATATTGCATCCGAATTTAGCTCAACCCCACATGACATCAACGACACTTGGGACATGTACAAGCACAACTACATACTGTGGCATGTTCTACACACTACCGCAGACATAAAACTTGCTACAAATGTTAGTTTTGACACGAGCCGAAAGATTCAACAAGAACCATTGCAAGAATGGCAGGTCTTCGCACAACTTCACCGCAGGAATAACACGGGTCTAGACAGTCTTGAAATGTTGGGGAAATGAGATTTCGACATACACAATAATTGGACCATACATGACGTTTCCCATGATTTGCAGATAACTGATTCATCATTCATCGAGAGAGAGAAGGTAGACACAATTAACAACAACATACATGCCACACCACGGTCTTCCACACTTCCTTTGTCTCCGTAACAACAAATAGCTCTTGATACCATACTACACCATTCAGCAAATAAAACCCTTCAACCTCCACTAAGATTGATAATTCAAGGAACGGTTGGGCACAAGAAAATCATTTCGATAAATAAAATCAATTCATTCATAAAGCATCAACCACATCTCCCTCACCTCTACTTTTGCTCGCCCTACCGGTGTTTCAACATTCAACATCTCTCGCATCCACAATCCACAAACTTGGGACTATGCGTATTCCAATCAAAGAACTGAAACCCTCAAGGTAGTGCATTATCGTCTTTTCAAGAGTCACTCGAAACGTATAGAATATGTTCTTATTGATGAAATGAGTTTCATCGGGCCAAAGTTGCTAAGTAAATTTTTTTTTATTAAGGGCAAATAGTTTTCAAGGACTATACCGTATACAAAAGGGCTCAAAAGCCGATAGTAAAGGTGAGAGAAACAACCCAGAGAAGGGCAAAATCAGCCAACCAAAGAGGGCTCAACAGCCAAATATTACAGTATAAGTGAAAAAAGGATCTAAACAGACAATGATCCAAAAAGAAGCAGGAAAGATAAAAAAGAAACTAAAAGAGAAATAGCATATAGAGCTCCGCCAAAAAAACAGCTCCAAATCGCCGGATAACAAAGAACTTCGCAGCCCAAAAACAACATCACAAAGAACCTGTTACTTGATAGCTCACAATCTTGGTCTTGATAGCCTGCAGTGACATGAAGAAGGCAATGGCAGTGGCCTGAGAGGAGTCTTGCATATCCGCCTGAGAAATTGCAATATCCCTTTTCTCTTTAGGGCCCCAAATGTCCTCATTAATCCCACTTAAACTGCAGACACTATGAACATGTTGTTCAATGAAATTATAAATGCTTTTGACAAGAGGCTCTCGTGAAGCTTTCCCACACTCATGAACATCTAAATTTGGGAACAGATAAGTCATCCTCCTGAAGTGACCTCGCCAATTATCGCTGTTTTAGGCATAACCCTCTTTACGCAAGTAATTCCTACGGATCAACCCTTTGGAAGGGATTTCGGTCTTCCATTACATTGCAAACAATATTTCAGCAACAAGGAACAACCAATGCACAAGTTTCATTCCGGAATTTACTACTCCACATGCGAGATTTAACCCCTCTAATTAAGGATTGGGAACTCCTAATGTCTCGCATGCACACACACCTAACTCAAGTAGGAGCTCAAAATTTTGAAAGACGCACCACATTTATTTGCAAAAATGATTTGGTGGACCCACAACCTATAGATGTTGAATTCATTGAACGCTCCGATTGTCCAATCCATTGCTAAAAGTAACAAAGTGGATCGACCAGAAATCCTGATGATGATCAGTTGGAACACAAAGTTCTATTGTGCAAACAACAAAAAATCATACTTATTGCAAATCTATGGGTTGATGCAGGCCTTGTGAATGGTGCCATAGGAACAATCACCGACATTGTCTACGACGCATCAATGCAACCACCAACATTACCTTTATTTGTTGTTGTAAAATTTGATAGATACAACGGCCCATGTTGGGATCCCTCCAACCCGTTACATATTCCCATACCCCTATTTCAAGAGGGAATCAAAGACATTGCCGATTAAAATGGCATGGGGATTAACTATCCACAAGTCGCAAGGACTTACTTTGCACAGAGCAACCATCAACATTGGAACCACTGAAAGGCAAGGTCTGACTTTCATAGCTTTCTCCAGAGTTCCCTCACTTGCAAATCTGCGCATTTCACCTACTTTTTCATTCGAGAGATACTCAAATATGGCGCATGTACCAGCACTCGGAGCAAGAAGAAAGGAGGAAGCAAGACTATTATCACTCAACCCATCGTAAATACTACCCTCTGCTTTGATAGCACCTCCACTACTACTATACTCAACACTTCTTCTATCCAAAGCGACATTGTCATTCAAGGGGTATCAAATGTAATCATGTTTATTAAAACTAAAATTGCCCACTAAAGGCTACCATTCATGATATATATACTACAAATGTATACATGTCTCATTATGTGTACGTATATCTTCATTTATTTGATGTTTTCAAATATGAAAAGTAACTTTAAATGCATGAATCAGTAACATAATTACAATGTACACATACAACATTTCAATGTAATGTCTCAACTAAATTCCTACACTACAACTACCAATCACCCACATAATCAATTGGACAAAAATGTTTTCCCAACAAAACACCAATCGAACAACCGATGCACAAATAACAAAATAAATCCAAATTAAATACATACAACATTAACTAAAAAAATTAACTATCAAAAATGGTATCATATGTATTCATGTATGAATTTATAACAACTTTGAAATGCATAAAAACCTTAAAATTAAGTGGCCCATCTATATTTCTAGACTTACGAAAAAATCACACCCCTAATCAACATCAACTACAAAAGTAATAACTATACCTCTAAATCAAATAACATATACCATTCGGCGTTCACATCTCATGAAACACATGTGATTGCTAGTGAATAGATCTAACATTAAAAGTAACAAATAGACAATGAATGAACATCATACTAACAAGATAGCCCAATGACAATTCTACCAAATATTTGTGTTTAAAGTTGATTTGCTTCATTGGTAAACAAATGATGAAAGACCTCTCAAATTCCGAGTGCTAGAGAAGTTGAGGATTACGTTGTTCAACATATTTAACAAGAAAAACAAAATTTGATATGGAAAGGAAAAACCCTCGCAAAATAAACAATCGAGCTTGTGTCAAGAGGCCGAGCCATTTGCACTGCAGAGAGCTCCGACACCCGGAAAACGAGTGGAGCCATGAAAAGGTGAGCCCTCCCCATGAACGGAAATCATTAGTGGCCTCTAGTTTGATGATGAACCGAAACCACATGGTGAAACTTGTGAGAGCCCCTGAAGATTTGTCCCATATTAGAATGGATTTCTTGTAAACCACCCATTCGCACCGTACATTTTTTTCTCGCACGATTTTTGGTGAGTTGGATGAGATTCTTGTCAATGTTGTCTTTGAAAGTACGAAACATAGAAAAGTCGTGTCCATAATGCTAACGCCTCGGGACACGATTTCGCGACTCTACAATGTAAATGTTTTCTCATTGCGAAACCAACTATTGGATTAATTTTGTACATTATCGCATATACATATTAAAAACTTAGAACCGTTGATTTTCTATGTAGGTGTCAGAAATCAAGCCTCCAACTATAAAAGGTAACACCTATCGGCGTAAATATAGTAATCATAATTTTTAGTTATGGATTTAATTTAGATATTATTTAATTTTTTAAAGATGGTTAAATGCTTTTGATTGGTGCTTTATGAACTGTGGGGTCCCCTGGGTCCCCTCCCTTAACAATGCAAACGTCCTCAGATAAGATATTACAATTAATCCATCACAATCACAAACCGTGACCACTGAGCCCGCACCGACGATGTAATTTTTGTGCCACCGTTGTTTTTAGAGCCACCAACTACCACCATTGCAACGCCACCACAACCACCGGTGATGCAACACTGTCACCACCGATAAACCATCCCAAAGGGATCGTGCCTAGCAGGATTTGAACCTAGGTGGATCCAGGACACAACCGTTTGTCTTAACCGATCCACCCAAATTCCATTTGCTAGATATTAATTAATTAATTAGGTTTAGTTGTATGAATTCTAATATTTTAGAGCATAAATAATAATTAGATTATTAGAGGTGATTAGGATTTCAAAATTGGATATGGTAGTTAACAATTAGTAATATGAAGTAGGTGTAGACAATAAGATAAATTGAAATTGGAAATCAAAGTCAGGCAATTAACCTTATCAATTATGGATTAGTACATAAATGGTTGTGTTAGAATTGACATATATTGGCCCTTAATTTTGGTTGAGTCTAAGTCTTCCAAAAACATCTACAAAGACATCATGCAACAATAGTTTGGTGAAAATAAGTTTCTTACACAAAGAAAAGGGCAAATAGAAGTGCACATGTTGTTCAAATGTTCTAGAGAGGAGCCCAAGGTTTTAACAAATACAGGTATGCACCAAAGAACTATTGTTACACATGAAGGAAGTTAAATAAACTACAATGTGACCTAAAGGTGTAGAGGGAAACCCACATCCACCGTAGCTATAACTCAATGGATCACAAAATATCAGTTTGTGTAAATTCGAAGGGGTTTTTTGTAGGATTTGCATGCATGCATGCATTTTGAAAATCAAGTTAAAACTTGAGGTGGTGGTTTTTGGATATAAATGACCATCTTGTTTATTATTAAAGGGTTCCAATCCTTATTATTATATAGGCATAATATTATGAATAACAAGGACTATTATTATGAGTCGCAATTATTGAACGATAATACAATCTTGTTGAATGTTACTACGTTTTCATGGGACTAATGAATGGAATAATGGATAAACGGTTCTACATATTGTGCTCTTGTAAATGTTAATGCATGTATGCATTTATTCTTTATGCTTTAAAGTGTGTATGATTAAATATAATTATGTTTAAAATCCAATTCAAAGCTTGAATAACTAGTAATGGACGACAAAGTTTTGATTTCATTTTTTCAACAAAATGAGGCTTGGTAATCCTTCTTTGCACCTCGGTGTGCACTCAAGGAAAATTTTTGCAGAGCATCACAATCCCTTTACATACACTTAAACCAATAAGTTAGATCAACTTCTCAATGTACTCACAACTAACTAGTTGCATGCTTGTTCTTGTCAACTCAGCCCTCTCTCTCTCTAAAGATTGTCACTTTGGTTTCAAAAGGCTCAAATGGATTAATGGCACCTTCCCCTCGTATTCCAAATTCTCTAACCATGTTGATGCCTCCAAAGAAGTGGGTTCAAACAACTAAAATTGACTATTTAGTTCACCTTTGCATGGACTTCCCGCTTAGCTTTCGAGGCAATGATAATGAAATGGGAGGAGCTAGAATGACCCACTAGGATCTTGAGAAGGGTATGATTGGTTTTGAATACCCTTTAGAGAGTCGGAGGTGTGGGTAAGATTATTGGAATCAACTCCTAAACTAACTAGTACTTCTTCCACAACTCACTTCACCTATGTTTCCTAAGCCACTCAAGAGAAGTTTCAATGATCAAGGAAACTCTTCAAGCCTTCCACACTCTCCCTTGTCTTATTTTGTAACTCCCTCACTTCTTAAGGACTAATTAATCCCACTAGGTGAGAAATACTAACCGAGACAACTATTAGATTCAAGCCACAATTGTCGGTCTAAGGCTCTGTTTCAATCTTAGTGGACTCCCAACCTTGTTTTACCAAGCCTCTAACACTCTCCAAGGTACCCATAGATGATTTAGGGATTTCAAACTCTTTCCGAACCTTCCTACATCAGTTATAGGATGCTAGACCCTTCTTTTGATATAAATTAAGCTATACTTACCTCTAAACAGCTTCCTTACCTGTCTTACCCGATGATTGACACAGATTGTTAGGATTTCTCCTACAATTTGAAATGAAACTTGGTTCCTTTTTCAACACTCTCACAACCCCTCCATAAGGATTGCTTCCAAATTTCAAAAAAATTCAGAGGTTATATTGTGAGTTTGGGGATTTTTATCCAAAAATCTAGTTTACGGTGGTATGCCCGACTATATCGCCCGAGAGCTAAAAGCACATGTTCCTTGCTTGATTTTTAATCTTTTCCGAATCTTTGGGCTTGAGGAGAGTGACCAAACTCTATATAAACTTCCTAGGTCCTTAGTTTCCTATGAAGAACCCTCTAAGTTTTCTTCAACCCGTGTTTGTCCTTCACAATTGGATTGTACTTTGTTCATGCTTGACGTTGACAACAAATAATAGGAATTTAACTTACCCCGGCTTATCAAGGGACTATCAATATATGGATTCATGGTAAATATGCTCTTTATTCACAAGAATTTGAATAAACCAGTTTTCCATAGCATTGCATAACCACTCATACAAAGTATATGCAACACACATGCAAGAGAAAAACAAAAATACCCCAAAACACCTTTTTTTTCTTACTGGAGCTCCAAATTTGAATTCTTTGATTGGTCAATGGTCTCAAAATTGTTAAAAAGTGGAATAAATGCCTCCTTGTTTGAAAATACCTAAGTATAACTGTTGTTATCTCGTGATGGCATCAAGGTGTCAGCTACATAAAAAGGAGGAGGTTACAAAAATGAATGAGAGTTACAAAAATACCTTCCACAAGCTATGATGGAGCTTCCAAACAATAATTAAGACTAACACTTCTAGAGAATTGGTCTACACCTCTAAACACACCTACACATGCAAACAAACCAATAATGGCTTTACAAAATTCAAATTTTCAAACTTGCTAAAATGGAGGGAAATTTTCCTTTATCGAATTCCGGACCTCAAGAACGCACTTAGACCACTTAATGAATCTTAAGACAACCTCGAGGCCTAAAAACCACAATTTGATGAAACCCCGCCTACATTAGATATAGTAATGATGCCCCTACATCATACTACCAAGGGGGAAAAGAAGGCTTCTTGTAGTGTTTGGCTTACAAATTGATCTCTACTCCTTTCTTCTTTTCCACCGAATATAGGCTTCTTAGAGTGCACTTTGACTGAATTTGTTGCCCCAAGCCTTCTTAATGGCTGAACCTTCCTTTTTTTCTCTCTTCTAATACAATCCTCTTCATGAGTTCATTAACTGTGCTAAGGGTAATTACTATCTCTTCCACCTCTTGCTTGAAGTTATACACTCGGTTCCATGGCCACTTGAGATGCCTCTTGAGCTTCTTGGACTATTGTATCATGCTTAGCACTTCCACTTTTCTCTGTTTGATTATTTTCACCTCTAGGATGTATAAATTGTAGGTCTTGTTTGAAGTATGCACCTTCTTCCTTCACTTCATGACCCTGACCTGCATACACAACTTCCAAGGATATGTTGGTTTGCAAAACCCAAGTCTCTCCTTAACACTTGATTGTTATTTTCATTTCATGTATGTTATCCTCTTGCTTGTACACTATTAGATATTCTTGGGCTATTTTGAGGCATGTTTCAGACTATCCTCACTCTTTCTCGGGATTGATTGCTGTAATTTTTCTTCATGGTCTCGCAATACATCTTTCCTCAACCGTATTGTTGCCCTTCTTCTCAACATAATATGCATATTCTTCTTCACCCTTTAGGTTCATTCTCCTTCGCAAGTTGTTATGATATTCCCTTTCTTCACTTATCCATTATCACACCTTCTTAACCGTGTTAGCTCCTTCGCCCATCACCTTGCTTTCCTTCCCTTGTCGAAAGAATGACTTCCACCCCATGAACATCACTCTTGACTACTGCTCATGTCATGCTTTCTTTTCCTTTAATGTATTCAATGTGTGTCTAGTTTCATCCTTCAAAAATGTATAAGTGTTTGCCCATCCATCATGGATGGCTTTCTTGTCAAATTGCCATGGTCTTCCTAATAGAATATGGCATGCATCCATGGGCATTATATCACACAAAACCTGATCATGATATCCACCTATGCGAAAATCAGCCAAACACTGCTGATTTACTAACACCTGATACTCCTTTTGTACTTGGAAGACTTTGTAAGGATTAGGATGTTTTACTTTCTTCAGATTCAAATTTTCTACTATTTTAGTGGAGACTAGATTATCAGTACTACCATTATCAATAATGAGTTTACAACACTTACCTCTTGCCTTGCATATGGTTCTAAATAATGTTCTTCTTTGAACTAGTTCCTCTTTCTTGTTTGCACTCACCAAAACTCTTCTCATCATCAGTGTTCTCTAGTTTCAGTTTCCTCTACCAAGGGTGGTGATGCTACACTCTCCTCTTTATCTACATGTGCTATTTGGTGTTTTGACTCATTATCCATACCGTTGTTTACTTGTGGATGTTCGTGACATTCTGATGATCTCGTGTCTAGCAAATTTGTTACACTTGAAGCATCTACCAGTGAATTCACTTCTACCT